>KB672979.1:0-205125 GCA_000349145.1 Anopheles dirus
CAGAGCCCGCCGACGGAAGAAGATCGCAAAGGCCCTCGAGCGGCAAGCCCGGAAACTGCGAGCCAAGGGCATCACCGTCGATCTGGAGGCACTGAAGGCCGAGTATCTGTCCCAGCACCGCAACAACTCCGGCAGTGACTCCGAGGATGACGATGACAACGACAACGACAACGACGACGAGGATCCAATCGATGTGGTCGGCGGTGCGGAATCGGGAGACGAACCGGAGGACTGCTCGATGCAACGTCGGGAGAGTGTGGAGGGCGATGGATTGGACGAAACGGGCAGCGACACTCCGCGGAACAGCATCAGGCCCAATCCCTTTAGCATAGAATCACTCCTCTACAACAATACGTGAAACCGCCGCTGAAAGCCCCAAACGCCTGTGGTTCCAGTTCCGATCGCATTCGACCCTCCGCAGCAGTTCTCCTGCTCGCCCCGCTCACCTCGACCGACAGCGTCAAGTCTGCAAAGTAAAGTCTGTTCCTAAAACCCAGCCAGCGATGGTCGCAACGGTCGGTGCTGTCGTTGGCGGTAGAGCCCAGTGAAATGCAATTTTATATTTACTTTTACTCCCTTCCGCATCGAACCAGTTGGAACGAATGTCGCACAACGAATCCTTGTCCTCGTCCTGATCCAACTTCCTCACACACACACACACATACACCCAGAAACACACAGTCTTGCTAGTGCGCGCGCGCGCACACACACACACGCGGTTGCAATAATGCATTATTTATTTTAATTAATATTTTAATTATAATTATTGTTTAACAAAAATAGTTCAAAGACTTACCAACAGTTCCCTACGCTCGGAAGCCAACGCCCGATTTCAGTGGTAGAATCCCGACAGTCGCTCGTAAATGATGCATTTCAAGTAGCTATCACCGAACGGATCGGTCGGAGTGGTGCTAGGTAAAGTAGGAAGAGAGGAGAACCCAGCTAGACGAGAGGCGAAACACATCCAACCAACGTTAGCTTAAGAAATGGCGAATTATAAAGGTCCCGGTTTTATGCGTCCAGCGTTCAAAGGCGATCGGAACTCTGTTTCAACCGAAAGTGTGTGTTTGTTTTTTGTTTAGACCTTTCGTTAGTGAAACGTATTGATAAATATAAAAAAAATACTTATTTAACAACGATGCTATGTGAACACATTCTAACGACGAGAACCATCGCTTATGTCAGAAAGCGTTACGCGGCAGGACAATGTGTACATTAACTTGATTCAGTGTTTGTTTTCGAACAAAACGGGCCAGATTGAACAGCCGAGAGCAGTGCTCTCGCCAGGATATCGAAGGAACGTGTAAATATGCACCCCACAATAAGAGGCCTATAAGTATAAATACCTATGAATTAAATAAATGCAAATAAAATCGTACGTAAGGAGGCACAGTACCGGCTGGAAGGCAATGCCAGAAATATATCAGAGCCTGCTGCGAACAATCTGTGTCGACAGGCAGATGGAATCAAAACGAGCAGCAGCACGAAAACAATATCATCAGTGACGTAACCTAACTGGCAAGCAGGGACAGAGAGAAGGATCTTCAGGCATCAACGAACACATCAACGAAGCAGCAAAATACAACTAAAATTATCCAGCAAAGCATATTTTAACACAAAAACACAATAACAAACTCCACTCCGCAACAACTAGCGACTGATCGACCGACACAATCGTGTCAGTGCTGTAGAATCGAGCCCGTTCGCAACCGCAATACTAGCTTTTCCGAGCAGGACGTTAACTAGAGCGAAGTTTTACAGTTTGATTTTGTCGTGAACCTCAACAGCCTGCAACTAACACAAAAACGCAAGTGAAAACAGTTCCCATATGCTATACTGATACTGGTAGCTATTTGTAAAGTAATGAGCATCAACAAATACAACCCAACCGCAGGTGAAAAAGGTGAAACTTATGGGCAAAACTAGGGATGCACAAAGCTAGCATGTTCTATCAGCAAAGAGAAAGAGATTTGTCGAAGGTGGCGCAGGAGTAGGTTCGCCAGAAACGAAAGAAGGCATGCGGTTAATATTGATTATACATATTCTCTGTTCCGAAACTTCTTTCAAAAAGCAAAATATCCGTAACTTTACTTCCCCGGCTCTGGATAGGGATTTCGGTTTTGTTTTTGTTTCAAACTCACTATCCAACTACACTGGAGAGAAGTGTAGTTTGAAATACCGCGTGCGTAGCTGCGTTCGTTCCGGCTTTATTTTTGTACAGCAGCGTACTCCAAAATGTGATTCTTTTTTTAAATAAATCAATTCAAAATAATGCACTCCGATGTTGGCTTGTGAGCCCCAGCTGAGCTGAAAGAAAGACACGTTGAGTTGGATTGAGTTACATTGGGAGGTTCGTGATAGGAAAACTTTTCTAATCGTTCGCCGAAAGACCCATCTGCCATCGTCATCAATCGATGGAAAAGGTGTCAAATTGCATTCGCCTTTCTTTTGCTTCCTTTTATAAACAACTTAGCATGTCCAACAAACCCACTCAAAAACAAACTCATTGTTCTTTTTTTTTATTGTGTCACTTCGAATGGGATCCATTATAAGCCTTTTTCAGGAAAGTTTGATCGGACCAATCGAACGTATCATAATTGAGTTGTTCAAGACGTAAATCGACCACGAAACAGCTGCACACCACGCAAGATATGCATGTAGCATACATCCAATCATAGATGGTAATGATTTTCGGGCATGTTATGTGAATGGTAAGTAAACACGATAGTTGGGTCACGTTTCTCAATACTTTACAAGGTAATGATGATTCCCTGATTCATTTAATCACACATAACGAATGGTTAATCGTCGTGAAAGCATATTTACCCATACTCAAAACACTGTATTAATGGCAAACCCCGTAAAAAAAAACCTCCGCAACCGCATTGCTGGTACCACTACCACTGAGAGCAACAACACCTGCTCAAAGCTCGCAAAGCTGTATCAAATCAGCAACCCGCCAAAATGTATTTTTAAAAAAAACCCTCACGCACAACCGTTAGTTGCCCTCTCAATCAACGCCAATCAAATTACGGACTAGCGGAGCAACGGGACTGTGGTGAGATTAATTCATTAAGCTTAACTTGAATAAAACAAACTGCGAACTACGATCCGAACCGGAAGTGATGCCTGCGCTTCGTTCGTGCTCGTGGTTTTACACGTCTATTCATCCATTTTTACCACCGTTCTGTTTTCTTCACATACTCATATTTTCTTATGCACGCCTCAACCCAGGCAGCGGCCCCATCTCGTTGTATAGTTTTATTGAAAAACGAAAAAAAATCGGTATAAAGTGAAGCAAAAATAGGAACCAACAGGGAAAGCAGCAAAGGTGGTGTTTTGAACATAAAATTAACCACAAAGTAGGCCCTCGACTAGCCTGCTGCGTGAAAGGATGGGAAGAATCCCGAACAAACTGACTAACTGACAACAAACTGACTAACGATCGCACGGTGTTTCTGTTTGTGTTACTGGAGTGTATGGAATTTTTTTTTATTAAGCTCTGCCAGGTCGAAATTAAGTTGTTGGCTGGAAATGATTCCATTCAAGTCTCATCTCAATTATCACCCGGCCTAATTCGTCCCATCTTCCGAGGGGTTTTAGGGGATCACACCAGCCTTCTCAGCTGCCCCGTCGTTTATTACAGCGTATTGTGGAATCTGCGGGATAACGATTTTATAATGATCATGAACGCTGGCCCCATCCGATGAGCCCTTTAATCGGGCTCGATGATCTCGTCACCCGTTGGTCTCTTGCAGCGTGGATAGCGGTATGGTTAAGATATGGTGTTATTTTAAAACACATTACTCGCGTTTGGTCATTGATTTACGTACTGCTACGGTTGCGTTTGTCAGCACAGAAGACACCCATTAGGGAAGGTCCTAAATTTACGGTTAGCTAAATCTACGTAGAAAACTATCCCCGACTAAAGCGGCTTGTCCCTTTTCCTGTACGAGCGTCCAATTTAAGCAGCCATCGAACGTACAGAAGCAGACAACAAATGCGCTTTGCTCACAAAATGAAGAGATCCTTGAGCCCAAAATAAAAGTCTCACAAACGCATCTTGAAACAAAAAAAGTGGGCAATCCTCGCCATACCCGCGCGAATGCCTGCGGAGAGCTAATGAAAGAGAGCACACCCAGCGCACACCGGCGCGGAACACAACTTATTGTTTGCGTGAAGGCAATTGGAAAGGAACCCGAACTCCATAGACCCTGCAGCGAATTAGCAGCAGGCACTGGGGCGGACGATACCCGCACCTACCTGAGCGTTGGTCCGAAAGCACCAGCCTTGCCTTGCATCAAATCACCTCAAATCACCTGATCTTTGATGATTTATTATATTTAATAACAGAGCGCTACGGTTCGGTGAAAATAATAAACAAGTGTAAATGAGATTGATGCCGTTCCGAATGGAGAAAAAGGAAAGAAAAAGGCCGAAATAAAAAGGAACGACAACGAGCGCGAGTGAAAACGGGGGAAAAAACGGATCCGCCGATTGCGGATTTTCCCTGCGGGGCTCATTCGATTCTGTCTCTTCCTCTCTCTCTCTCTCACTCTCGGTTGATGCGATCGGATGCGGCCAAACGCGATCGCAGGCAGAGTTGACGCACACTCCTACCCGCACGCGTCCCGATCTCCCACTCTCATTGACGTGTTCGGCAGGCTGTGGTGCGGTTCTGGATAAATTAAATTAAACTGCCCGGCTATGAATCTCTGCTCATTGATTAACCCCCCCTGTGTAAGTGGCCCGTGACAGGAAAGGGGGACCCGCGACGGCACGGATCGTGATACCGTGGGAGCTTGCTTTTTTCATTCGTTACTCCGCAGTCCTTCAAATGATTTTCTAACGTCTTAATCATGGGCTTCGAAGCAAAAGGGTGAAACGCGGCTGGCGATAAATACAGATGTGATATGAATTTATGCTTCGAACGTAACAGCGTATCGGTCGTCTTTTGATCATTGACCTTACACAGACTGTGGGGATATGTATGGTAGGATGATGAGCATCCGTCGGAGTAAAAGTGTGGACTAGATACTTTTGACGAACATTTTGACCCCAGTGATGATGTTTCAGTACAACCTGTGAGCAAGAGTCAAGTGAAGTGTTGTGATTTTCAGGACTTTATTTTTCAATCATATCTTTTACGATTTTTGTTTTTATTTCCAAAGGTTTTATGTTCATAAAAATGCGTAAACAAAACGACCCGCTGGGATTTTCAAAGTAATATAACCTCAAAGAAAATCGGTGGACATGAAGTGGACATGGCCTACTTTGAATATAAATCATTTCATACAGCAACGACATTCATTATATGCCATCTAGTAGCGTTGGATTCGAAATTGAAAATACCTTGCTAAAAAAAAAAGCTCAACAGTCGCAATAAGGTAATTAGACGTTATGCAAAGAGCGAACATAGCGTGATTTAGATTGCAAGAAATACGTTTCCACTAGAAACGCGATGCTATGCAAACCTTCCATCATCTTTTTCTCGGCACGAATAAACATCTGCCATGCCGCAGCATTATACAAACGGCGCACCAGCATCAATCGCGACTGCTCGATTCGAGCTAGAACGGCCACCCCAAGCTCATGCCTCAAACGCGCTAACTAAGCGTAATTCTGTCCCTCCACATTCGAACGGCTGCGGTGCACTTTGCCAAAGGTCAGCGCTGCTGTGGATGTGTGTCACGCGAACGCCAATGCGCTCCACACAAACACACCCGTAGCACTCATCTGTACGTAAAACAACTCACATCCCAAACAAACGCTCGCGCTCAGAGATACGCTGAACGTGCAAGTACGGACCTCCCCGCCCCTGCACATGAGCGTTTGAATCAACGGTCGGACGATCATTCCGAGCCGCATGCATATGCATGCATATCAATGTGTGTGGTTCTCGCGCAGACTGCAGCCCGAGTATCTAGTACACGCTCCCATGGAGAAGATACGGTTGCATTAGAACGCGCCGGACTCGCCCCGACGGTGCGCTCGATTTCAGTGCTGGCTCGTGAATCAGTGGCGAAGTGTTGTGTAACTGCGTAACGCTGACTCCGTGATCTTTATCCAGTGCGACGAGCAGCGTGTTCGAGCATATTCCATCCATCTGCCACCCGTTTGGGGCTAGAACGCAGTGCTTTGACGAAGTCTCGCTTGCAAAAACCATCGTTCTAGATGAGACGGATTAGTCGTCGGCTATTTTTAGCGACGATTCGCCACTCAAACATCTGCATCCGGCACGAAGCGGACCAGTGAGCGGCGAACTCAAGTTTGCTCCGGGAACGAGCTAAACGTGTGCATGTTTGTGTCCTGCAGAGGAGAAAAGAGTCTCGTTACGCGGTCGTTATCAGCTAGCGGCAGCAACGAGCAAATATTGCTCCCCGACCAGTGGAGCTGGTGATCGGGCAACAACGGCTCGTCAGTTGCTGCTAGCATTGTGACTTAGAAGGGTGATTCCTCCTCGCAAAGTTCACGGAAGGCAACGCACACACATGGTACGTATGGAGTCTCGCAACACACGCCCCACGAAGACCACGAACGCACGAAAAACACTACTCACCCCCCCTAAGGCCCCGGGCGCATCAGCTATGACGCTGGGAGCTCATCTGTTTAAATATCGCTTCTTACGCTGTGTTGAGGTGGTGCGGTACCCCGAGCGATCGAGCAGCGAGCGATACTTGCAGATCATCCGTGCGACATACAGCGACGTAACAAAACACCACCCCGCGATGGTGACGCTCTCTGCAAGGGCAGAGGACAGAGCGGGCACGTGACTATCGCGTCTCAATTGAACGTCTGGTTAGCCTTCGCGCGTTAGTTTGTGTTCTTAGCGTCGCCGAGGCGATCTTGTTCGAGATGCTGGAAACGAGCGGGCCATGCGAGAGCAGTCCGTACACCGAGCGCGGCCACAAACTGCCGTCCCAATCAAGAACGGATGCGTGTGTTTGTGACGGAATTAATTGGTAATTGTTTCTCCCTTGACGGCGACGGAAACACCGCCAGATGTGGCGCACTGGTACGACGACGCTATCTTGAAGCGTTTTAAACGCAAGCGTTTTGCTCGTTTCAAATGCGATTGCTTATCGCTGGGACACTGTCACACTCCAACAGCTGATGAGGGCCGCTGCTGGTGTTGGTTCTTCGCATCGCACGCCAAGCTACGCATGCGCCGCTACTGTCATCCGCCTGTTCCACCAGACATAATTTACAGTGATAGCAGCGATATTCGAGACGGAAAAAGAGTGTAAATAAGTCGATTTCGGTGGTTTGCGCTGAGACTTGCATTTGTTGTTTCCCCCTCGCAAAGTGCGCCTCACATTCGATTCTCACCATGGTAGGTCTTGCCGATGTGTACGGGGCCCGAAGAGCTTCCGCGTTGCAAGAATACTGTTGCTGCTGCTGCTGCTGCTGCGCCCATTACCTAACCACCGTTCGCTCTGCTCCATTTCAGGACAACCTTTCGCTATCTTTGTGCAAAGCCAAGCATGGAAGTGCCCTCCATGGTACGACGCTCCGGGGGCAAGCTAATAGTGCGCCAAGTAGTCAGTGGTGAGCAGCGGGTGCTGGATGAGGCAACCAAAACCGAAGTACAGCCCGAACCCGAGCCCTCACAGCTTATCGAAGGCGATAGGCTTGCGCTCGATAACGCGATACTTCCAGGGCATGTCGACCCGAACAGCTTCACACAGCAGCAGCAGCAGCTCTTGCCGCAGTGTAAAATAAAGCGCAACTACTCGTGCGACCGCTGCAGCTACTTTACGCAGAACCCGAGATTTTATCTTACGCATCTACGCGATACGCACGGCGAGAAGATTAGTGTAAATGAGTGCAAACGATGTCTGTACGCGTCGCGACACTATCAAAAGCTGGTGCGCCATATGAGAATGGTGCACGGTGTATCGGAAGAACCTACTAAAGTCGCCCCATTGGACAACCGCCATCGAAAGCATATTAAGAAGGAATTTTCCAATCAGCCGAAGCATAGTGCAGACTCCGAAACGACGATTGCCGAGCCGAAGAGCCTTGACGCGTTGACCAGTTTATACACACAGCAACTTGTTGCATCTTTATTGCCGGTGTTGTTGAAAAATATCGACAAATCTTGGCTACCGAGTGATTTTCGTAAGTATTTGGGCTACGACAGAGGTGACCTTTTCTGAGCTTCGGATCAAATGCGAAATTGAACATCCTTAGTGTGCCGCTGAAACATGATATGTGATGAAATGATAAAAACACCACCTAAAATTTTGCATTTCAGTAGAAATATGTCTATATGGCATGGGGTAGAACATATGGTCCTCCTTTGAGCTATCAACTGTACCTGAATTAATTGTGTCATATCTTACTATCGCAGCAACCATTGAATTATCGGACTCTTCTGTCAAAACCGAAATGGATGGGAAGCTAAACACAGTTTCATCTCCGGATCAGGTAAGCGAAATTGAAAAGAGACGGTTGGTTTGTAGCGAATATCAAACTAACACAACGTTTTCTTCCTTATTAGGATACCACGCGGGGCAAAGGAAAGGAGAAGAATGTGCGAGCATCGGTAGACGATAACGAACCGATACCGAAGAAACGTGCCCGACCGATCCCCAATTTGATTCCCCTCGCTTCCGGAGGGGCTTCCCTCGCGGCTAGACCGGAAAAAGACATTCTCAAGCCAGTGCCGATGTCTGTGCTGATGCCACCGGGCGCAAACAGTGCGCCAACCGCGACAGGCACACCCAACTCTCCCCCGAGCTTATCGACACTGGGCGACCCGCACACCAAGTGCACGTTCTGTGAGCTGAACTTCGATACCACGGCTGAGCTAGCGAACCATATCGCGGCGGCACACAAAGAAGACCTTATCACATCGCTGCTGCAGAAATCGATCGATGAAGCGAACCAAAACATTTTCCCACAAAGCGACACCGTCGAAAGTGCGTCGAACGAGATGTGGAAAAGCCTGCTCGAAGCGAACACGGACGCGGCCACTCGCGCTGGTGGAAACGTACACGACACTGGAACACGCCCATCGAAGGACGACGATGATGTGGAAATTGTTGACAACAAGTCGGAGACGTATTGCGGCGTGGAAACTGCACCGGGCTACGGTGAGGTAACGAGTACAATATCCGCCACCGATGCCACCGTGGCGGGTTTGATGAAAAAGGTCTTCAAGTGTCCGCACTGTTCGTTTTGGGCGTCGACGGCTTCGCGCTTCCACGTGCACATCGTGGGCCACCTGAATAAGAAACCGTTCGAGTGTTCGCTCTGCTCGTACCGCTCCAACTGGCGCTGGGACATAACGAAGCACATTCGTCTGAAGACAATTCGCGACCCGAGCCACAAAAACGCTGGTGTTCTGATGAACGACGAGACGGGCCGGCGGAACTACACCAAATACAACAAGTACATCACGCTCATGCAAATCACGGACAATAGTACGCGGGAGTCGACGAGCTACGTCAAGTCTTTCGCCGAGAACAACGTATCGGATCTGATGTCCGCGTGCGGGACGTACAACATTGACCTGAAAGCTTTTGCCAACATACCAGGGCTCGGCTTCTTGCTGGAGGATAAACAATTGCACGATGAAGTAACCGTATCGAATGCTGGTTCAAAATCGGATGAAGGTTACGTTAAATGCCAGGTCTGCGAGTTTCGGTAAGTTTTGAAATATCGAAGTCACACGCAACCATCCTTCATGAATGGGTATACTCTTGCAGAACAACATCCAAGGAGGAACTGTTACTGCATTTCACGAGCTCCCACACCGGACTGGTTCTGCTGGAAGATGTAATTGATAGTGAAACCATCAATGCGCCTGCCCAAAGTAACACACCACAGTCTAAGAACAGTACGACGAACATGAGTTCCACAGTGACTCCTTCGGCAACGATCTATTGTAGCCTTAGTACAAGTGCAGCTAACACTAGCAGCGATAGCTCTACTAATGGAACTCTACTAACAGCTAGCGGTGTTGGAGAAAAAACAAATCCACTGGAATCGGGTGATAAAACCGGGGAAAGTGACAGTAACATGCAGCGGATGACTATGCCCGCCACCTGGCGACATAATGCACCGTATCGCTGTGGCCATTGCCACCAGGTTTCTAACTGGAAACATGTCATTCAGGTATACACTTCGTAAGGATTTGCTTCGAAAGCATGCTAACTGGTGTTTGCAAGAACTTTTTTCTACCCTCAATTTTAAATAACTCCCTCTTAACCATATCAAATGAGAACTCGCAACCTAGAAAGAGAAATAACGCTGTCAGTGACCCCTGTTTATGTTTACTTTCTTGCAGAGACATTGTCGCCTGAAACACAACGGACACGTTTTTATCGAGCATGTGAACTCGGAAAAGGACGATCCTTCCGACAGTGAGGTGCAACTACAGCGGACTGGCAAACAGGGCCACCATTCGGTGTATGTGATCGAGGACGTGATTCTTCCGTTAACCGGAGCCGCCGATCATTTGCGCAAATCCATCGAAGCGCTAGTGACCTCGTCCATTCCGCCGCCACTCGCCCCGTTCAGCATGCAGGACGAAGTAGGTTGCCCGGTAAACACGCTTGAACCGATAGTGGAAATAATCGATAAGGATCCGACGGATATGATCAACTTCAACGGTGGTCTGATGCCTTCCACAGTGCTAGTGGATAGTGGAACTGTAGCCCCAGCAGTGCCTAGCGAGCAGCTCGAGTGTATCTCGTGTCAATTTCGTGCCGAAACGGCAGCACAACTAACGGAGCATCTCGAGCAGCACATGAGCAACGGTCCCGATGGAGGATCCAACAGCTTCGACTCGTCGGGGCTGCTCGATCCCGTGCCCACGACTATGTACTACTGTGCCCGGTGCCCGGCTAGATTTTTCCACGAATCGCACGTCGTGGAGCACGGAGAGAAACACATAGCCGTCGATGGGAAGTCCTGCTCGTGCTGCTCGTACACCACAACTGACGACGAAGAGCGGAATCGACACGAGGATGTGCATTCAGCTGCCTACAACATAAACACGGAGAATTTGCAGATCTTTCTCGCCGAAAGCAAAGAGCACCCCAAACCTCAACTAACACTACGGGAGAACGACGGTGCGCAGCTTTTTTATGTTGAAAATGTGGCTGTGGAACAATGCGAACCCCAACCATCTGAAGCGAGTTCGCCTAGGAAGTCGAAGAAACATTCGAAGCAACGCATCCGGTCACCTCACAATTCCGTGAACGGTGATGGAGACGATCGCCTCGATGGGCAGCTACGATCGATCTTTCTCTGCGAGTATTGCGATCAAACGTTCGACGTCGAGTCCGAGTTGAACGACCACATGCGAACGCACTTTTCCTCGATACTGTCCCCGCAGGATGTGGCCTACTACACGTCGCTTAGCAGCACACTGAACAAGGAGAAGAAACTGGAGCTGATCGTATCCGGGGCGCAGTCCACAATGGCACTACACTACGTGTACGACAACGCTCGTAAGAAGGATTGGAACGTTTACTCCAAGTCGGAAAGCGTGGTGTTGAAGTTTTGATAAGTTGCCCATGCGGTATAGGATTTGTTGTAGTTTTTACCGTTAGTTTCGTGCCATTACGTTTAAGCTGTTCTAAGAACTTGCGCACTTTTTTGATTTAGCCGTTTCAAAGAATCAATTTCATTTTGCCATAAGTCTCATGACCTTAGGTTATCTAGCTTTAGAGCGATATTGTGCAAAATAAACGTAATCATTGTTATGGTACTATGTACTATTGGTGTACGGTTTTAGTGCGAACATTAGGCTAACTAAGCAGACATTTCCACAAAAAAGGCAGAAGTGATTGGCCATTCTGTCAATGTAACAATAACGAAACACACGGCACCTTGTTTTTCGTATTTTTTAGAAACATCTAAAAACACCACCAACAACAACAAAGACAAAAAACATAGCACTCCTAAAAGAGAACGAAACCTCCATTCGAAAACATTCACGTACCTCCTTCTCCTGGGCTGCTATTCTTCCTTGGCACACTTTGGTAGGTATAAAATGGCGCTTCGCTGATGGTCGCTCTACATCACCACAAACCACAATGGCCTCTCACAAGGACCTCTCATCACGGGGAACAAAAATCCCCTACCCGGGCGCAGGCTGTTTTTAAGGGCCTTACGGGAATTTTGTTTATGTTTTGAAAAGCGATAATGCGACCACAGGATAACGAACACGGTGACGACGGAAGGCGTTACGAGCACTTGCCGTACCCATGCACGCACAGCTGACGCTCGCTCCCATTGGCGAGCGAACGAAGCGGGTCGACCCACGGACGGATACGGGCAAGCCACGTTGGACGCGTTGCTGGTAATGTGTTTCGAGAATTTATCAATGAACGGGAAATACCCCGGCGTTGTCCATTGATTCGCCCATTTTGGTGTTTTTTAAATGGTTTTTTCCAACGTATTTCGTACCCAGGTTTACGCGTCTTTAGTCTTACGGCAGGGTAGCGAACATTAAGGCGACAGTTGGGGGAAAGATAGTAGCATGAACGTAGTGTAAAACATTGCTCGTTTTAGCAGTTCTCTAAGCTCTGCTACAAGAACCGGCTTGACCCACAAACATGACGAACTATTGCTATGTGCAACCTATTTCTGTCTTCCGGTTCAACACCACGTTCCTGTCGTGACTCTCCGATCTCCCTCAGCGGATACTACACGGAACGTCACGCAAAACAACACGCATCGTCACTTCCGTGACGCCCGGCTCTAGTACTTCCTGTGCTTTCAAGGGACATTACTTGCCGAAAAAGGATCTCGTGTTTCTGGTTTTTCCATCGTGCGACAATTTCCGGCCATTGACGACGGGAAACTGCGTGCGCTCCCGCTCTCGTTCCCGTATCTCGTCGCGCCCGTAGGCGCAGACGATTCACCGTCGTTGTTATTCGGGATGTCTACAAGGACACAGCATTCAAAGAACGCAGTAAACTGGGTTTTTAATGATACCCCGAACGCCAAGCGCAGAGAGCTCCTTATTTCCTACCTGCTTACTCCCGTGTATGCAGCACGCCTGGCAAGTGGGATAGCCAGATGTTTCCGGTATTTTTCTTGCCGCAGCTGTTGCTACCTCCGGGCAATTTTATGAATGAACGTTCTAACCCTTTTGGAGCGTTGTAAAAACGTCCTTGTAGCAATTCTACCCCGTTCTTGTCTGCTCCGCTGTCCTGCTTCACCCTATGTGGCGCGAATCTACCTACCCTACCGTAGCCCAATAGAAAGCATCGCTACGGGAGCCCCAATGGCTCATTAACGTGCTGACCGTCGCTGTGTGAAGATCGACTTCGACTCTGCTGGAATTCTCTATTCAATATTGCACGCTGAGTGAGACATGGTGGCCCATCTGACGAAGTTAAATTGAGCTTTTCAAACCCACCTAGCGCCGAAAGCCTTATTGTGCATATCCTTCCGTGAAACAACAGCGATTAACAAAGTGCCGTACAATATGCAGTGCCCAACGTTCCTATTTGCTACAGCGGCCGTGCGGTTGATTGTGTTGTTGAGTTGTTTCGGGTTCATCACAGGCCGAATAATTCACCGTATCAGTGATTACAACGTGCCGATGGCGGAACCGGTACGTCAGTGTCGTGCCATCTGTCTGGCGAATCATTTGCACGAGGAGATCAACAACATCGTCGTGACGGACGAATGCACCGATCGACCAAACTGTTTCATGTGCTGGGATTATTGCAAGATTCTGAACGAGGAAAAGCGTATTGTTCGCGATCTAATGTGCAGTGATGTGATTTGTGTGAGTATCTCGTATCCGTGCGTGCATTAAACCACGCCAAATATCTAACGTATGATATCTAATCGCTGTTTTTTGTTTGCTACAGTACTCGGGATGCAAGACGGCCTGCAAATACTACGGTGGATTTTACCGAAATTTGAAGCAAAAAACTACGCTGAGTTCACTCGCCATACCCAAGGCAATCGTACCCCCGACGACCCACTTCGAGTTGGATCCCAGTGCAACATAACGCAAAACATCAGTGCATCATCAGTAATAGTCTTATTTGTTCGCAAACCGTCTTCGACGAAAGGTTTGTTTCAGCGCAAAGCATTGTAAATATCCTTACCCTTATTAGACTTATTTAAACCCTTGTTGAGTATTATGTAGGATAGATAAATTGTAAATATCCGATCGAGAAGAACATAAATAAAACAATGTTTTTACTGTGTAAGAAACATTCAAACAAAAGCTCGCGTTTGTTCAATGAGCCCAACCGTTCCGAGAACTGCCATGCAGGCCACCAAAAACTAAAACCTTGCCTTACCGCCGTGTTTGGCTTCTTTTGATTCGAAGAAACAGTACACTGAACAGCTGAATGAAATTCAAAACTATTTGCACACTTTGGTTTGTTAGAGTTGTGTTTGTTAGGTTTTTTTGTTGTTATTTTTTACATTTTTGTGTTGTCCTTTGTATTTTTTTGTGTGTTTCCTTTTATTATATAAATAAGATTTCCAAAGGTTTCCATCGATCGATCTCACCCCCTCCTCCCACTCACGCTATCTCTTTCCCTTGATTGTGTTTCGACGATCATCACCGTCATCATCATCATCATCATCAGCACTATCATCATCATTATCATCATCTTGTTAAGAAAAAAAGAAAATAATAATCATAACCATAGCGTAATAATCGTAATCGTAAACATAATAAATATGCAATAAAATAAAATGGTTTTTTTCAACACTATCAGCTTTCTCGGATGATTGATTCCTGTCCACGCACTGTTCACTGCTGTTCTAGATACCGGTGGTCGTGTGTGTGTGTGTATGTTTTCACGGATGGCTTGCACACAATTTTTCATCGACTTCGAGAACGCATTGGTTGCTCAGGTTACCCTCAAAGCTAATCAAAACAAAGCACACAACCTCAATTTCATCGACAAACGCTGCTGCACTTTCCCGAATTCTTCCGAACCTCCGCTATCTGACTGCGTAACATTCGTCACGACTTTCCGCCGTAGCACTACGCACGTACGCGTCCGTAATAATGACAATACAAATAATAAAAATAAAAACCAGCAATAGAGACGGGAGTTGAAATAACTGTTGATGGCGCGGTAAGGGCATGCGATGCGCTTCTTCGTTGCGCATGCACACTGTTGGCATTGTTGATGTGTTTGTTGTGTCTGTGTAGGTGTACTTTTCGCCAGCACGAGATCAACGATCAGCGTTGGCTTCGCCAGCGACCGGCTCGGCTTACAGATCGCTCTCGCCATACAGCGCTGTACTGAAGGACATGTAATCCAGCGCCCCGGGGATGGCGTTCGGGCCCTTGTACGGTGGCATTCTTTGGATACAGTATTCCGCCTGATCCGGTGGCAATTCACGGCGCAGCTCATCGGGAAGAATGTAAGGCTGTTGGGGTGGGAAGCAAAGGGCATGCTTATTCGATGTTCTTTTTGTTCTTCTTCACGTTCATGCGTGTGACAGCACTTACCCTGTCGGATGCCAAAATTCTGAACGAGTCGATAACCTGTTCCGCCGTGTCGGTGTCGGTGCTTTCTCGCGTCATGAAGTCGAGGAAGGCATCGAACTGCACGTAGCCAGATGCGTTCGGATCGACCACGGCCAGGATGCGCTGGAAGTCCATGTCGCCCTGCTTGTCCTTGCCGATCGAGTAGCCGAGCGAGACGAGACACGACTTGAACTCTTCCGGTGCCAATCGGCCGGTTCGGTTCTTGTCGAAGTGGTTGAAACTCGAGCGGAACTCGGTCAACTGTTCCTGTGTGATTCCCTTCGAGTCGCGGGTAAGAATCTGGTTCTCCACCTAAAAGAGATACACCAAAATTGCGTCATTCAAATCATGTCATGCACAGCAAGTGCTGCTGCCCACATACCTCGTTGATGTTTCTGTTGATGGATGTAAGCAGCTGCTCCCAGCCAACGCGTAGAGTTTCCATCGTGTAGTGCGTGTACCGATTCTCGAAGATCATCGATTCCTGCACGGCTTGGTGGATCTTTTCCAGCTCCTCGATGCTCGGCTTGTACGCGTACACCGCCTGTTCGTACTCCTTCAGACGGTGCAGCTGCTCCTCGAGCGAGCCGGAGATGCCCATGCCGATGGCCGTAACCGCGTCCATTTGCCGCTCGATCCATGGTCCAACCGCGTTTGCCTTCTCGGCGAACTGGCGACGCAGCATCTCGTTGTTCTGCTGCTTGCGCAGCTCGTTGGCCAGCGTCTGGTCACGCTGCGGCACAAGCGCGCGCACCTCCGACCACTTCCGGCTGATCAGATCAGCCGACAGGGTGGTGTAGGGGTTCACCAGACCTCCAGGTACCTGTTCTTGTTTGACGATCGCCTCGGCATCGCGCACCAGTCCGATGATGACATTGAACTCCTTGTCCGCCTCGCCGAGCGTCGCCTTGAACTGATCGTGCGCCTGAATCAGGCCCTGGATCTCCTCCATCGTGTGCACGATGAACATATCCACCAAGTCCTCGCGGGCACCGTCGAGCCAGTTGTTGAATGGAGCAGCACGCTTCGCAAACTCCAGATGGAGCAGATCGATCTTCTCCAGGATACGTTCCGCTTCATCCAAGCCCTGGCGACGACGCTGCGTCAGCGCACCGAGACGATCCCACTGATCGCAGATACGCTGGCAACGGGCGTTCACCGAAGCGCAATCGTGATACTCCAGAGTGCTACAAGACAAGAGTTTAACGGTCGTTGAAAAACTCACTCACTTGCTTCACTCTGTTTCAGGGGGTTCTTACTTCAACTCCTGAGCGATGGCAGCAATCTGCTCAACACGATCCTGATGAGCAGCCAGGTCGGATTCGAACGCTTCGTGCTTCTTCTTGAGAGCCTTCAATTCATTCAGCTTGCAGTTGCGGAAGTCCTGCGACTGCAGCATCTCCTCCTTACCCTTGGTCCAGTCCTCGTGCGTGTCGGCCTTGTGCTTGAACTTCTGAGCCAGATGCTCGAGACGCTCCAGGCGCATCGTCTCGGCAAGCAGCCACTCCTCGAACGCTTTCTCGGCGTGCTCCAAACCCTTCCAGGAGTTGGTGATGTCCGACACCATTTTGCCCTCGGTCGGCATGTACGCCGGACGGTTGGACAGACGCAGCTTGGTCTGCAGAGTGTTGAAGTTCGTCTCCAACTTGGCCTTCTGCTCCACACGTGGTGGCTTGTGCTTGCGACGGTATGTTCTGTACTCTTCCAGCTTCTTCTGCACACCGGCCAGCGTACTATCCGATTGTCTCGAGTTCAACCATGGCATCGTGCGACGAATCCATTCCAGCAGCTTAAACAAGTTACAATGAAAATTAAATAACCATTTCCTGAAACTGTTCTTACACTTCGCAGCATACTTACATCGCTGGCCAATCGCTCATACTCCTCCATGAGACGCTCATTCTCCTGGTTAACCTTCAGTACCTTACAGATACGATTGGCAGCAGTCTCAGCCTATCGCAGTCAAATAGAAAACGAAACCCATATTAAAAATATGTTAAGTGCAAATCACATTTCTCACAGTAACGCTAATAGCCCTGATGATTGATTATCTGTGCTTTGTGAGACAAAGAAAAAGCGAGATGCTGAATACGAATCGGTTCTTCATAACTATTCCAATTTCGAAAAGGCAATGTAGTGATCGCGCATCCGCTTTCTTTGTCCGAGAAGCTAATTTGAAACGAAATAAATACAATTATTGCAAAATTACACAAAATTCAACGGCAAACATACTCAAACAATTACATTTTTTTAACAAAAATTAGGAACAACACGATCATAGTAATATTCATTTTTGCGATATGAGAAAATAATAAAGACAACAGACCTTTTGGGCCCCGCTGAAGCAATGGTAGTAAGATGAAACGTAAGTCATAACGGCGCGCTCATCTGGCATGGCGGTGTTTTGTAAGTCTATTTTGTCGCATTGGTCGAGTGTCGTAGTGGTGGTGGTGGTGGTGGTGTTTGGTATTGTTTTGCGTGTGTTTGCGTATTTTATTGTTGACAAACAATGAGACAAGCCACAGCGCGCGAAAGCGACAAGGAAAAAAGAGAGAAAAGAGAGAAAGAAAAAATACACTCACAACAGTATTTGCAAAACGCTGAAATTAGCACTATTTTTTAGCATTTGGTTGCTTTAATAAGGTTAGAACATGGTTTCACTCTGTATGGTTTAATCCGTTCACTACTTATAGGTAATGTTAATGAAAATTATCATCAAATCTGAAAAAACACAACGGAAACAGGTATGCTTTTTGAAGGGTTTTCATGACAGCCAGGCGACAGCATTCACACGTTTAAATGGCATTCTTCATCTTCTGGCTCGATATGCTGTGACTGTAAAAATAGAGTTAAGCCCAGGAAAAACGGGATCGACGAAAAACAACAGCATGAAGATGGAGGGGGTGATGGAATCGTCACCAAAGGAGTGCTGCTGTTGCCGTGGCCCAATGCATTGATGAGTGATTGTTTTGGCGTGTTTAAAGTGCTGAATACGTCAATAGTGTACGTCACACAGTCCTCTTTGAACGAGATGATGCTTAAGAGATGGGAAGCTTTAACTGAAAACAGGTTCAGCTAAAATCATCTTTAACCGTTCCAACTTCAGCACTCCTTGTAGAGACGAGCGTAGATAATAGTATTGACACAGAACATATTAGTTATTACGCACAGCAGACAAACGAACAAAGACCAACGACAAGCCAGTCATTAGACGGTTCTCCCACACTTGGAGAGGATAAGCAAAATCACTCCCTAGCAGGCATTAGGCGCTATATCTGAGCATTCGTTTCCAACCTGCTGAGCTCCCTGGAAGGCATGGTAGTAGCACGACACGTACGTCATGATGGCACGCTCATCCGGCTTCGGCGTGTTGATCAGATCTAGATAATGGCGATTCACAAAGAGATACAATAAGGCATTATACCGTCACCAGTGAGGATGATTTCCTCGGCACAATTTCATCCTTTTGCTATCCCTACCATTCGCACATCAAGGTTCGCTTTTGCCGCTTGTTGCAATTGCATTTGAACAACTTGCAGAAACAACTTACCGTCAGGATCAAGCATTCTTGGAATGTCGAGATATTTCTCAGCGACATCGAACGCCGTGTTGAGGTTCTCCAGCGGGTTGTCCTTGGACAGTTTGGAGTAATCGATCAGATCGGGTCTATGACGATGGATGAGGGCGCAGAATGCCAGACCATCCTGTTTGGGAAGAAAGTGGGCGGAAGAAGGTTTGGGAAGAAGTGAGTATATTCTCCTGACGCGCAAACCACGTACACCACCGCACGCACCTTGAAGCTGAGATGGAAGTTCTGCACGTTGACGTTCTTGTACGGTGCCGTCTTACGCTGGCACCACAACAGCAGACCTTCTTTGGCAGTCATCTCCTCAACCGAGATATCCTGGATGGCGAATCGCAGGATAATGGTCCAGATCATGCCGAGGGTCATCTTCAGGTTGCCATCGACGATTTCTTCCGCGCCGATCGACACCAGCTTCACACCCTTCGATGCGATGAAATCCAGCGCCTTGTTCACGTTGGCGATCTAGATGAACGATAGCGAAGAAACGAGTGTTAGACATCGGAGACATATGCTTGAGAGTAATGAAATGGGCACTAAAATTCTTACGTAATAAAGCGACCGTACGGCGATTGCCATTCGTCTTCCGGAACCATTATTTCACGCTCCATTCCATTAGAAGAAACATTCCAACAAATAAATCCAAACCACCGCATCCTCCGCGGAACACAATCCGCATGACAAAAATAGCTTCGATTACGAAAGCGAAGCGTGCCAGATTGCCTAACTTTGCTGCCGAGGCTGGATAGGCGGTGCATATGCCGCTGCACGGGACGGTCGTGTTTGGCGGTCTTCTAAGGCCAGCTGCTGATTACGAAACCTTCGTGTGGTCGCTGACGTGAGGATATTAGATTCGACGTCAAATACAGTGCACGGGAATTGAACCAGGATGCCAGCTAACATTTGTGGTTGGAATGTGAGAATGCCCTCTCCTTGGTGTCGCAAAGAGAACGCACTTCTCGCCAGCGTTGGGATGGGATTGTTCACCGAGCGCCCTAGCGCCGCTCGCTTTCGCTTACTGGTTTGCGGTAAACCAACGAAGGCACGATCGTTTCCGATATCCATTGTGGTGAGGGAAACGAGAAGCACTCACAGTACTGACTGACGCATACCCCGGCAGCGTGCCCTCTTCTGCTTTTCTGCAGGGATATCGCATTGCAACAGCGCTTCGGCACATCTCTAAGCAGACGATCGTTCTCGCGTGGAACAACGATTAGCGCGAACATAGTTGTGCGCCACATTGTGCTCACGGCAACATACACCCAGAGAGAGAGAGAGAGAGAGAGAGAGCGAGTGTGTTGCGATGAAATCAGAACCCAAAAATGTCTCACCAATGTCTTGCCGTGAGCATGCACGGGCGTATTCAGTTTGCAGACAATCGGCGGCCGCCGGCAGCCAGTGAAGGATCGCACGATCTTCTGGCCGTTTCCCGGTATCCGGCACCCGCCGGACCTATATGCGCGATATTCGCATGGCCGTGTAGCGCAACGGCAGCGGCACGTTACCCCCATCATTAAGCTAACACAAACAGGTGGATGATTCAGAAGTCTTAAAATATTCGCTACCAGAGTTGCCATTTTCGCTCCGCGACGGCGTGTTTGTATTTTAGGGTCGTCCCGCCTCGGAACGTTCCTTCCTAAATGCTGTTCATCAATGGTGCGAAGCAAGATGTTGCTGATGGTACCGCGGCGATCCGCCCCGTCCGTACTTGCAACAGGGAGGAATGTGACGAATCACAAGGTTATATTTACCATGCCATTATTTCATAGTGCAAATAAACAAAGTCTGCCGATGCATCACTGATCGATTGCCATTCGATGACCCATGGCAAATGAGTTGATCATCACCGAACGAGTTGCGGATCGACCACAAGTCCTTGGATACATTAAACCACTGAGGCGTAACAAGTCCTTATCATCATCGGTATAATTGAAACGGCGGAAAGAAAAGTACGCTGTAAAAACAATCTTCTTGGCATGTTTAACTCTCCTGTGCCGTAAGCGATAACGACAGCTACAGCTAAATACACGACCGTCCTTTACCAATCGTGTCCTTCAAAGCGAAACCGCACCTCGAGTATTTACCTCCGAATTCTTCTGATTTTATTTTTACCTTTAAAAAAGTATAAATATTTTCCCAGCTTTTCCCGCCCGCTCGTTCGTTGTGTAATTTTCACCGTAAAAACAAGACCTTCGGCCAATCGAATGTGTGGCACCAACGCGACGCGTCACCCAGTAGCGCTAATGAGTCATGGACACATTTTCATTGAATAATTTCATTCCGAGTGGGTGGTGGTGGTGGTGGCGCAAAGGCAACCGTGCACAGGATGTCATTTGGAAAATATTTGTTCATACTGATTACCCGCGATGGCAGACCGATGGCTGAGTGTTGGATGCGTTCCAAGCGACGAATGATTTATTAAATTATAACATTGACCGCCACGGCGCGCGCGGCGAGAGATCGGGGCGAAGGATCGTGTCACAAGGATTGCCCCGATAGGCCCGCGCGAAGAAGGTCTGTAGTACCGTGAGAGTAAGCACCATCGGGTAAGCATGCATGGCCCAAATAAACAACACCTTCGGCCCATTGCACACTCGCGTCCATCACAAACGTGTCGTCGCGCCATCAGCTGTCCATACAGCTTTCTTTCGCCATCACAGGGCTGCCCTCCCACTGGCTCAGCGTGGGCACGCGTTCACGTAGACCTGTCAGGCGGGGGTGCCGCTGCGTGGAAGAACGTTCGAAGGTAGCGCAAGGTAGCACACACAAACCACAAACCACGCTCTAGGCATTCTCCTAGATGCTATACACCCTTTGGTCTAGAGTAGCAGGTCGTTCACGATCACTGGACCTGTGGTGGCGGATGGAGTTGGTGGTGCTGCACAGTTCTCGGTACACGGGATACAGAACGACGACCTTGGCCGCCCTGCTGACCCGTCAATCTCGTGCAGTAGAACTGTTGGTTCAGCTGCGCCCTCCTGCGCTCCAAGGTGGCAAACCAACCCTACCAATCCCCGGGCGTTCTGGCTGGAGATGAGACCTCCCGCTCGTGTAACTCAATATCTCCGATGGTTGCATACTGCTTGTAGCTTGGGCAGATGATAAGAAAAAGTGTTGCGTCAATCAATCAAACGCTACATTGGCAACATAAATGAGTCGTGACGGAACAATCCGTCCGCTAATTTGTGGTACATTAGCGTACGATAAGTGCTACTACACTGTTGCATGGAAAAAATGATCTAAAAACGCAGGTGATTTTTCCTATTAAACGTACATTTGTTAGCCAAAGCTGACAGTACTATTTATACAACTCGGCAAGACGTAAATATGACACACATATTTGATATTCCCCCTCCGTTTGCGTGATAAATTAACTGTCCAAAGTCAGAGATACCACTCCTCCCCAGAAGCTTAAGAATATCTTTTTGAAAAAATATCATCCTTCACCGGCGACAGATATTTATAACACCCGATCAACGAATGAGTTACGGCGCTGGGTTATGAGAGGACTAGACGAAAGACTCGCACCTGAAACAAGTTGTATCCTCTTCGATGCCTTACCTTGTGGAAACGCATCTTGCCGCGGTCGGGCTTTGGCAGGGTTTCACCGGAGATGACCTCCAGCAGCAGCATGAGTTTGAGTCCGTTACGAAAATCATCCTCGATGTTTTCGATCGAGGTGCCGGCTTTGCGCAGATGGCTGTTACACCAAGCGGTGAAAGTCTGGGAAAGAGAACAAACAAAAGTTAGTCCAGAATAAATCCATAAAATTGCACTATTGACTATTGTAACAAACAAATCTACTCTTTGCTTTAGGCCAGCCTTGGGTACCTACCTAGCCACGATGATCTCGTGACTTTCTGGTGATCGTGAAGGCTAGCAAACACAAGCACACACACACACACACCCACACATGGGAGTTGGCAATGAGCAAATCTGTTCAACGGTCGAGGTACGGCCGAAAAATTACGGCACCTTCAGGTTCAGTTTTTCAGTTCCCTTTTTTCCCGCATCGGCTTGTTGACCCAGCTACACTTCGTTTGCATGCGATCGGTCTTCTCCGTGGAGCAACAACACGGTGGCCAGTTTTTCTCGAGTTCTATAAATACTAGGCGTGCGATGCGAGCTTTACCGGCGCGCACCCCGTACCGTCGAGCCATTTTTTCGCTGTTTATTCATGGCGGCTTCATGGGAAAATATGTTTTCCCGCTGCACCAGCTCCTTTCGCGCCACCACTGCACCACCGATCGTTCACCATAAATCCATAAACACCCACCCATCACCGTGTGCACGATATCCAGGCACCGTGTAATATGGTGCCGTAAGCGAAGCATGTGATTCGACAAGTGTCCAACAGTCACTAAAATAGATGGACAATTCACAAAACCTTCGTTGACTCCATTCCAGGGTTCGAAGCTAGCTAGTGGCTTCCAAAATAATGATGACCAAATCTCGATCGGTAAAAAGCGATGATCAATGCAGCAAAAGACTGTTCCACCTGGAAGCCGTGCTGTCTGGTGGGAGCAAAGCAGGAGGCTAGCATGTGCTAATTTTTTATGGCTCAATGTCAAAATTTTGCTCATCGATGTGTTTGCGGTGAAAAAAGCCTCCCCGTGAAACACAAGTGGATGGGTGTGTGTGTGTGTGTGTGTGTGTGTGTGTGTGTGTGTGTGTGTGTGTGTGTGGAGTGTTTTTATTCGACTGCGTGGTTGCAAACGAGGCGTAGTGTTGGCGGGATAACAACCAGTGACCACCGGCAGATGAATACGGTGTGCGGTGGGAGATATTTTTAGGAGCAACCGCGAACGCCGCACGATCTGTGCAGTACGCGTACGCAAATAGCACGCACGAATCACCGACCGACGACGCATGCGCAGGCGGGCTTAATGCTACTTCCTCTCTCGAACGGTCGCACCACCTCGAAAGGGTCACCACATGCACGGGCCAATGTTTTGAGGGCGTTCTACTGCTGCTGCTGCTGCTGCTGCTGGGTGCCTCTAATTGTTGGCCAAATTTTAATGTGCATCATAACGACTGCTGCGCTGCGCCGCAAACAAAGTTGAGAGTGAAAGCATTTGCACTTGTCGTCACTGGCAGCATTGTCATTGGCTCACCCAAGATTATGCGAACCCTCGGCGGAGGCAGGTGTGTGGACAAGCGAACCTGCATGCGCTGCCGCTGTGTGTGTGTGTGTGTACGGCGAGGACACATTCCCGAACAATTTCCGAAGCATTTGTGAGCAATTTTTTCTCCCTGCTTTCTTCTTTTTCTTATTACGCTACATGAGCTAATTTTAGTTGTCCTTAACCACATTTTCTCGCGGTGGCAGATTTCGTTTTCTTTCTGTGCCTGGCGCACACATACAGACAGAGTGAGATACACGTACACACGTACACGCTTTTCCGATGCGTCTGGCCGCAACCCATTATCTAATGCGCGTATATTGCTCGCCGCCTGCACTGTGCCAACACAACAGCTTTGAATATCGTCGCCCTAGCCAGCCAGCATCCGACGCATCGCGAGTGCATTTCGCAGCCTGCAATTGTGAGAGACAAAGCAAAAAGAGGTTATGGCAGGCGCCAACAGCGGTGGCCTTCCTGTCGCCTTCGCCAAACTCGCCTGACCCCTAATTATACGCTTTCGCCCACTCAAACCCGCATCCGATAAGACGACGATGCGCGGTATTTCATTTCGTACGCAAGATTCCTTCACCCTCACGATCGATGATCCTAATTGCCATCGACGGGGCCAATTAATTGGCCTCGCGTCGCCACTACAACCGCTCAGCACATTCGCTAGTCGGTTCCCACCAGCAGCAAGCGCGTATGTATACGCGAAATAAAGAGTACGGCGTGCGTGCGTGCGTGCGTTTGCGAAATGATTAAAACGCACGTTTGAACCATTAGCGCACGCAAAACATGCTTTGCGAAGTGTGTGGATAAGTGTTACAATTGTTTTGATTTCCCATTGCTGCTTTGCGAAGTTTACGATCCACTTAGTGGTGGATTGTGAGGGCGACCGATCACCTCATGGACACACTCCATGCATCCGTTGTTTGTCTTCTCTCGCCCACCTGACGCCAATCTCGACGGAAATCTCCGCTCTCCGACGAAATGGAGACGCACAGTAGTTTTCTTGAGCGCCAATACTAGCGCCAGATAATGGCGCCACGGTTGCGCCTGCGTGTACAACGAGCCGCACAATAAGCTCTCCTCTTAGATCACCAGAAGATGTTGGACGAGGTTTCGTTTCAAACCAAACCAAGCGCAACAACAACAAAAAACAGCGGAACTACAGGGTTCGAACCACGTCGCCCGAGAGCAAGGGGCGAGCCGCAAGGAAAAAAGAAAGTTTTTCTTTTTGCCAAAACACAGAACAGAACGGTGTTGATGGCGACGATCGCAAGATACCGTTCGTGGGGATACTGTTAACGGCGATTTCGAAAATAGATCAGTCCTTCCCACCCAGAAGTGGAGCAGGCAGGCAGCGCGGGACGGAGGGAAGCTTTAACCTAATGGATGCGTAAGAGATCATCCTTCGCATCGTTAGGTCTGCGGGGAAACACACATACACCAGCAGTTCCTGCCTTTTTCCAGCTCGTATTTCATGTGGCCCGTCTCGGCTCCGACGGTGGCCTCCATGCGGTTCGATGACATTTCCACACGTTACGCACACACGTTGGAATGATTTATCATCCGTTCGACAGTTGCCGTACGGTGTCTCGCGCGGGCGATAGACAACGACATCTGGTGGAGATTTTCTTCTCCATGCTCAATTCCGCACGGTTGCTTTCCTTTTGATGCTGCGAGCAAACGCCTCTTTTACGATTACAACCTTGGGTGTATAGCAAATACCAAAGCAAATGGACTACCCACATGCGCTCTGGTCGAGCCAACGGTGCTCCGAGAACGGGGCCAAACGCGCAACAATGTCACGGACCACCACGGCGGGGGTGGTGTTGGTGACGATCGGGTGTTACATCACACGATCTTCGCCTAGAGCGCGCTTTGACTCGCTGGGCCGTGAACATGCTCGCACCGATCTCGGGAACGAACGATCAGCAGGTGTGCAGCAGCACACGGTAGCATCACTCGTCCAGACCAGTGTAGCGACGGACGTCCATGTCTGCTGACGCATGCATGCATGCCGGAATATTTGCGGCTCCCGGATTCCGGACACGACGACTCATCGTCAGAGTGGGTCAATGGTTGCCTTGCTCTTGCTTTTGCGTCATTACACGACGTCACGTCGGCTACGTCACTGATGGATCGGGTCTGCAACGTCCTTCTTCATCTCGATCATCTCCTGCGATGATCCACCTGTGAAATCTTGACCCTGAAGTCTTCCTCCGCCGGGGCCACCCTCATGCTCACCTTTTTCTGCTGCTTCTCCCAGGCCGGATCGAGCAGTCCCTCCCGCTCCCATTCTTCCTCCTGCTCCATGTAGCTCGCCTCGTCGTACTGGCCGACGTATCCGCCGTTCTCCATCATCTTTCGTTCGTTGGTCACTTCGACACTCCTCGGGTATATGGCACAAAACCGCGCACACGTCGACTCGAACACAGGCACTGGCACTCGCTGTCGCGCACACTAGCCAACTAAGTAGACAACACTATACACCACCGCGCGCACACCTCGGCTGTTGAACGGTGTGGCTTGTTGTTTTCTACTTCTTCTTTTCGGCGACTTTCTTCTCTTCTTTCTCCCGAGAGAACGGATCCTCGGCTCACACGACGAGGATTTTCCTCAGCAGCCTGTGTGGGAAAATAGGGGAAATTGCTTCACTGAACACTCTGCGGCTCCTGCTGCCAACTACTACTACTAGTACAGCACTACCGAGATCACACTCTCTTTTTGGCGCTCTCGCTCTCGCTCTTTCGCACTCCGTCTCTCGCTGCAACCAGCAAGACAGAGACAACGAGAGCGTTCTCCGAAGATCGTTCTTTCTCTCTTCGATTATCTTCACCCGAACCCGAACTCGCAATCTTTCAACACCACCATCATACGTAAACGCGCGTCGAGAGCATCCTGACGTTGGCGATTGAGAATACTTATCGAGCAGGAGATGAGGACTGTCGATTTTCGTCACCCAGTGCCACAGAGTGCAACAACAATAACATCAACTACAGCAAGAACACTCGGAACGCACAAAGCACCACCACAAAGCTCATCGGGAGTAGATCGGATAAGCGCGCGCGCGCGCGTTTCTGCTCCTTCACGATCGTTCGCAGCAAGACACACTCGAATGTCCACCGTTTCTGGCCACTGACAGTGTGCCTATCTCGATCCGAGCGAATACGTAACGCACTCGTCCCGATGAGACCTAAGACTGCATTACGAAGGTTACGATGTTCCGAGATTGTGAGGGAGGAGTATCTTACACCAACGACTTTTTCAACGACGAGCACGATGAATGTAATGGGAATACTATTTAATAACAGGCCGTTCGAAAAGTACCAATCTTTTGCATACAGGCATGTAAATTATTCAAATTCTGCTATCGCTGCCTATATCTGCAGGGTTTGCTGTTATGTAATATGTTGTAGATGCATAAAATATGAACCGTTTCAAGAACAAATACAAAGAGTAGTAGATAAATTGTACAACAAGACACTGGGGAACTGAAAACTTCAAGATTTTCAACAAAAAGAGAACTGTGATCTACGAAGATTAGTTTGACATCAAAGATCCAAAAGTGGGAAGTAGCCATAGTCAAGTAGAAGCAAACCAGACACACTTCAAGTCATTCAAAACATTCAAAATCAAGTAATGATATCCACTCCAAACGCTAGACGTCGGAAAGGGGAAATCTACGCTCCAGATACAAAACTGTGCTTGCGGTTAAATCTTCTTCTCCTCTGTTCAATCACACGATGTTCTGTGCAGGGACACCAGCTCAATTCAATCGCTCAGTATCAGAAGACGGACACTACACACGCAGTGGGGAAACGAACGAAGCCACCGTACGGTTAGATAAGGAAACGGAGTTGATTTTCGATCGTCGGACTGATCGCGTTGGTAGCGAACCCAAAACTAAGGTCCGTCGTTGCGTTGGAACCGTTGGATCCGTGCGCGCCACCTAGACGATTGGCTAAACTCTGCGCCTATTCCGGACGGCGCGCATTCGCACTAGCAGTTCAATCGTATCCTCTACTCTTCATGTGTCCCATGCATCTCTCGCTCTCTCGCCGTTGGGAGGGTTTCACTCGTTTCACTTGGTGCTTGGTGCCTACGCACACCAACACCATCCCTACATGCACATGTCGCAACCCAACCCAATCACACCGTGAGGCAACCCGGGCCTAGCGTGAGTGAGGACACAGGTATCCGCAGCACAAGTACAAGCTATCCACGGCACACCCGGCACACCCCACAGAGCAAGATAAGCTGGAGAACCGTCACACAGACGGTTGATAGCACCACAGCCGTGCACAGGACCGTGTAGATTTCGGAACAGTGGCCGCACACCACTACTGGCAGCAGCAACAGCAACGCGCAAACGTTCAAACGGAACTGACTGCTTGGGCGGGCGCGGCCTAACCAAACCGCAACACAATGAAATAGCGTACGAGATAAAACCCCATTCTCTATCGAAAGGCAATGCATGCAGACGAGCGCGCCAAGGTGTGCAAACGAGATACGCGAGAGCGCCTGCGCTCCTAGATTGCCCGAAGTTGAGCTGATCCCGTCGCTCACCACATCGATTGATTAGACATCCGCGCATTATCTTCGCAGCGAAACGTGAGGTGGATAATGAGTATCAACAACGCCGAGAGAAAGCAGCCCGCCGCGGTGCTACTAGATTATCGCATCGCATCGGCGGCGTTCTCTGGAATACGCAAACAAGCAGCGCGCAAGTCGCTGGGTTTAACACCTTCCGGACAGTTAATTGAGCCGTAAGGACCGATCGAACAAACGATCGTTTGTCATCTAGTTGGAGTGCAGAGTCCCACGGGATCGCGGGGTACGTCAGCACACCGTGCGGTATACCAATTAGTGAACCGTTCCTCAAACATGCAGATCAAATAACGCACAACATATGTGCCAAAAACGTATCGAATCGTGCAAACGGGATGCGTGTTACGAGCGGACGACACGGTACGCAAACAACACCATCCCACAGCCGTCGTTCTCACGCAGGGTACGCCGCCGTGTGTCTATTTTTAAAAAAAGAAGAACCTTCAACACTCGTCGATCGTCGAAGTCGCGGCTCGGAGTCGTGGATGCATTGGGCGGAAAATCGTTCCGTTCCGTTCAGCCGGTTGGCGTGCGTACATCATCAACGCCGAGCAGGCGGGAGTCTATGCAGAATGACAATAAAACAGACACGATCGAAAGAGCAACTGCACGCAAAATCTGACAGCCAAATCTGCACCGATTTGGAGAGTTTTGACATTTGTTCTAGTACTTGTTGGTTGCAGCTACCACTTCTGTCGATGCCTCGATCGCCTCCTCCGTTGGCACCTGACCACACATACCCCCACTCCCACCCGTTTCGATGTGGAGCGATCCATTCCAGCGGCTGATTTTTGTTTTTCGTACGCATCTTCACGCATCGCACCCAATGGTGCGTGAAATGCTTCACATTTACCATCCATCCACTCGGACGCCCCTTCCTTCCGGGCGTCTCTGTACAACGAGATTCCACATTCAATGATCGCCACACAATTCGTGGCCGTTGTTTGGGGCGGCTTGATAGTCTATCGGGGCTAATGGATTTCTCGCGAATGCTCACCGGGTGGGCTTTGGTGTGCGGCGAAAACGGCGCACGGCACGGCACGCCACGGTGCTGAAAGAAAGATAATTTAATGAATTGTCATAATTACTGCTGCAGCTGGTAGCTATCGTGCGGCAGGACCGTACCAGACTTTGATCTCTGGGAGATCTGCAGTGTGTGCAATGTAGTACTGTGTTGCACGGTTTTGTTATACTAGTTTGCGATTTGTTTTGTTGTGCTGCTTGCAACCATTCTACGGCATGTAATTTCTTGTTTCTATAATACAATCCTAACAAATCATTCCGCATATGATCCGCATGCGCAAGCACAATACTCACTTACTGTATGTTGTTTTCCTCTACGCTTCATCCCTATTCTAGACAAACGAAACGTTCAATTGCTTTGGAGAAAGCAGACAAACAACCGGGCATGCTTATTAGAACGGCTAGATCTTCACGGAGCGCCAGCGGAAGTTCAATCAACTGCTGTTGTTCTTGTGCTAATAAACCTTCCTCGCCGAAGGGCAACGGGTTGCTTTCAATCGAAAGAAGAAGAAAAACAATCAATTAGAGTGTATTGTCGTAATTATCGTCTGCTTGTTTGATTTAATCTTCCCAAAACCGGATCGACCCGAGAGGAAATCGATCGTATTTAAAGAGAGTTCGTGGTATCAGGGCCCTCCGGCGCCTTACCTTGCGCCCCTCCGTGCTCCAAGCAATCGGCACAGCATTATTCAACTTTGAAATATCTTGAAATCTACAATTCTATTAACACCTCCAAACAGCATGCAAATACGTGCTACGTTGCAAAACTGACACACTCTAGCGCACTCGTAAGATCGCATCCATAACACAAAAACCTTGATCTGAAAGTTGGCACCTCAAATGAAGCGCGATGCAAATTGCACTCCGGAAACGGAAAGTCGTTCGAGCTGCATTTGGGAGATGGCACGCCGGGGTGTCAAGTTTCGATCGTATGGCTAGCCTCAGACAATCAACTTTTACAACTTATGCATTCATCAGGCGTCGACTTAACTAAGCGTCGAAATAACACGATTGCATCTGAAGTGGATTGCAATGTATTGCGCTTCGATAAAACAGCGGAATGCCATTACACGATCATGCCGATGGGAAGTGATCAAACGAAGTAACTGCTTGTTAGACAAAAAGCGCTTCACTTTTCTAGCGCATTATGCTTTGTTTCTACCAACTGTGAATGGTTCGCGTCATGGAAGTGAATCATCGTCATGTACACTCCGGCGTCGTATCGGGACGCCTACTCAACGCGAACGCGAAGTTCCATGGATGACTCCTTCTCCCGGTCGCGGGGTGGCTCTTCCGTTGTTGTTTGCTGCGTTCCTCTGTTCCTCCGCTGCCGTGCCAGAAAACAGCAAACAAGTGTAAAAATACACCTTTTGGCGTGGTTTTTATTTTAATCTGGGACACTTTTCGAGGCCACAGGACACCAGCCATAGGACAACACGACGACACACTGCCAACGGTGATGTTGTGATGCGGTGGGTGGCCATGGCTCAAGATATTAGCCCAACGAAACGGTGATTGGTGCGAGAGATAAAAATAGATCGTGGAGCGATCATTCGCGATATCGCGATGCGTGTCCCCTTCGCGATCATATTAGATGGCCTCTTTCATATGTTCATGGACATCGATTGGGCGGACAGATTCCGATTTATTTAGCGCATCGTGCCATTTTCCACCGGGGCAGATCCATCCTTGATAGTTGATCATGGTCTTAGGAGGTGATCCTTAATCATTCATCACTCTTTAAGCGCGTATCGCTGATGTATGGTAGAAATTTTCACTCTCTGCTAAGTAGTTAATCCCGCACATTAGTTTTATTCATTTTTTGTCTTTTTTAGCTAACTACTGGTGTGTTGATTGATCAATGGCGCTGCCCAAGATTCAGCTCTCGAACTGGCCTAACTTTAGATGGTGAGGGGAGGGGTTGGAAATTATGAATTCATGCTTCGGAAGAAGGCTGCACAGGCAAAAAGGTACGCAAAAAATAACCAGCACGATTGGTGCCACCCCGCATATGTAATACAAAACGCGTACTATTTTTAGAGGCGAATTTTTCTTTACTGGTTCACAAAAATAGAACATCTTCTCACGGTGGATACTTTATGGGATTATTTATAGGACAAGAGCGCACGGACCGGAGCCGACACCGTCATAGATATGTACGCAAGCAAACAAACTACGGATGAAAATCGTTAAATAAATATGGGAAAAACATGCAGACAACAACAGCACAACACGTAAAAAAAACACATTCTAGCAGAAGATAATGTCTTTGGAGGAAGGGGGAGGGGGAGGGGGAGGGGGTTTTATATCTCCCCGCCAGAATTGAGGTCTTGATATTGGCCATGATTTCTTGAGAGAGAAAAAAAGATGAATATGAGCTATACATGTTTCAACAATTAAACGGCGGTTTGTTCTCGGAACTTATCAATCCACCAAATGTGGTTGAGAAAAATATAGAACGACGGCAGATTCGTACTCTTTCCTTGTGCAAGGTGGTTCTCTTTTACTTTGCATTCGGGGTAGAGTAAACCATGTGGGTTGAAAAAAACGCACAGGGAACACAGCGCCCGTGGAGGGGGGGGGGGGGGGGGGGGGGGGGGATGGTGTTTGGGATTGTAAAAACAAATGTTATACCACATAGCACGCAGCGGCGGGGCAATAAGGAACTCGGGGATACCGGATGGGAAGCAGTGAAAAATGCGTGGGGAAAATTGGATCGGAAAGGAAATCCCACCACGTCGAAACCTGTCGTCCACCGGAGGGAATGACAAACCGGTACAGTAAAGGCAGAAGACGGGCTAGGCAATCGACTAACTAACAGGACAGACAGGTTAGAAAGAAGATCGTGGCATGGGCGAGCAAGGGCGAGGGCAAGCGGATGGGACGTGTGATCCCAATCTATTTTTTGCGGCCATCAACCGTTGCCAATTTGCAAACCGTTACACGGAGGATCGAGGCAAGGCGGCAAGCGACGAACCCCGCGCGCGCCAGTCCGCTCGCAAATCGTAGCAACCCTTGTCGCACACACAAAAACACGCCGTCCGTTTCGGAAGTTTGCGTATTATTTTAGTAACGCAAAAACACGCACACGTACGCGTTTGCCGCGACGTAGGCAGGCGCAGAAAAATGCCTACCCTCCGAGAACCGGCTTGCACGAGACGACGGGAGCAAAGGTGAGCCCTCTGGGCTAGGATAAATGAATAGAGAGCGCAGCAAATGGCGTCAACGTTGCCAAAATGCGCGAACGCGGTCGCAAAAAGTGCCCTCCCCCTGAAAGAATGCCGCACGGGGACACGGGGACACACGCACAACGCAACTTTTTCCTCTTCTTCCTCGTGCCATCGCGCATCGCACAATGATGTTTGTGTTTTCGCTTTCGCGTTCAACAAACATGATTCGCAGCACTTTTGTGGTGGCGATTTAAAGAGACGCCGTTGCGAATTACGAAGTGGTGCGGTGAACGGTGGTGGGAGGGACAACGAGGGTGAGCCACAAAATGGGAAACGAAAACAAACCATACTCCACAGACCCCCGATCGAGACGATCGACACTACGGACCACGGAAACAGTTGGACTGTTCGATGTAACCCAACATGAAACATGAAACATGCTCCGGTCGTTGCAGAAATCGGGTCGGGTAGCAAATTTTCTCTTTGATGCACTTTTTTCGTTGCCCGCAGTTCTTGTCTCTATCTACGAGCGTTTCCTTTCTGCTGTCTTCTTCTTCCACTGCTGCAACGGTACTCTACACTGCAACTGCACACAACTCCACCACACACAGCCTACCCCGCACGCGCACAAACGATTAATTTATCAACCCGCAAGGGAAGCGGCTTCAACGAATTTAGTGAACGCCGGTATTACGCACGAATGTGTTGAGTCACAGCCCACACCACACAGCAGTTGTAAATATGCAAACCACCTATTCACCAAACACACAACCTGAACAGGTTCCACTATCAACGACACGATTTTTACGCACAATTTCAACAACAACGGAACACAAAGCGAAGAATTTATTTACAGTGCATCCTAAAGTCGACGTGGAACGGGTTGGTCAGCTGGTGCGCAAATTGACAACCACATTCTGGAGGAAAACAATTGACAGCCATCAACCGTTTCACGTGAAAGCTGTTTATGTCCTTTTGTTGCACTTCATCAGGTCTTCTATAGGCAAAGAATCAAATATTATTCTCGTGGAAAAGTTCACCACTGAATAGGTAAACTGATTGTTAAATTTAATCTCCAACATCTAAACCGGTTGTCAAAATGGGTACTGCATAGAGGCGATGGACGAGCCTCTCGTTGTTTAGAGCTGCATGTGTCAAGCGCTAAAGGCGACCGCACACGCGAACCACTTTCTATGGATAAACTTGCCTTTTTTCATATGAAATAAAATAAAACTTCGTTTAAGAATATAGTGCAGGTAATCTATGCTACTGGTGCTAGTAAGTGTTTGCTAATTTGAACTTGTGAGACGCTGTAGTTGATTTTTCCGGTTAGATAACTGGTTGTCACACTGCGAACTAGCTTGAGCCAGCTTGGGAAGCAGCTGGAATCATCGTCTCGACGTTTTCGATGTGCCATGGAGTAGTGCAATAAGTTAAAGACAATGTTTTTCTTTCATGTTTCAAATACGTTCAAAACACAACACGTTCCGAAATATTTGTTTCACCGAACCAACACCGAGACAAAATTTTAAATAAAATTGTACTTGTATGTATTTTGAAACTCTATTTATCAACCAAACAGTTACGACATAAAGATGGAGTCTCCCATTCGAAAGGCACGTTCGCTTCAATTAACCAACAATACACTGAAAGGTACTAAAAGATCTTATAAGTAAGGCCTTTGTTGAAAGTAAATTCTAATATGAACACACGCGTAACATTCACCCGGTGCAGATGCATTTGCCTACAAGCCATTTCTAAATGCGCGATCCTGATGTCGTTCGTAGTTCGACTGATAAAACGTGGGAAATAAAACGATTGGACGATACTACACCTAGAACACAGATACAAAGACTAGTTGTTTCTACTGCCAGAGCGCACCCAACAGCTTATGTTAACATTTCGACGCAAAACGCAACACATTGGCCGCTTTTTGTGGTTTGCCTTTGCTTTTGGCCATTTCGTACGTACGGCAAAGCACTAGATCGGAGTACGCTTGCCGATACTCCCGCGACATTACGACGTAGATGATGGGATTGATGCAGGTGGTCAGATAGATCAGCAGATACGACATCACGTTCAGCACCTGCATGCTGGGACGAAACAGCTTCACCACCGTGATGGGCAGATAGCACACGAGAAAGGCGAGAAAAATCACCAGTATCATCTGCAGCAGCTTCCGATCTTTGGCGGACATCTTGCCCGCACTCATGATCGATGCGCCGGAAGTGTTTAGTTGCTTCTTGCGCTTTCTGGCGTTGGCGTTGCTGGTGTTACGCCTAACACCCGGTCCCGATGCATTTGCGTAACGTTGGTTGTGTGGTTTCGTGTGGCTATTCTCCCGATAACCTCCGTCCGTCGGTGGCGGTATCTAAAATTAGAAGCAGGCAAGCGTAATCCACTCGTCAGTCTCTCGTTTAGTGGGATTAACCCAGGAAGCGATCAACCATATTACCCTTGGCGATGCGCTACAATCACAGTGATCGACAATGTTGTCGTTTAGCTTCGCTCCCTCCCGCGGTACCCTGTCCACTTTCACATCCGTATTGCAAAATATGTCACTTTCCGTGCTGGAATCGATGAAATGCCAGTCGGAACTTTGACTGAAGTTGATGTACGACAGTGGCGGTGGTGCAGGATCGATCCCGAAATGGTGTTCCTTCTCGGGCGTTATCGGTGCAGGGGAAACATTCCCCCCCGCGGAACACGCACCATACTGGCCCGGTTGATGTTGATTGCTTATAGCACTGGAGACATCTTCGACACTGTCCTCCAGTGTGTCACTGGGCAAATCCTTCGTTCGCAGCGCCGTAGATCGTACGATGTAGAATATCCGCGCGTAGCATACTATGATCGCCAGACAGGGCAGTGCAAATGCTATCAGAAACAGAAACTGTTTCGGGGAATGACCTGGGAAGAAGAATAATTCCTATTCAGTTTGTCCTTGCGTGCGGTACTTTACTTACGTTGACTATCGGGCAGTATAGAGCAGGAGTGTATGCCCACGTCCAGACCGAACTTTCCCCACTTCTCGTGCCAGGTTGGCAGCAGGGAACCGAAGCCTAGGATCCACGTAAAGGCCACCATCAAACAGATATGTTTGGTACGGTATATTCTATTCCGTGCCAAGCGAGGAAGAGAAATTCGCATGTTACAGCGCCGCGTATCTTCCATTTGATGTTCGTAACCTACCTTTGATACAGGCGCTGATGGCCGATCATAATGTAGCGATTGATCGTGATGGCCAGTATGGTAAACAACGACACGGCCAGCAGCCCGTACCGCATCATCGGCAACAGCCGGCAGAGGAGATCACCGTACAGCCAGGCCTGGTGCCAGAAGGTACTCGCGGCCAACGGCAGGTTGAAGCAGCAGAACAGCAAATCCGAGAACGATAAATTCATGATGAAAACGGCCGTGGCGTTGCGTGTCTGAAGTGGACCGGAGTGTGGGGTCGGAGGCGATCGGAAAAGAGACACGTATGAAATAGTTAGGCGCGGTGTGTTGCCAAAGGTGTGTCAGTTCAACATGCCACCGTACTGTACTTATTGTTCCATTCGCGCTATTTACGGTGCTAATATATCTTGCAGGTTTTATCGACACTTTTGTTTGTAGAACCGCGAGCGCATTAATCCGCTTGAATCACTGCACCTGTTTTATAGCACGGGAACTAACAGCACCGTTCGGCACCAGTCGACTCGGACATCTCTCATCGGCTAATCGCCTGCCGCAAACGGTGAGATACGTACTTTCTTACTCTTGACCAAGGCCACTATTGTCAGCAGGTTGCCCGGAACGCCAACTAGCATGTACGAAATGCACGTCACCGTCGCAATGTTGAGCAGCACCCGCGGATATCCGGTAAAGAGGGGTATGACATCGCTGGATCCTGACGAGACAGAGAAGAGAAGAGACAAAGTACACACATCCGCCCGTGTCATGCGTCATGCATGATGCTCTGTTTACCATTGTTGCTGATGTTATATTCGTGCTGATGGGAGTAAACGTGAGGTTCGGGACCACTTCCTCCGGTGTCGAATAGATCCATCGTCGTCCACGATTGGTTCTCCACGTACACGACGGCACACTTGCGCGTTTCCTATCACATTCTGCAATCCACAATTCAATCAAAGCCAAAGTCGTCGTCTTAGCAACCGGGAGCGCTGTGAAAAATGGCGACGGTTTTTCCAACGGTTCCTAGATCAACTTACAACAGATGTCTTCCGTCCGAACCGTCCACTTACTGAAGCGCCCCGAGTTTCGGGCCGAGTTTTCCGTCCAACTGGCGCACTCACTCTCACCGGGGACTTTCGCTCCAACGACGGGACGGGATTCTTGCCACTTCAAAAACCACCCCGTTCTGGTCGCAACTTGGAACGCACAGCGACGGTGTTGATGATTGTTGCTCGGACCGCGGCACACATTCTTAACAACAACCGTCTCGCTTCCATGCCAATTCACCCGCGCGGCCGGATCAGGTTCACATGCGAGCCTTCCCTGTACGCCCGAACAGGGACCGATTAAGAGGCCGAGCGAATCTGCCGGCCCCGGGAGCCGTGTCCGGGGCACGAATCAGCGCTGACCGCACGACGCGGAGCGATACTTGATGCTACTCCGGCACCACTGCCTGGAAGCTAGCGGGCTGGGCCGAGGAGGGACGGCCAAGTTTGTGAGGAAAACAGCAACAACAGCAACAAATAGCCAAACAGTATGCATATAAAAATAGAATCAATTTATGCGCACCAACAACCAACTGGCCCCGGTTGGTTACAGGGAGAGGAGGCCAGCAGTTTATGTTGTTTTTTTTTTTCGGACGTTGATTATATTTTTCTTCGTCGGTTTTACTACATACGCGTCCAACAACGACAACAGAGGAGAAGCGTATCGTCGTTCCGGGCGAACTGATTTTGGGGGAAATAATTGAAATTAAATTCGAAACTTCTGCGAATACTCATTGCGGCCGTTGCACTCCCTGAATGACCACTATTTGCACAATGTTTTAAGGGCCGCCGAACCTCACGCTGAACACGCCGAACCGAGCAACACTGAGCTGGAGAAGAACCGACCGACGACGACGATTCCTGTCCGTGGATAGTAACGCACTACTACGCGGACCCCGAACACACTCCGACGGTGGAACAGACCGAGCTGCTACTAAAATAGGACACACGCACAAGCATACATACATCCTCGCAAGGCATGCCCGCACACACACACACACACACACACACACGCTAGTGTCGGTCCATTGTTTACTTTATTTTGTAATGTAAACTAATTTAGCCGCCGACACCGTAGGATGAAGAAACACTTCGTCCGACACGCGGCTGCCTGGCTGGACGACGTGCGGTCTCTCCTTTACGTGCTGGGAGTGGGTTGGGAGGATTTGGGAGGTTATGAGCTGGGTTGTAAACTGCAAGGACAAGCGAACAGAGAGAGAGACAGAGAGAAAGAGAGAGAGAGAGAATAGTACCGAGAGAAGGACGAAGACGAAAACGCTTTATTTAGTTAGTCAATAGTAATTAGTTGCAAAAAAAACAATCAAATCAGTTATGCCCATTATTGATTAAATAAGATTAAAAATAATAAAAAAAATCGGAATGAAATACAAATAAAAATATCTTGCATATTTTTCCGTATTGCGCAATGTGAAATAATGTCTTCTTTGCTAAATTATTTACGCCTAACCATACACAACACACTGTAGAAACAGCCGTTAGCTTACCGATGCACATGTGCATCCATTTGAAAAGAAAGATACAACAAAACGATAATTATGACAGATTTCATCACGCTACCGCAGACAAGCGAAAGATGGAAAATATGTGAAGAATGTTTTTAAATCCTACGCATTGCTTTTCGCATTTTTTATGCAAGGACACATGGAATCGCGTAACACCCGTACCAGACCAGATGCCAAACGCGAAGGGAAAGCAAACCCTGGCGAAGCTAATCGTTTCTGTTTTTTTTTTACCGCGCGCAGTCCTTTTCCTATGCTGTTTTATGTCGCTTTTCGTTGTCTCGTTTTTACGGCACAAGTTTAGCAGCTGGACAACAGCGATCAACGGAAGCGAGAGCGAGAGTGAGCGAGAAAGTGATCACTGCGTATTCCCTGCCATTACTTAATTGTTGTGTCGGTGAAATTGGGATCGGGAAGGGATGCTAGACAAATCTCTCCAGGACCAAAACACGTGTGATGCTGCTCCCGGACGATGGAAGTTGTGTGCGTTTATTTTAGCGATTCACTATGGGCCGCTGTAGCGACGATTCCACGAAAGTATGATCATTTGATCACTTTTATCCCGTTGTGCTGTGTGTGTGCATAATTATCTCGCTCTCTGCCTGTGCTCAGCTAGCTCGCATCGTTTGTTTTGTGTTGTTTGTGTTGTACGGCGAGCTAGAGAGCGAACCCTCTCTCCCAAACAAACCGAGAGAGCGTGCGTAAATAAACCGTAAAGCCGTAGCTTAAGCGGGCTAGAGAGATTAGATTGGGGTAATTCCTTAAAACATATATAAATTACGAATTTCATGTCCATTTCAAATTGCCATGCTTCTTACAATCGATTTTTTCGCATAAAGAACGTTTTGGACAGAAGGAGTTTTTTTTTGTAGAAGGTGGACAAAATTTCCTACCATTGTAATTGGATAAAGTTTATTTTAACAAAATGTTTGATCTCAGCCATAGTGAATGAAGGCTAACGAACCCAAACAGAACGTTTCTTTTTGTAAATCTAAATCGCTGAAGCCGCAACCCCTCTAAGCGCCTTAAGCCGGCCGCATGCTTCAAAGCGCAGCATGCTGCAGCTAACTGCCGCGGGACCGCGTGATTATTTTCCGCTCGAAGCTCGTTCGCGGCGCGTGTGTGCGGTTGCCATAGCAGTGTGCCTTCTGGCGGTTGTTGCCGCACGCTAGAACCAACCCGAGCAGATCGACAACATTCCGGTCACCAATCGTTTTAGCCCAGAAAGAACAACACACATTTGACGGCGTCTGCAGCGACGACACCACGATAACCGGGAGAAGCCTCGCAGTCGTCGTTGTCGTCGTCGTTTTTTTCGTCCCGTCATATCGTTGTTTATATTTTCACACAAGTAACCCAAGTTGATAAGGAATCGAGTCCCGGCGCACAGGCAGACGGGCCCGGCTAAGATTCGAACAGTGATCGTCGGTTACGGTTGCGCGAGTGTGTCCCCGTGCGCGGCGCGTACGGCCGTGGTGGTGTGAGTGTGGCCGTTTGAAAAGACAAATATTTGAGTCGAGTGCGGCTGATTATGTGTCCATACTACTGAAACCGTGCATGTCGATGGGTTGATTTGTTATCGGAGTCCATTGCCCCGCCGTATCACCGCCACGCGCTGGATGGTGTAAAACATAAAAGTGTTAACAAATGTCCCCACGGCCGTGTGCGTAGAAGATCCTACGGTGGTGCAGTGGTTAGGGAAGCAAAAAAAAAGCGCGTGCGTGCATCGTTCGGAAGGGATTAGAGTCCCTTGCAGTTTTTCTGTGTGTTTTTCTGCTGCTTCCGAATCCACGCGACCCTCGTGTGTGCGTGTGTGTACAATGAGCGTGTTCACCTATCGGCTGCTCGCGTTAACTGTGGTGTACTTTGCCTGCCTCAAGGTTGGCCAAATGCTGCTCCAAACGCTGTCCGGCGACACCGTTGAAAATTAAAAAAAGGCAGTCCAAGAAGGACGAAAGAACCGGAAACACATATGCGTGTCTGCTGCATGTGTTCGCGCGTGCATGTGTGTGTGTGTCTGTCTGTGATTTGCGATATTTTACAATCAAAGTAATGCACGTGCGAGTGCGAGTACGAGCCGCTTAGGGTGACGACGAAGGTTAAGCGATGAAGGTTCAGTTCTGTGTCGCGATGTGAAAGAACCTCAAGCTTGGTTCTGGAAGGAAAACTAGTGCCACCGTACGTGCTGAAAATCCTGTTACTATTCAGAAAATTGTACGTTGATATACCAAGAGATACCAAAGGAATCAGTGAGAGTAAAGGTGTGTTGAAGGTTCCGGACAAATTGTTATAAAAACGAAGATTTTCTTGTAGAAATCTGTGGATTGCAATTGTAAGTATATTTCGAACGAAAATCATGTCTAGCAGTAGACATTGCGAATAGCAATAGTACGAAGAAGACTAAGTTACTAGTAGAAAACCACTCTGTGCCAATGTGCAGATGAAGATGAAGATGACTTCATTCTCCGCAATGAGTGCCCAAGGCCCTTAATGCGCCAGTTTAATTCATGCCATCCGTTCAGTAGATCTTTCCTCGTCTATTGCTACACAGCACAACAAACTATTAGTTAAAGATGTAAATATGCCCTTAACCTAGGCCCATACATTCCTCGTTTGCTCCAGGGACAAAACGCGATGGCTCTGTTGCCCGCTGGCCTCTAGCTCTGTGTCGTGTGTGTGCCAGTTGAAGTGTAAAAAATGAATCAACACACACACATTTTTTAACCACTCCGTAGCACATGAGTAACAACTCCCTCGCGCGACCATCGATCGGAACCCATCAATCCACGATCACTTTTACGTTGTTAGCTTTTCTATTATAGCTTTAACCTCCCCAGCCAGTGCACGCGTAAAAAAGACGACCGGGTTTGTGTTGTGCCCCGAATGATTAGAAATCGGAACCGTTCGACGCCTGCCCGCCGTGGGAGGAGCAGGGCACGTAAAACGTGTTTCGGTTATAGCCACAGAAAAAAAGAAGAAGTTATGTATCACAACAGAGTATGTTTTCCATGTTGCGAATGCGTCACGACGATGCACATTTCCTTGTTGACCTGTGGGCTCTACCACAGCGATACAGCGCAGGCACGGCGGTTTGTCTGAGTCGGCATGGCTTGGAATTCCGCCACCCGTTTGACTCATCGATTAGAGCACCCGGTTATGGGTGACGAGCGTGTTCCCCCTGCCCACGGTTACGGGTCTTCAAGACGTGCCAATTGCACCTTGAAACACGGCGAGACACACACACACACAAGGGATCGCGGAATTGTTGTACCGGTAGCTGTGAGTCATAAGCACGCACATCTATCATATCAACCGCTTCAAACACATTTTGTCCGCTGCTTTTTTTTTCATTGGCCCACTAAAGTACACACAAGAATTTGAATTTGCGACAGCGACAAACAGCGTTGTCAAAAAGGCGATGCTGAGCAGAAAAACCAGCGCTCGACGCTCGTTGGCGTCATCCGCGAAGTAGAGCGGCTGTGGAGTTTACTATGGCTTTCGCCCGTTTGCCGCATTGCCCCCGCCGCTGGCTGGGCTGACCCTTGTTTAATTGGTGTTAATTGCATTTAATTTCGTTGATCGAATGTTTTGTTCGACTGCAGAGCGCGGGTGTCGATTGTGGGCGACCCGAGAGGAGGCGTCCAAGAACATCTTCACTCGCCTCTAATTCGGAGAGTCGCGGAGACCAACAGGTCAAGTGTGTCCTTTTTAGTTATGTGTTCATGTCGATGCTGCGCTGCTGAGTGCAGAAGAAAGAATTTACCATTTTGACCCACCGCCCAATGCACTGCGGTGCGCTGTCTTTTGTTTGGATTATGTTCTCGGTGGTACAGTCACTGCGGAACAAAGAAACGGCGTGCGTGTTGTTCTCCACTCGGCAGCCAAACTCTAATACCTCGGCTAGAAGTGAGTGGTAGGAATGCGCTGAACACCATATACAAACAGTGCCCCAACGATAACGACGATTGGCTGTGGACTGGTGGTGTCTCTGTTTACATTTTGGTTTTGTTCTCTTCCATTCTGATTACTCATTTCATTCATTAGAAATTGGGTTAAGCAAGAATTTTATGCACAACAATATTCACAACGGCTCGTACTCGGGAGCTGGAGAACCGGCAGAAAGAGTTTGCTTGTATTCCACACACGTCCCACCAGATAACGCCCTGCTCCGGTGTTCCTGATGACCCAAGGCTTCTTTTTGCGGAGAAAACGCGCCATTGAGCTGTCTAATAAATAAAATAAAACTTCTCAACCACCCCATCCAGGCAAACCCATTGCATCACCACGGCTCAGCGAACCTGCGCCCGATAAGGCCCGGGAGTGACGATTTGTCACACACGCCCTTCCACAGCGTCCGCCGCTTATCGCAGTGCACTTGCGCGTTCTTGCAAGCAGCAGCCTTCGGCTTTAGATGTCTCGTTTCTTCTTGTCCGTCGGCAGTGTAATTGCCTTCGCGATGCATTTTTGCTGTTGTGATCTATCAGCAGAAAGAGATTGGATCGAGCGCACATTCAGCTGCTGGTACAACAATCTGCATCGCCTGATCTTGATGGGTCTATGATCATGTAGGATGCTTCGGCCGCTACAGCTGAGACACGATCCACTCCAGACGAACCGATCGACTGTTTATTTGGTTAACATATTTTAGATTTTCCGCAACTATTTCCACCGCTCGCGTAGGAAAACCACGCTGCATGCATGTCGACCACATGTCAGACGTGATCGTTTTCTGCCTCTGCAGTTTCTCACTTTTCTCGTGTCCTTTTTTTTCTATTTCCAGCCGTTCGTTCACCGGACGCAACCCTTCCCGTTCCATTCCGCTGCCATGGACGGAACAACGCTGCCGGGTTTTCCATTCGACGCCGACGGCCGATGGGGCAATGCCACTTCCGTTCTGTCGACGATGGCGACGGGTACGTCGGGCGAGGCAATGCCAGGAGGCACTGGTGACTTCCCGGACGAAACTAGCAGGTAAGAGCGCACGGTCGAAATATCGGGCTACCAGAGTATCGCGACGCTTTAGACGGACGTGCCATAACCGTGTTTGGAACGAGTTTATTGCTTTTTTGGCGTGGTCACAGACAGTAAAGCCCACAGTTCTTATAGGACGGTGATGACAGATTTAAGAAAGCTCGAAGCGATTCGTGGAAGAAAGAGGACAGAATTTCTCCAAAGTTATGTCGATCGAGTTTTTGTATTTCAACCACAAGGAATAAGGAACAAAAGCAACCTTAAGATGTAGATCATATCTCTTTCCGTTCCGTTGAAAATCGAAACTTCAATGGCTTCTCTTGGGTAACGAATCATTTAGAAAAGAATATGACTTAATCCCTTAGCATACCGGCTCAAGAACGAGTGTTTTCCTATCGCATAGTGTTCTATTACCGTTCTACTCCAAAAAATCACACATTACTGTGGTTTCGCTGGTAGGGTCTGTTTTGCGATACATTTCCCCAAAACCCAACCGAACGGCGTCGGCTAGACCGAGAATCCCATCTCCTATCAAAAGGGAAACCACGATCGAATCAAACTACGTGCCATCATGTTGCGCGAGGCAAATAAAACCAAAACAAAAACGCGCTATAAACGATCGCGCCGCGATCGTGGGTGCGCGAGGAAGGCGGAAGATCGGATCGGAGCGGTCCCGAATTAAAAAAGGAAATAAGCAATGAAATTTTGTGCAAAGAGACAAGCTACCACCGGTGGAACACCGGGTGAAGCGGCAGGGCAGAATCGCGAACGGCGGGGTCAGCCTGAATGGTAGCTTCCTGTGTCCGGTGCTGAGGCACAATTTGCGCCACCCTTCCCGGTTGGCGGGGATTGACCAAAAACAGTGAAACAATGCCAATCTAGGCAGGATAGCTCTCTCTCGCTAGTGAGGGTAGGGCCAAGTGGCTCCAATTGGCTGGAATAAATATGCGCACTGTATAATGCGAGGCGCCCTATAACCGTCGGGCACGAATCTCTCTGTGATTTGCTTAAGGCCCCATTAGTTCATCAGTGTAGCTTATTTCTATCTCGTTTATTTGTTTGTAACAAAAACCTGTCCCCGAGTAAAACAAGAATTGTAATAACAATCTCCTGTTGTTGTTCCCGATTCACTTGCTTAATCATCTTCCGATGGTGCGAATTTCCAGGAATGACACTGATGACAAATATTTCCCCAAGCAAAGTTCCTCTCTTCAATAGCGCTCGCGAAGTTGGAACTAATTGCCGAGCACGATCTTCGCCGTCGATACGAGGCCGCCCCGGTGGCTGGCAACAAGGCTGACTCATATTCCACGCGCTTGTACCGCATAACTATCGCCTATTGTTGTTGTCACTGAAACCTGAGCAAACCTTGCTGAAACCTGGCTAAGGCAGCTGTGAGGGCTTTTAAGGCTAGCCTTAATGTCCATTCCATCTTTGTGCTGGTAGATCTGAGAACGTGGGTCACACAGTACGGACTATTTTTAGAACGATCGTGACTCTGGTAATACAATCTCAGTAGCTGGTAAGCCAATAATTATGATAACCACTAAGAAATATTCAAACCAAGGACAATGGTACTAGACGCTACTTGCTATGTTAAACGAAAAGTTACTGATTAACAAAAAACAAAGCACTTCAAACTAATACACACACTATCCTTTCACTTTGTCTCGATAAACCCAGCAGTTAAGAATGCGAGAAAGCGAAAGAGATTAGTTCCGTTCAGCGAGCCTGCGTCATCTGTGGCAACTGGCCGAGTAAACGTTCCGTAAGCTGCGGATCCCGTTGTGTGTTGCTTCAAACACAACGTGTCTTATTTATCTCGATATCGCCGGCGCTTCATGGATCCATGGATATAAGACCGAGCTAAGGGTAATCCGATATCCTACACGAAGTCGGCTCTGTGCTGCTGGACTTTAGAAGCCCAACAAACGATCTCCTAAACTCGAACGGGGGTCACACGGAGCCAACCGCGTTGGAGATAGCATTGACATTTGCCCAATAGAGGGATGCGTTTGGTGTCTATTGAAGGTTATCAAGAGGCTTCAAATGGGGCAGTTTGAATAATTCTGTCAATCTCTCAAGCTATCAATTACCCTTCAGTACGGTGCTCCGTTTTGTATGCCTCGTTTTTGTGACTTCCATGTTATCCAACATTGTCATAATAAGAAAACATTACATTTCCTCTGTGGGCGTGCCGGTTCTTTACCCCGTTCCACATAACCTTAAACTTCCTGCCGAAGGGCTCGACTCGATCGACGTCGCACGAAGTCGTCTGTTTATAAATAAAACGACCCTACCGCGCACCGACCGACCCTGTGTGCCCTCCTGGCATGCCTTTCCGGATGTTGTGTCTTGAGTCGTTTACTCCGGTTTACCAGGCGTACCACGATACGCCATATGCTCGCTTTGCTCCACGCACACAGCACACATCATCCCGTTGTTTGTCATTGCGGTTCAACCAAAAAGTAGTGTCTGGAAGAGCGAAAGATGATGAAAAAGGAGTTCCCAGGAGGTACAATTTCAGTCGGTTTGCTTGGTAAGCTCATAATGTTCTGGACGAAATTCCTACCCACGCTGAGGAAGTAAATAAAATGATAGTTTATTGATTTAGTGTCGGGTTTATGCTAACCGTACCTTTCATACAAACTGTCGCGATTGAGTAGTTCAAGGACTTCCTTCTCATTCATTAACATATTTGTGGTTCATGGTATTCTCCTTCTTTCGCAGATTTTCCCGCCCATTGCTTACATTTGCTGCCACCGCCACTATCACGATTATGATAACAGGCATTTTTGGAAATCTGCTTACGATTGTGGCACTGCTCAGGTGTCCTAAGGTGCGGAACGTGGCAGCCGCCTTCATTATCAGGTAAGTCTTCCCTTTACGGGCGAAGGTTGCCTACAACTTGACGTCTGTAACTTGACCTTACCATAGTGAAACTCCGATCGTGGTTCTGCAATCTGATCTGTGTTGTTCGTAAATTTCGCCCTCCGCTCACTAGCCTCTGCATCGCGGACTGTCTGTTCTGCATAATCGTGCTGCCATTCAATGCGATACGCTTCATCGAGGGCACGTGGAATCTCGGCGATACGCTCTGCACGCTGATAACGTTTATGCAATACGGCAGCGTCGGCGTGTCACTACTTTGCATCACAATGATCAGTATAAACCGGTAAGTGATCTGCTCGCCGCGGTACAGATTTTCGTTAGCTACAACTCGATCCTTTCGCTTCCCGCCGCAGCTACATCATGATCGCACACTACAGCATCTACCCGAAGGTGTACAAGACATCCTGGATCATGGTGATGATCATTACCTGTTGGTTGTTTTCCTACGGCTTCCAGCTGCCAACGTTGTTCGGTGTCTGGGGTGAGGCAATTCTCATCACCCGTTTGTTAGGGCTAGTGCTAAAATATGTTCGCTTGCTACAGGGAAATTCGGCTACAACCACCAGTTGGGTACGTGTTCTATCCTGCCGGACGCGGAAGGACGCAGCAGTAAGACGACCATGTTCATCGTAGCCTTCCTCATTCCGTGCATAATCATCGTGGTGTGCTACAGCCGGATCTTTTGCGTCGTTCACAAGTGAGTGGTCTATCTTCCCGGCGTCCACGCAACATCACTAACGAGCGATCCTCGACCCTTCTCTAGGTCGGACAAGCGCATGAAAAATCATTCCAAATCACAATCCAACATTCCAAACAACCTGCGGTCGGCGGGCGACCCGGCGTCCCCACTCTCGGCCGGCAGTTCCAGCGCGGCCAACAATAACTCCATCAGCTACACGGCCAGCTCGTCAGCGGTGAAGGTTGCCGGTGCCCGGACTGCCAACGATACGCGGGACGCAAAGGCACGACGCAACGAGTGGCGCATCACCAAGATGGTTCTGGCAATCTTTCTATCGTTTGTCATGTGCTATCTGCCGATAACGATATCGAAAATTGTCGATAAGAACGTTTCGGTACCAGGTAAGTAGTACGAATCAGGTTTTATAGAATTTCAAAACCCTGTGCTTATCACGAACGAATCTCTTGCATCTATCACAGTGCTGCACATCATCGGTTACATTATGCTGTACCTGTCTGCGTGCATCAATCCCATCATCTACGTGATCATGAACAAGCAGTACCGGCAGGCGTATAAAACAGTGATCTTCTGTAAACCCTCTCGGTTGCTAGGTTTCACGCACGGTGGTAGCAGTGTTGGAGGTAAGTTCAATCGATGCAAAAGATCATTCGTTTTTTTCTCACCATATCCATCATGCACCAATAATGATTGTTGTATTGGATCTTTTTGTCTCAATGCTGTTGTTTTTTTGTCGAAGATTGTTTATCGTGCTAACAACGCTCTTAATGTCCCTGGTGTGCCACCGAATTATACACTCTCTGTTTACACATCCACCTCGTCGCTACCAAGCAGTGTAACATACGTTGGTCCGTAAAGAAGACAAATTTATTGCTCAATTATCTAGTCGTCAATGTGCTGAAACCGACGGCTCCGAACAGGTGTCGTTCCGTTGATCACCCTCGGGTTAACCTTCAATCGGGTGTCGCTTATTCTTTGCATGTTTTTTCAGCGTAAAAGACTTCTTGCTTTAAGTTACGCAGAACGTGCAAAAACTTCAGATGAGGTCAACAACTTCTAGCACATCGTTCGTTATTGATTAGAACTGACGTCAACGAGTTCGTTTTTAGTCCCCTGTATAATTTCCTATCAGCCCTCCGAATGCCCTGACTTAGAATTCGTTTCCGTTTTTACTTGTGTGCATTTTATTTAGAGAAATGGAAAGACATAGGGTACAGCTACAACCACAGTCGTACCATGGTGTCCCAAGTTTCAATAGCCGAACCAGAGTCGCCCCCATCCAGCCGACTACGCCAAGGTAATCGGATCATTCGATGCCATCATTCGCCGGTCGCATACTCGAACGTCGATCGTTTGATTACACCCCAGTTTGATCTGTCTTGCCTTCTATCGCTCTCCTTTCTACGTCTTTTAGGTGCCTGCTGTAAAAATTGCATACAGTCTCCTATCGCTTTCTTCCTATCTTTAGATTAGATTCCTCTATAACAAACTTATTTTCTGCTTGGTTTGGACTAGGCATGAGATCACTGCGAGCCATGTCACAAATTATACCATTAAACCTCACTTGTATGCGTTATAGGCTCGTCAGTGAAATTCCGCTTTAGCATTGCTACTTTATTATACATATAAATCACCGTTTTGGTACAGCGTTTTAATGTCATGTTTCGTTTGATTACAGATTCGCCGCACCCACAACATTTAGTCGCCATTCAAGATAGTTAGAAGTTAAGTATTGTGAGTCGCTCACAAATTTAAACACACACATAGACGCGGACTGAAAAGCATCATCGTTTCGTCGAGCTGGTATAGGTAGCAAGTGGAGTAACGAATCAAAGCACCTATGGCTCGTTGATAAAATACTGATAAGCTAGTTAACTCAAGCCAAATAAGGATCGTCCCCCACACCAATTCGCCATCGAAATCATGAACAGTTTCCAAACCCTAAAAACACGATCGATGTTTTTAAAAGTTTCTCAATCATACCACCCCACCCAAAGTCACAAACATTCACGATGCCAAACTAGGTTACGAGACAAAATTTGTTGTTAGTAGTTAAGGTGAGAGCATAAAAAGATGTACCAATTAAGACTAAGAGAACCAGGAAAACAAAACTCCAAAGATCCACGACATGCTGGTGGAAAAGAACGAAAGGTCGTAATCACCTACCCGCGCACACGATGTTTGATATCGTTTGCCAGTGTTTCTAGATGATAAGAATAAATTATTCACCCTTTAGTTCGGATGCTACACTACTATTTTTACAGTGACTACACACCCCCAGAGTGGTGTGCTCTTTCTCTCTACTGTACAAAACCGAAGGAATAAAGCGAATAAAGACAGCTCCAGAACGTGATCCAGGCGTGTACCGACTGATTTCGGATGCTTTCAAACAGGATGACCAGCAGCATTTTCCTCAATGATATGGGCGGGCCAGATTTATTATTGCGTAACGTTTTGTAGTTATTTGTCGCATGTGCTTTGCGTCCATCTTCCTCCACCGCATTCCGCTTTCACGTATGCTCGGAAACAAACTTGCTCATTTAGCAAACAGCGTTGGTTAGTAGTTACACGGAGTGCGGAGAGTGCTCCCGCTCAAACAAGCGCAAATAGAAGCGAATGGCCGTTTGGTGGCAAAGTGCATATGCTGCATTGAAGGTCCCTTAAGCGTAATCCTTACAAACTAGCTGTACAAATGATATAGCTCAAGTGAGTACTTTCGTCACGAACGTTGTCGTTCCCCGCATAGACGACACTTTCTCGTGACTAAACCGATAAAATAGAGAACATAAACACTAGTGTGCTAATTCTCTTATCTTTACAAATAGATGACTGATCCAAACAGTATTGCTAAAAGTTCGTTTGCGGCTTTCCAGAACCTGTCATTCTCGCCGCCTACCAATATGTGGGAGTTTACTCCCTTTACGCAAACGAAACGTGTGCATAGTGTTAGTTGTACGAAAATAAAAATGCTAAACCAAATTACTCCACGGTCCACGGGCTGCGGACCTGGTATGCGCTACTATGCTTTAGCTGGTAGCTCCATCGTGAAATTGTAGCGCATCCGCATTGCCATAGCAACGTCGCTTGAAATCGCCCAACCGTTTCGGAAGATTGGACTGATCGATTCGTACCGATTGCATCGTGTTGCTGGTGGGCGCAGGGAAACATCAACACACAAATTTAGTAAGAAGACATAACCAACTGGCATTGAAAGAAACTCACCTGGTCTTGCTCAACATCACCACACTGCCATTCTCACTCACTTGCTGCGCGTTCAGCGAATACAGTTTACACAGGTCCTGTAGCTTATCGTGTTCGGCTTTATCGACGTCGTGCAGAGTTAACTCGCGCTGCTGATCATCCTGCAGAAACCTGGACGGAGTTGGGATTGAGAAGTACAGTTTAAACATCCGTCAGTACATTTCTTCTTCCTCCTACCTCGATAACAGCTCGTTCACGCTTGATATGATCGAAAATCCTGGCCGTTCCTCGCGAATTCGTCGACAGCCGGCTCTTATTTCTCGGATCTCGTTCGCCAGCGGCAGCGTCTGCCCGGGGGCAATATTGTTGACTAGAAACGGTGAGCTCATTCCGGCCAGTTCCGTCCCGATGGGAAGTGCCATATTCGGATCGAGCGTACCCAGTCCCATATCCTGCATCGTTATGCCACCCATCGCATCCGGTACGCTTGCCGTCGTCAGAAACTCATCGGCCGACATAAGCGTATCGTCATCGGGCGGAAGGTCAGGTTCGTCTTGTTGTTGAACTTGCGGCAGCATGATAGGTCGTCCGAGGACGGAGGATGTGTGCGTCGCCGGAACACGATTGTTGCCGTGGTACGCTTTCCGGAAGTCGTGCTTCGAGGCAAACGTAATCATCGCCTCGTTACCGGGCCAATCCGTCAGTTCGTCGTCGCCTTCATGATCGGTTTCGTTTGCCAGTACCGCTTCCGAGTCGCTCGAGCTGAGTGAGCTGGAACTGAGGAAATCGTTCACCTGGCCACCACAGTCCATCAGCTGACCTTGTCCCTCCGGTCCCCCGGTCAGCATGAGCATCTGTTTCTTGCGTATGTACTTCGATTTGCGGTGACGGTGCTTTTCCTTCGGATAGCCGCCTCCTTTCGCCTTATTGACTACCGCCGCTGGCATGGGTTGTTCCGTGAGCGATGCCGACACGGTATTCCGTGGCAGTGTAGCAGCCTCCGGAAAGCATGGCTGGAAACTACCGAGCACGGTACCGACGAAAGGCGGCATCAGTAGAGGTTTAGTCTGCATCTGGTTCAACGGAATGGGTATGGATTGTGTAATTGCCGGAGGCGCTGTTACAGCAAGTTGCTGCAGGGGATTTTGAGCATTGCTAGGTAACGCTAGCGATGAGATACCTTCCGTTCGCATCAGAGTAGTCGTCGGTTGGTTCATCGAAACAATCGGAACGACATTTACCCCAGTAGGAACAATTTGAGCTGCCCCCGGTGCAACATCTCCCGGCTTCACTACTCTATCGATCAACGGCCTACTTATCCCGGCTACCTCCGGTGTCAGGGGCATCGCGACGATTGGCTGTTGCTGTAGCGGAATCGAGAAGTTAAACTCTCCTCCTGTTGGGACTGACACCGCAGCAGACGGAGTGACGAGTGTACTGGATCGTGAGGCCTCCAGCAGTGCCGACCGCTCCCGATCCCTGTCGGCCGATATCCGCTCGATTTTTGAAACGACCGTCTTGTTCAGCGGTAGAATCCTTTCGCACTTCATCATGGTCGCCGAGAAGGACGCCGCACGGTTCCGACTTTTGTACTCACTGTACGATGATCCTTTCGGACCGAAGAATTCTCGCTGCCTCGGCACGCTGCTGGAATGCTGCTTACAAAAGTCATAGTCCAACCCTCCACGATCCCGTTGACCACGCTTGCGTTTGCCGCAGAAAAACATTGTACTCCTGCAAGAAGAAAGGGCCTGGTTGGGTAGAGTCATACGCAGGCCAATGATGCCAAAGACACTGACCTAAAATTTTCCGGACACGCCGAGTGTTTGAAAACACGCTTTTTCACAGCCCCGGCGACAGGAAACAGTGGATTGCCACCAAGGTGCGGTGTGGATGGTGTCGTTTCGTATTCCACGGCCATCCGTTTGTACTTTCGCTTTCGTCGCATGTTAGGTCTATATGGAAAAAGGGGAAAAGGATGAAAATATATTACACTACAAAAAAAAACCAACCTCTCGTATCACAAACCTGGCAGGACTAAAGTTTTCGTTCAGCGAATCCGACTCAAAGTTGCCGGACAAAGGTGTCTGGCGCAACTTGAACGTAAACGCTACGGAATGTCGATCGTCGGAGTCACTCTGAACGATGTTGTTGCTGCCACTGAGGTAGGGCGAATCGGCCTGGTTCATCACCACATTGCAAGCGGGTGGATCGGTCGGACTGCTGGAACTGTCTTCGGTCGGTTGGGGTGCACATGCTGCACGGGTCACAGTAAATGGGATATTTATCAGTTCTGTAGCAAATAGACCCTCCCCATTCTAACAGACTTACGCAGATTTCCCGTCGAGCGTGTTCGTCGACGAACGCCCCAGCGCACCTTACTGGAGGTGGTGCGAGACGTTTCTTCCAAGGCGAGAGTTAGATCGTGTGAAAATTGCTCCATCGTATCGGGATGTAGCACATTCGTGTCACGACGCACAAACACGATAAGAGCTCGTCGGCGGTGTTCCCGCGGAACTTTGACGTCACGTATCTCCCCTCTCGGAAAAGGGTATCCACGTGCACACGTACGGTCACACACACAACCACGCGCGTGTTATTTGCCTGTCCTTCTGCACAAATGCAAACGGCACACGATTTTGCCAATACCAGGGCAGATAAATGTTCTCCGTAGAATCGTGCGTTTTCACGTACAATCGTCACGTTCGCGTATACGTTTCTTATTGCGAACGAACGGGCGCTGCTCGCGCGGGATACAGGGACATTTCGGCCTTGCCGATACCTGCTCGGCCATATGAGCGAATGGGGGCTGAAGAAATGTACCACCGAAACAGTAAAACGATGCCGAATTTTACATCAAACACATCACCAAAGAGTCTGAACAACACGCAGAAATTGTGAAACGCACCAAAACCAACCAAAGCAAATCGATCACGGTATTATTGTTGTTGCTAAGAATGACTATCAACCAACCTGCCGGTATAAACAGGGATAAGAAAGCTTGCATCTGTCATTGCCACATTTGCCAGATTTTAAAAATACAGGGGTCTTCACATATGCGGCAAGCTAGGGAATTTTCCTAACTTACTGAAATCCATTGCTGTAAAATTTGTTGACAATGTTGTATAAACAAAAAATGAGAATGATCGAATTATACTGCATTATCAAGAAAATTATGATAACAGATAAGCGAAATATAGCTAGTGATGATGAACTGTACAATTGTGAATTGTACCTATTTTCCCTTGGCCAGTGACAAAGTACGAAGAACGATAATGTTTTAACTGCGTCCCATGAGAAACCGTCGTATGAATTTGTAGCATGAGCTTTTTGCAAAAAATGAGAATTTTTTTCAATTCCAGCGATCTGCGATTATAATTCCTCAGAAATTTTTAAGAAAGCTCGTCAAATTCCTTTGCTGGATCGTCCACTAGAATGTGAAAGTTCGATAGACCTCACACCTGGTGTGGCCTTGACGATCAAGTTTACGTTGTGGCGATTTTATTCTCTACGATTCATTCATCTGTGATCATTTGTAGTTTCAAGATCTTGGTCGTAGAAGCATTTCGAAGCCGTTGATAGTGATCACTATTCGTGTTCGATTGTTTCAATTAAAACAGGAATTCAAAAGTATGTTGTCAACATCGCTCAACGTGAAGGTCAATCGATCGCGAAACCGTCATTTCTCATCTCGCCCGCCATCGTCGTCTTTGCGAAACTTGCAATTGATCACTATCTCTGTGTTGCTTTGTTGTGGCTCATTCTGCGACCTCGCCCAGGCGCTTCAACTAAAGGTAATGCTATTGTTACGCGATCGTTTATTTCTTATCTGTGTGCGGAACAGTTCATATCACTTGTTCCATAGAGAAGGATTAATCAGTGCAAAGATTCTTAGTCAGGCGCTATCACACGGCACCCGTGTCTCGGTGCTTCTTGCAAAGACTCAGTTGAAGGTCAAACTACTGACAGATTTGCAAGTGATCTCTTGTCTGGATCGCTAATTATTCGGTTGGTGTTTTGATTCGCCCGCTTCCCTGCTTTTGTAGGCTGTAAACAGAATGGCAAACAGCGATAAGCTTTATCAGGTGGAGCAGCTGCCGAGTCCACTAACGAAGCTAGGAGAGGGCCCAGTTTGGGACATCGATACGCAGAGTCTCTACTATGTGGATATTAACACACCGGCTGTTCTACGCTACGATTATGCGGAAAATCGTACCTACAGTGCAAAGCTCGGTAAGTATGGAAGGAAGACTTTTTCGAATAGGAAGTAATCGTTCGGTATTTCCCACTTCAGATGGTGCTAAATCGATTTCGTTCATCGTACTCGTTGCCGGACAGCCGGGTGAATTTGTGGTTGGCGAAAACAACCGCGTTTCCTTGATTGGTTGGGATGGCCGTAGCGAACAAGCCAAGCACGTTCGCGTACTTGCCGATCTGGGTGAAAGCCAGAATCATGTCCGATTCAACGACGGTAAAGTTGACCCTTCCGGTCGTCTGTACGCAGGCACGATGCAGCTGGAAACGCTGGGTGATCTGTTCGCTCAAAAAGAGGGTCAACTGTTCCGCTACACCAACGGCACGATGGTGGTGCAGAAGAAAAACGTCAGTATTTCGAACGGGCTGACTTGGGACGAACCCCACAATCCGCTCCGGATGTACTACATCGATTCGGCAGCGCTGGACGTGAAGGCGTTCGACGTTGATGAGAACGGAGACCTCAAGAACGAGACGGTGTTTTTCGATCTGCGAATCAACGGATCCAACCCAGGCTATGTGCCCGATGGAATGACGAGCGATTCCGAGGGTAATCTGTACGTTGCTACCTGGGGTGGATCGAAGCTTATGAATGTGGACAAAGGGTAAGATTACATTTGCTTCACGATTTCACTATACTTAGCTGGATCCGTGACAACTTTCCTTTCCTCGCTTGCAGCACAAGGCAACTTTTGCGGGAGATTAAAATTCCAGCGGAACAGGTCACATCGGCGGCATTCGGCGGTCCCCAACTGGACGAGCTGTTCGTCACAACGTCGTCCAACGGAAACAAACCTGCACCAGCCGGGGCTCTCTTCAAGGTGTCCGGTTTGGGGGTTAAGGGAAAGCCTATGTATAAAATGGTTCTGTAAAGCGCTGGTACATAGTAAATGTTTTGATATCTAACTACATTTTCACTGAGGTGGTATTCGATTTGTTTTTTATTAAGGATTGTTGAAATCATACTTGTCTCTCCTAACTAACTGTTTTCCTATGCTTCCTCCGCTCGCGTGCATCGCTGGCAACATTTGAACCTCAAGCGTCCTAGCATGTGAACTTGATGGCCCAAAGGAAGCCCTCGAATTAAGGCACGGGGAGAAGCATTTGATGATCTGCCTTGGGATCGTGTAACAGGAGCAGCAAACAACGTTGTCAACCATGTCTTTGGTGGTCCATGACACGATCCGGGCGAGGAAACGCTGCTTCCTTGCACCCACAACACCGTCACGTGTTGCGAGGCCACATATAACGAACACGAACGAGCTTCTCCTTCAACCGGTAGAGTTTTTCCCTCCTACACACTGTTGTCGTCACACTGGGCATTGTTTTAGCAGGGATGGTCGGAACCCATCTATTTCATAATGCGTTTGTCCTGCCGCACACCCCGGGAGGTGTTGCTAAGTGGTGCTTATTCGATCTTGGCGAGAATATCGGCTTCCCGGAAGAGATGGTATTCTTTGCTATCGCCCAGTTCCACCTTAGTACCACCGTACTCCGGAAGCAGCACCTTCTCGCCGACCTTCACCGCTAGGGGCACATGCTCACCGGTCTGGGTGTTGCGAGCACCGGGACCAACAGCCACCACTGTACCTTCGAGCACCTTCGACTGTGCCTTTTCCGGGATGACGATCCCACCTTTCGTCTTGGTGAGTGCTTCCGCGCGCAGGATCAGGACGCGATCCAGAAGTGGCATCAGACGTTTCGCGACAGACTGTTAAAATGTTAAGAATTATGTATTAGAAATAGAAAAAAACGGAAAAGTCCGCATGTGCTTTTGAAGTTGACAAGAGGAGTTGGGATTACGTAAGACACAGCTCCTCCCGGGGCACATGCAACCGGCATATAAAACCGGACCAAGTTTCTAACGAATCCAGTCGTTAGTTTTTTTATTCGACACGGTAGCGAGTCAAATACTGCATCGAATGCAGCTCACAAGCATGCGTGCAGTGCATATCAGATGCACGATAAGAGCATCCATCTCAAGCAGAAACGAACGAATGTTCCAGATTCCACAGTTTCCTCTGGAATCTTCTTGGCCATGTGAAACCGGCGTATGATGAAATTTTAATACCATGTACATACTCACCATTGTGGTGTGTAGAAAGTAGGAGCGTTGCTGTTATTGCGGATTCGCGCGAATAATCTGCAGTAACACCAGACAGACTATTGATGAAACTTAATTAAAACACGAAATTCCGGCGAAACGCGGATAATCCACCTACTTTGCACGAGGAAGCCGAGCTGACAGTGTTCGAATAGGAAGGCCGGACCATCTGGTACATAGTGACAGCTGACAAATGACAACTGGTTGTCAACTTTGGAATTGCCGTTGTGATGCTAATGAAATTTAACTTTCCTCAAGTATTCACGAATCCTCGCGAATTTATAATTTATTGCAATAGTCAGAAAATGCTCCTTTTTCTTGCATAGCTATTGTAATTTGTTACACTTCGTAATTGCTATGACGTAAATCAAAGTTTACGATATTTTCATCATCGAGCTAACCTGCCCATCCATTGTTTGTTTGAAAGTTGTTTACATTTGAGTTTGTATTCATAGCACCAACCGATGCGCTCAAAAAATTACACAAATATGCAATAAAATGGATAATATTCCTGTTGTGACACAGTCTACCTCTGTTAAAATGAATACAGGTCTTCTGAGTTGTAAGTTGCCCTGTGCGCGTTATTGTTTCCCGATACAAGAAATGGTGTTGTTCGTTTCAGTGGATTACAAGCATCGTGCAACCGTTGCGCTGGATGTAGGGGATGTACGAAATGCTATATACTATCAGACGGAATCACTCGGCGCATCAAGACGGCAGAAATTTTCACACGCGGCTCGGCCGAGCCTTGGTAAATATTCATCCCATAGCGATCTGGGGATTTTTCTGCTCAAACTCTGATATCTTGATCTTTGCAGATGACATGATTCAGACGGTTATGGAACGTAATACGAATAAGTCGAGTAGTGATCCACTACCCAGGGGTCTTGTGTCCTTTAATGATCTTTTCAAGCGGTGCGATGAATTGCCCTCGGAATGGACGGTCATACAGATAGCGAAGGAATATACACCGCTCGCTACCAGCATGACCCATAAGGAATTGCTTGAGCAATCCACTCCAATATGGTTGACCGTTTTTCGGTGCAGTGATCCGTGCGAAGGCAGCTTTTTCGAACCGATTCTAATACCACTGGATGCGCCCGAAGATCAACCTGCTTTGAAGTACCCCAATTATTTTCAACATATCAATTCCATTGTACCTGAAGTAAGGAAAGCTATCGCCGTCAGTCCTTCCTCTAATTCAACTGAAATGCAACCATCCGCGAGTAACCTCGAGGCCCTCGAGCACTTGATAAGCTCGGCAATACAACGCACCTGTGAATGGTTGGGTCCGTGGGCGAATCTTTTCGTCGGGAACTTTCGCTCAAGCACGAACCAACAGCTGGAAAGAGAGGTTTACAATGAAATCGAAGAGTTTTGCGTGCACAACCGAATAAACCGAACGGGACAGCGATTGGTGTCACTCGTTGCCCGAAGGTTGGATTTGTTAAAAAATGCTCAGATCTTTCAGCTGTGCTGCTGTGATCAGTTGGATCTGGATGATGAGAAAACAGAAGTACTCTACACTTTCCTATCCGAGATGAAACGGGTCAAGTTTAAGGCAGTGAAAGAGGAGCGGCTTGATTGCTACCCTGTGATGCTCATTATCGACGAGCTGCTCGATGGCTTGCCCTGGGAAATGGTGCATCCGACCGGAGAGTACTGTCGGTTTGCAAACTTCTGGACGCTGAGCGATCTGTATCGAGCGCACGCGACACGAATAAAGAATGGATACTTGAGAATGTCGGCCAAACAGTGCTACACGATTATTAATCCGAGTAAGTTTCTAAAGTGCGTGCCAAACGTGTTCCACTGCATCTCATATGCCTTTTATTGTTCCTTAGGTAAAAATCTCCACCAAATGAGCGCCCGCTTGCAGATGTTCTACAAAGAGTGGTATCCGAGTTTTAAGCTTCTCATCGATCAAGCACCAACGGCAACAGAATTCAGTGGCGCGTTGAAGAACTCGGATGTCCTAATGTGAGTAGACTGTCGATTAGAATATCATGAAATTGAAACGAAAGTGACCCCTCTCTTTTAATCGTTACAGCTACAACGGGCACGGAAGTGGGCTGCAGTTTATGGACGGCCACACTCTACTGCAGCTTGAGATTAATTGTGTCACGTTCCTTTTTGGCTGCGATTCGGTTCGCCTCCATCCGAACGGTCGGTTTACGGAAATGACCGGCACCCATCTGTACTACAACGCTGCCCGCTGCCCCACTGTTATCGGTGCCCTGTGGGTGTTGACCGACCTGTACACCGACATTTACTCAATTTTGCTTCTCGGCAACTGGATTCCTTCGACGAACCCACTATACGCGAGGGAATCCGTCGCATCGATCGATATGATGGCATTCAAAGCTTGCAAATGGCGTAAGTAGGTAGGTTTTTGGGTGGTTCCACCCAGCACTGAATCCGTTTTGATACCGTTGCAGACCTCAACAAAGGTGAAGACAGCCGGAAGCCGTCGAAAAAACATCCCAGTCTGTTGAAGCTTATGGGTGATTGTAGGATGTTCTCCCTACTGCCCCAAAGAATCCGCTGTGCACTGGTTTGCCGTGGGCTGCCCGTTATGAATGAGGCGTGCATTTGAGAGAAACGGTCTGCTTGGGCCGGCAGTGGCGTAAACAGTAAAGCACATTTCTATTTCCGAACCGTAATCGTTCGCACCTTCTACCGTCTAGCAAAACCTGCCCGGTTCCAGATCATCCCTACGACGTATGTAATACAACGAGGGAACAACACAATCCGTGTGGGTCTCGGGGTGTCGTATGGCGCATTCGATTGCCTTCAATTGGATAATGGAATGAGAATAATCTCACCCTGATTCAATTTGTTATCGGTCATGGGCGTGCGGCGTGGAACGATAGAGCCTGTGCCTGAGTTCTGTTATCCGCGAACGGTAACTTTCCTGTCGTGCTCGTGAAGCAGTTTGAAGACAATCGTCGATCGTGTTGGCTATATCTGGTGCATTTAGAACGTTTTCCAGCGGGCGTAACACTCAATTTCGTATCCGGTTTTTGGGTTGTTGTTAGTTGTTGCAAGTGGAATTTGATAAGGTAAAATTATCAGAGTGCTAATCTTTGAAATAGTGCATGCAGTTTAATATTGCGTTGAATAATTGCTTACAGCACACATGCTGTTGTTGAATTGTATCATAAAACTGAATTAAAACTGAACTGAAACTGAACTGAAACTGAAATAAAACTGTAAACTGAAACGTACAAGTGTACAGTTCGTGTGATTTTTCCGTGTAAAACATGTACTAAATCTGTCCGTTAAGCAAACACTTGCTTGAATGTCCTTCGCTGCCATTGCGGTCCTTGTGTTCGTTTACTATGATTAAATTTGAACAAATCTCGTTTCCCATGTGCCCCATTTGCGTAAAACGGTTATGCGCCATCAAACGGCGACGGCAAGAATGACCGAGTCTTTCCGTGTTTGTGCGCGTGTGTGTATGCGTGCGTGCGGGTTCTAGAGCTTTGACAGCTGTGATTCGCATCTTCTCTCGACCAAATAGAACAAATAGTGCGTGTGTTCTGCCGGAAACGAAAACAACGATACGTAGCAGTGGCAATATTTGTACAGAATTGTGTCCCATCTCTTTATACCAACCGGATAAAAAGTCGTTAAAGGACAACAAATCCTATGGTTAGTAGCGGATGCGGTGTTTGCATCATTCCATTTTTTTCTTCCCCATTGGTAAACAATCATTTGAGTACATTTTTAGGCACATCTTCGGAGTCACAGTGCATCCTGTCACGCGATTCGGTGTCCGCTTCTGCTGGTTCTCCTACTTCTACTGCCGTCATGCATATCGGCACTGCAGAAAGAAATCACCATCAGTGTTGGACCGGGAAAGGTGGACTGTTTCTTTGAGGTCGCGAAAGCCGGCCAAACGATCGACATCGAGTACCAGGTGATAGACGGTGGGCACGGTGATTTGGACATCAGTTTCGAACTGGCCGAGGTGTCGGGTCGTACCATATTCGCTGACTACAAGAAATCCGACAACATCCACCGGTTTCCGGTGCCGTACGATGGCGAGTACAAGTTCTGCTTCGACAATGGGTTCAGCCGGGCCAACAGCAAGACGGTGTTCTTCGAGCTCATCATCGAACGAGAAGGCGAGCAGGAAGATGCTAGCTGGTCGGATATCGATCTGCTCGAGGGCCTCACCCCAGAGGAGTTCTACGAGATGAAGGTGCAGGACATGGAGGATGCGATCAAGCGCGTACGGAACAATCTGACCAAGGCACGCCAATTGCAGGATGTGCTGCGGTCGCACGAAGCACGCGACCGTAACGTGGCCGAGGAGAACTACTTCAAGGTGAACGTGTGGTCGTTCTTTCAAATCCTGGTCATGGTTGCAGTTGGCACGCTACAGGTGTTCATGGTGAAATCGCTGTTCGATGTGGAATCGCGAGCGTACAAGCTGCTGACGAAACTTTAACGAGCCCCTTGCGGGACCTGTTACTCAGCACTACCGCACAAAGCCAGTTTTGCCAACAAACCAAAGCTTCATCTCGTCATTATGGATGAAAAAAGGGAACAGTGGAGTACGATATTATTAGCGTTCGTAAATTAATGCATAAGACATCGAAACCAAGAAAGTGCCATGGATGGTGTTGCGGTTCACGTTCGCAAACAAGAGCACAAGAGTGAGATCGTTTCATTTGCCAAGTATCGAAATAGAAAAGAAGATTTTAATACCATGTGGCGTGTTTTTATGGCGACAGAAATAATCCATTCATTCTTATGGTTTTCTTATAACGTTATTGATATGACTCATGTCATACAGAATTCTCATTGCAGTAAAATTATATTCTGTAACAATATAACGTATTCATCAACCCATAGCCTCCAATAGGATATATCAACCATACGATCCATCGCAACAATGCATCGCAATCGGTTGACGAACAACATGTCCGTCTATATCTGCCTTGTGATTATCATTCTGGTCTCGATAGCTGTCGACGATGTGGAGGCTAGACGTGGTCGTGCCAGAGGTCGCACGAAATCTAGGGTAGGGCAAATAGACCCCTCTCCTCAATGTGACCATATAAACTACATAATAAAAAACGCTCTGATTTCTTCATCCGCGCAGATGCAAATCGGTCTTCCAATTACGGGAAAGTATCGCGATCCAGAGTCGGACCAGTACTACAACAACAATAATGTGAGTGGCAGAAAGTAATTCATTGCGTAGCATGGTTAACCGTTTGCGTACCTTTGCAGGGTGCTAAAATCACGCTCGCATCACACTTTGATTATGAATACGTGTTGGGACACAAGATTGCCTTCCTGTGTGTCGCTCGTGGCACTCCTCGGCCAACCATAACTTGGTTCAAGGATGGAGTGGAAATCTTCAGCCATCTCTATCTTCACGTGAGTGGTGCTCTAGCGTACGAGTTGGGTCAGTGATCTTGCTAAGCGTGATCGTTCTTTCAGGTGCACGAGTGGTACATCGGCAAGGATAAAGTGAAATCGAAGATTGAAATCGACCCTGCCACGCAGATGGATGCCGGGGTGTATGAGTGCACGGCCGACAACATGTATTCGATCGATCGAAGAAGTTTTAAGACCGATTTCTCGATTGCGTTCGATTAGATTCACTAAATGGGTGCCCCTTTTCGTTAGGAAAAAAATCAGTTGAGCCATCACTCTAGCAACCCGTAAGAGCAGATTATTTAATTTCGTCCGGCAGTGTGTAGAATAAATGGACAAGATATACGTATATTCATACTAAGAACGGATTATGCTGTGTATTTTTTACGGTTGCATCTCACAGGAAACGTAAGGACAGTGTACCGGAACTCTACACCTTCGACAATGCGTTGATAAGGCGTAACACGCTGGCAATGCAATCACTTTGAATTATATTCTCTATCCAGCCTGGCCCATAACACACCGTATTTAGAAAACACGTGTCTGCTCTCCCGCGAACGCTACGCAACCAAAGGATAACTAGCAAGTCGTCGTCTAGACCCAGATGCGTACATGTTGATCCCAGCTGCACGATGCCAGAGCCATTCCGTTCGGGGCCATGCTGAGCGAAGTAATACGATTTTCGTGGCCACTCAGCGTCCCTGCCATTGTGGAATATTGATAACATAATCAGAAACTTGAGTTGCAACGACCATGGGTCTTGTGGGGTCGTCTTACCGTTGTGTTGTCCTTTCATGGTGTCCCAAATGTGAATGTTATTATCATCCGATCCGCACAGAATGTATCGGCCACTCAGAGATAAAGCTACCAAGTTGATCGTTTCGTTAATGCACGCGACAGGCTAGGCCATTATCGATATCAGGTCAACCACTCACCGCAGGAAGTAAATCCGCTACCCTTGTTTGGTGGTTCGTAATGTCCAATCTGTTGATCGGAGCGGAAATCGAATAAGCGTGCCGTTTTATCCTCCGAACCGGTTGCAAATCCGAATCCACTTGGATGGTACTGAAGACGAAGGTAAATGGAAATTAGAAACCTTTCCCCCTCTCCCCGTAAGCTAGTTCCAAATCCAACCCACTTACCGAAACGCTGTTCACATCAGCCTCGTGCCCGAAGAACGTCTGCTTCGGAGTGTTTTCCCTTACGTCCCACAGCTTGCAGGTACGATCCACAGAACCGGTGACATACGTGTTCTTATCCGGGCTCATCGAAATCGAGACAACGTCACCGGCATGGGCATCGAACTCGGACGTTTTCTTACCCACCTGCAGATCCCAGATACAGCTGTAAAGCAACATAGGCATATTAACTTCAACACACAGCCCCGCAAAAGGTTCCACGCGCTGTCGTACATTTTCATATCACCGGATCCCGTCAAAATGTGTGAGTCGTCCAGGAAGCGGCAAGAGCTCAAGAAACCTTCGTAGCCCATAAGCTCACGGACGATCTTCGCGTTTCCCTGCGCGTCTCGGTTGTTCAGATCGTACACGGTGCACATGTTGTCCATGCCGCCGCAAGCAACAAAGTTACCCGAGTCGGCGTACGCCACACTCATGACCCAAGCGGAACGCAACGGGATGACCTGCACCTTGTTGCCCGTCCAGGTGTCCCAGATGATCAGCTTACCATCCAGTGAGCCAGTGACGCAGTGCCGGGAGTCACCGGCATAATGTACCGAGTTCACCTTGTTGATGTGACCCTTGAGAAACTTTTTCGTCGAGATGCGTACCTTCGGGGCGTCGCCAAGATCACCGCACTTGTCGAACAGCTTACAATCGGCTACTTTTTTCTGTTCCTCCTGTACAAACAAAAAGTGGAGGTAATTACTGCAATCACCTCGAACCCGCAGCGGCAAGGTTCTTCTCCAGGCTCAAACACTGTTCGCTAATTAGATTGGACGAGCAACGTATTCGTGGATTTTTGTTGTAACTCGCGTCATTCATACTGGAAAGTTCTTATCCGAGCTAATTGAATAATTCCTCGCATGGGTGTATTATGGGACAGAACATTTCCTTTTTCACTTGCGTACCTGAAATTTGGCAATCATATCATTGATCTCCTTCTTCAGCGCGGCAATCTCTGGATCGTCTTTTGGCGGCATGTTGTGAACTCAAACACGGAAGTCGGGCAATACGGAATGGAGTAGATCACCAATCAACCAAGCACCTGCACGACACCACTTTGCACGCGGCAATTGACACTGTGCAATTGGCACGGGATGGAACTACAATTAGCAATACCGACGATGGCCAACGATGGCAGTATGCGCGGCTGTTGTCCGTTGCTGCAACCTGCAGTGCCGTACCGATAAGAACTAACTGCTCCAGACAGGGCGAACGTCCAACAAACGGTCCCCCAGCTCGAAGTATCTCAGCGACTATACACTAATTAAATTTCATTCGTCAAGCCCCCGGTGGGCCACGCAGTGTCCGACTCCATGGCTGCGAGTGTGTCGGTGTGCTGGGGAGGATTATGTTTACTCTATCCACAGCGTTCCGCGCGAACAGAACGTGTCCATCCCTTGAGCAGGGGTCCAGCAACTAATGTCCTCCAAACGTATTCGTTGTCCTCTACCACGCGCTTTACCTTTGCCGAGGCAAATTCTAAAGCTCATTCTCAAGTTGGTGGGTAAATAAGTGTAAAGCGTTGCAGTTACTGGGCTTCCCAGCCGTTGCAACTCATACACACACACACACACACACACACATACACTTGCATACCCACATAGAGTAAAAGTCGATCGAATTGCGGTTACGACGTCCAGAGTCCAGTTTTGGCATCAGCGACACATGTTTGGCATATTTATTTGATGCAAACGTAGAGTTCTAATTCGAGAAAGTTCACTACTACAACAGCGCGGCACGTTTTCGGCGTTGGTCTACTCATAGTGCAGTTCCCTCGGGGCAGGGACATTGCGTAACATCTTTTGGCCCTGGGGCTCGACTGCTTTCCTTCGATTGATTGGGATTTTTAGACAAGAATCGATAATGCGAATGGAGGTTAACACACGAAAGCACTGATAGAGTGAAATTCATTCTCTTTTTATTAAAAACTACATCGTCCCGCGTATGACCCTGCAGGAAACGATGAAAATAAACACCTAATGGCACAGTAGAATCCCTTCCCACGAAGAAACTAGAATGGACACAATCTTACGCTACGCCAAACGAGACTCGAAACTGTTGCTCTTCCTCTAGTAGAGAGTGAATTATTATACTGGAACTTGTGCGTTTTTGTTGAGTCGAAATTGTCGGAAGGCAAGAAGCTGCATACACCATTCTTCCCCGCTTGTTTCCTTTATGGGTCCACGAAAGAAATCATGATGTACCGTGTTCCCTTCGTCGTTAGCAGACCCTCGTGGAAGTGCGTCAGACGGCCCGGATGAAGTAGCATCCATCCCTTGCGCGTGTCGGTAACGGAGCAGTTGTAACGCAGGAACCGACAGCCGCCTCCTTCGTAATCAGCTCCGGCCGAGTTCAGTGCTATGTTGATCGTGTACGTCGACGAATCATGGTGTGGTCGCAGCGACGGCTGCTCATCCGGCCGATAGCGAACGACAAAGTTCATCAGCGATCGTGGCGGCTACAGGGGCAAAGAGAAAAGATTTTAAGCCCAGTTCAACTGAACGGGAGCAAAATAAGCAAACAAATGACTTACATCATGGAAGTACCCGATGAAAACCTTCTCTTGCAAGGGACGCACGTACAGTTGCAAAAACTTCAACCACACCTGCTCCAACCCGACCTGATTCATGTGTATGTCGCGCGTGGGAACAGCCTCATAGCCACCCTGTAGACGTTTATCACTGTGCGAACCGTCCGACCATTCACCGAACGCCTCTACGATTTCGCGCAGATCATCACAAAAGCGCTCCGAACCGATCGCGAACCAGTACACATCCGGGCAGGGTTGCTTCGGAACGAAGGCGGGATCGAGCTGCTCCTTATAGTTCGGTGGCAGATAGCGTTCCTCCCAGTCGTGCTGATTGTTGAACAACTGGTAGAAGTCTGGATGCGTCCGCGTCATATCGAAGTACTCGGTGTCGATCAGATGTCCGTACTGCTCCATATTGATCACATGCATGAAAATGCCTTTAGCGCGGAAATGCCAACACAGAGCCATGTCGGGGTCGGTTTCCAGCAGCTCGTAGCTAACTTCTGGCAAGATTGATCTTTTCATCAGGTACGCGATCGAAATAAATGGCACGTTCCACAATCCCAGCAGTTTGCGCCCCACAATGTCCATGTAATCGTTCGAGCGCGCGTAGAATCCCTGGCCACTGAGTGCGCCCCAGAAATTACTCCACACCTTCTCGGGACGCGTCAGAACCGGCGCAATAACATTCCTATTTGCCTCCATCAACGACCTCAGCAGGTTTGCATCGTCCAAGTGACCCTCGGAATCTACGACGAACAGATATTCACATCCCCGCAGCTCACAGTGCTTCGTGGCGAACGTTCGGGCAGCCGTTTCGGTAAAGTCCGCATCGTGGTCAATCAACTTGAGAGACCGGTAGCGTCCTTCCTGGCGATCGAGGAACGCTTTAACCGTAGCAGCATGATAGGCAACGCTCGAGTGTACAAGCACATCCAAACGATCGGTCGGATAGTTAAGTTTCGTTATCCTCTCGAACCATTCCTCCAGGAAAGGGGTGGGCTTCTCTACAAACAAAGCCATCGTAACAAGCGGCAATTCCGCATCCTCCCCCAGTGTCAAACGATCTTCCAGAACCGATTTACATTCACCATCGACAAACGCACCGGCCAGATAGTTGGCGTAACTGTTTAGCGTCAGTTTACTCGGACCGTTTCCGTGTACGATTGCCGGTTTCGTGCTGTACTCGGAGTTAGCTAGTGTGGCCTCCTTCTCAGCCGGTTCCCGCGTCAGGACAACCTGCTCCTCCACTCCGTTCAGATTCTGAAACAGCGTGGCCATATGGTCTAGCTTAATATTAAGCTCTCGGCGAAGTTCCTCGTCCAGGTACGCTTTCGTGTAGTACAGCTGATCGTCCTCCGTGTCCTTCGACGGCGTCTTCAGTAGCTTATACACCTTGTCGGCGTAACCCATGAAGAGACCCGAGTTCAAGAAACGCATTCCACGACCTTCGAGTGGTGGATAGGAAGTCTTAAGAGACTCATCCGGCCAGCAGAATCCCTCCGCACCGAACACGATGGATGCTTCGAAGGAGGCAAATTTCTCCTGGATTTTTGCCCACGATGCCAAGAAGAGTACATCGTAACTGTCGGTGAACAGCACCAGCCGATCTTTCTCCGCTCGATAGGGTTTGAGTGCTTCACGCAGCAAATTTATCTTGTATCCACCACCGACGGACTTCATGTTTCCTCCAAGCCATGGCTTGCCCATACCGAGGGTCGTAACTGTGAGGCCATAGTGTTTCGCCGATCGGAGATAGCGCGTGTAGCCCTCCGTTGAATTACTGGCCACGGTAAAAATGATGGGGTCTTTGGTGGCAGCTGGAAATAAAGTGGCACGGAAAAGACTATTAGTATACAACGATTTAGGACATTATTACTTAATGACTTGACCAATCAAAGCGTGACTTATTGTTGTGCTCAATTTCGAGCACATTCTAAAGTATAATAAAATGAAATTATTTATAAAACGCGATATTACACCATGCGTAAAGCAATTGTGTGATATGAAAAATTGCTTAGGAAAGCATTTGAAATATGAGATTAAATTACCACAATCGCCACGACATCATGGTAGCGGATATCATGCTAGAAGTCAAAACGCTTCATGCTCGGATCATACTGCTTAATTCATGTATCGCAAACGCAGCTAATGAAAGCAATGCTCCACACCCTCGACATGCCGGTTTTCACATTATAGCACAAACATTGTATTGAACCGAGCGGGGGTTGTGATGCGGCTCCACACCTCGTCACAATTCCAGACGACGTGGAATGCACTGCACACATCTGTAAATTAGTTTACTCGCCGAAAAGCAGAACACGGGCAGCGTCAAGCAGAACAGAGCTGGCTGGAGTAGCTAAATGAAAATGCGTACCATCATCATCTGTGTTGCTTTAACACATCCGACAGCTATGGTAGTAGGCGTTGCGCTCTGCACATGATCTCACCCGAGGAGGGGGTCAAACATGAGCTGCCAGCAAAGGCTACGTGACTGTGTTGCTGTCGTTTGCGTTGCTAAGACGATGCAAAGGAGAAGAAAGTCTTAAATTTTCTCACAGACTTCACACGGTCGGCTAGAATGGGGTTGTTTCTAAGACAAATTATCTTGCAACATCGGCAGCAGCAGCCGGTCGCCGAGCCCGGAAGTGAACTAACGCAGGCAGACGTTAACGGACAGATTGCGCAGGCAACCTTTCTGACTTTGTTGCTCTCTTATCAGTTGACCCGGCACGGACGCACAAAAAGAGCTTAAATTACTTACCAACATCGGCCGCAGATGCCAGACTTCGCAGTGCAAGGACCACGAACGCTGCCCAAGCACATTTGAAGAAGAACGATGCCATTTCGCAGTGGCACGGATATCCGTATCCGTTCGAACGATCGGTGATATTTTTTCCACTGCTTTCACTGGTCACCAGCTAAACGATAAAACACCAACAATGGACAACGAACGAAACACATGCGTGCAGTACACTGCAGCTACCGCACACGATCCGATCGCGAGACCAGTATGCGTGGAAGTGAAATGCTCCGGTCTGGACTGGGTGTGCTAGTACCGGTGGCCAGCGACAAATACTGCATCTGTCGGCTATTTTGATTTCGGGCTTTGAAGCGGCAATGCAACCGTCTCTGTCTGGTGTACGTGTGATCGTGTTTATGCCATGGTATGTTTATGCGAGGATCGTGCGTTCTTTCCAGCCCTCTTCTTCTCTGGCGAGGTATGAAACGACACCATATGGGCCTATGGCAGAGGGTGGATTTATTTCCGGAACGGAGAGAAGCTGTAGCACAAATGAACGATTGCGATGATTATATTAGTAGTGGTGATGGGATGTAAAAGCCGGCAGCGTTTTGTAATGCTTCGATGCGTTTGTGTCGTTCTTTTTTTCGTGTGGCACTGTTTCTTCTGCTTGCACTCTCTCACACCTGATGCATTTAATTCCGTCTGAAAGGGTCTAAATAGTATTTAAATTACATTCTGGGATTCAGAGCTCCTAATTCAACTCTTTTGCAAAATCACACATTTTCGCACACGCACGGATTTATGTTGTTGTCGATGTTTGTTTGTTGTTGATCCTTTGTCCTTATTGTTGCCCAGGTAACCAAACGTCTATAGACGTCAACATTAGAAAAAATATACACACGACGAGTATGACAACGAGTAACGCTGCCATTTGTCTCTGTTTGTTGCTTCACACATTTACGTATGATAGGTTTTTCAGCATGTTAATTCACCATCATGCATAAATCCATACATCTTTTCATCCATTCTTAAATAGTGCACATAAATTTGTAAGGTCCAATCGTTAAGAGTGCAATCTTGAAATTGTTGGATACTGTACATCAACGAGAATACCGTACACAATGTTGCATGCAATCTTTTTCGCGATTCATGCTACTTGCATGCTCTTGTATGCTAGCGGAAGAAGGCATGAAATTGGGATTGCACACAATTTATGCTCTCTGCAAAAATGCGGGTCAATGTGAAGTTAATGACAAAAATATTGACCATATACCTTGCTAAAATATTTGTATTTATGACAATCCGTTTAGAGATTATTCACTGTGCGATTACGTTGATTACTGTTATTACATTGACGCTTTTTTTCTTATGACCCTTAGCATCCTTATCACCCTTGGAGACCTTGGCGAAAGGGACGCTAGCGCAAGGAAAGGAAGAAGTTGTATGTTCGTTACGTAATATCTGCGCATCATGGCCCATCCTTTGATGATCGCCCGCGGCAGGAGTCTTTCTTTATGGTACTTTAATGACCCTTCGCCCGTTTACTTCAGTTCACCAGCGAATCCCGCGAATAGCAGCTAAAGCAATGGGAGTTGCAACACCTTTTTTGATTGATCGAAAAAAAACTGCTATGTAATAATTATTTATTTTGTAACCACAAATTTACTGCTTGATATTTGTTTTTTTTTTAATACACTTTCTTTTGCCCTTGTCGGACGAAGCATATGGCAGGCGGTTGTCAGTTTTCAATTTAAGTTTTATTTCCTCTCCTTACTGAAGAACATCGACACATGCATTCAGATGTGCACGTAATCAAGTGGTCAAAAGTGCCTTGCAACTGCAGCATTCCGTGGTTGATGTGAAAATGAGCGCGCTCCTGGTTTAACAAGGTTAATACTTGGTTAATAGCCAACGGTAGCGGAGACGAGCATTTTATCCTCCGAACGACTGAGAACCAGCGCCGGCCGCCGATCCGCTAGCACCTCCGAAGCCAGGGAACGCACCACCACCCTGGGAGAAGGACTGAGCGCCAGCGTTGGCAGCGGAACCGGAGAATCCACCATGTCCGGGGAATCCACCGCCGGACGTGAACGACTGGCTACCGGCCGATGCGGCCGAGCCCGAGAATCCACCGAATCCACCATGTCCACCGTGTCCACCCGGAAAGCCACCGAAGCCCTGGTTGAAGGACTGGGCGCCAGCATTGGCCGCCGATCCCGAGCCTCCGAAACCTCCTACCTGTCGCACGACGCGAGTGTTGCCTTCTGCAGAAGAGGGAAAACAGTTCCACTTCGGTCACCTCAATTCGGCAGACGATTTTTCCACAAAGAACCGTCACTTACCTTGCACCGGTGCACAGGACACCATGGCCACAGCGGCTACCAGCACGAGAAGACCCGAGAAGGTTTTCATGTTGTACGAAACTAATGGGAAGCAATCGTGTCTAAAGTAAGCTCTACTATAGTACTGACAACCTCAGCGAACGGACATTTCGATTTTATACTAGCGTCCGGGCAGTTCTTCAGCCTGCAATCGCTATCAGTGCGTTCGAAACCGGTACGAACGGGATCGTGCAGCGATCCTCAAGCATGTTTGCATGGTCTGATTGAACGGAAGCTATGCGAAGTATGTTTACTATTGCAGATAGTTGCATGTTTTCCCCATTTTACATGCGGTTTTCCCCAGGGTGCAGAACCGACGGGGATTTACGGTGCTGCTTGGGTGTAGTTGCTACAGGAATAATTGGGTTCCATTGGGTAAAGCTACTCCAAGGCTACATGTTGGTAAAGAGGAGGGCATCTCAGTCCGAAAAACCTACCGTCTACTGCTCGCGATGATGCTCGCGATTTTGGAGAAATATTGAATTTATTACCCTCCAAAACATGCTCATTGCATAGTCCATTGCAATTACGATTTGGAGGCTTTAGTCCATCACCGCATCACCGCACCACCGAACTCTACTATCAGCGCTGTTTATTTTGGATGTAGCACACCAATAATTCGAAACTAGAACTCCGGCCATGCAGTGGGTTAAACAGCTGATAGCGACCCACGGCAATCACAACAACCGCGAAATCAACGAGACGGGTCAACTGCTTCGAAATCGTTTGATCGAAAGGACACGTCAAAGTCACGGTTTTGGCCATTGCCAATGGTAACGAGATTACGATTCACAACAGAAACCGCAAACCGAAGACGTGCAGGAATCGGTGCGACCAAGCCCAATTAAGTTACGCACAATGGTGCTTCATTTTACAATTGTTTATTTGTGAAAATTCTGTCCAATGTTCAATATCACAAAAACTCCGCCTTTCGAGCGTGCTGGGGAGTCCTGCCGGTCAATGAGAGGTTACGAATGTCGTACGTCTGGTTCCAAACCACTTCCCACTCGCTTTTGTACTGCTTGCGTTTGTGTGTTGTGTCTGTCGATGCAGCGTGTTCGAAATAGACAACTCCGAACGCTAGATGAAGTGCGTGATCGATGAGCCCGACGCGATCTCTAGTGTGCCACGATCGACTGAGCACCGGCGTTGGCGGCGGAACCGGCCAAACCACCTCCGAAACCTCCATGGCCACCGCCCGCGGTGAAAGTCTGCGAGGCAGCGTTAGCGGCCGATCCGGAGAAGCCACCGAAGCCCGGGAAGCCACCGTGTCCACCGCCGGCGCCCTGCGTGAACGACTGCGCGCCGGCGTTAGCGGCCGATCCTCCGAATCCGCCATGGCCGCCGCCGCCCTGGGTGAACGACTGGGTGCCGGCGTTGGCAGCCGAGCCGGCCAGCCCTCCGCCGAAGCCTCCGTGGCCACCGCCGCCCTGCGTGAACGACTGACTTCCGGCGTTGGCCGCCGACCCCGACAGTCCACCGAAACCCCCGGGGAACCCTCCGTGGCCGCCGGACGCGCCCTGCGTAAAGGACTGGGCGCCAGCGTTGGCCGCCGAGCCGGACAGACCGCCGAACCCACCGCCGTGTCCGGGGAATCCTCCGAAGCCGCCCTGGTTGAACGACTGGGCACCGGCGTTGGCAGCACTGCCACTCAGTCCACCGCCCGGCGCGTTGCGCACCACGCGGATCGGGGCGATCGGGAGGTCCGCCTCATCCAGCAGGATCACTGTAACGATAGCCGGTTACCGACCGGGTACACCGATGGGCCTGCAAGGGCAGGGCTAACTTACGCTGGTACGGGGCGGCGGTAACGGTGGCCAGAATGGCGGCAGCAAACACCACGAACGACTTCATCTTCCACAATGCTGACAGAAACTACGTCGACACCGGTTGGCTTGCGATTGCGCAATGATGCTCCCGTAGACACATCCTAGCCGTATTTATATGGGCACTGTGGTCCCCGACCCTACGCCGGGTGCTCACGAAAATGAGCGTACGCGGAAGGGAATGCGCAGAGCGAGGGAAGCGGCACGGCAACTCTGGACGTCCCGGCCCGGGGGCGGGTGTGTTCGTGCAATGCTGCCCGATATCGACGATATCGCGAGGCATTGTCGGTCCGCGGACCGTAGTGTGTGAGTCAGCAGCTAATTCAGCCACCCTTAAGCGTGGACACACTTGCACACTCGTACCGTACGTGTGCTGCGCGTTCTTGTGGCGTCGAAATCCAGTTTTCAAGCCAATCCTGTCAGCCCGCCGTCCATGGAAGTGCGCTCATCAACGACGGCCGAGGGGAGACGCACAGAGGGCGCAATAAACGGTGGTGGAGGTGGAGCAGGCATGAACTGCTGTGAGGCTCGCGGAGTGTCCGGCGGATGGGTCAGGCGTCCAGAATGGGTTGAAGTCAAGACCGCTTGATCGGCGGGTCCGGGCTGGAACTCTGACCCAGCGTGGCGGGAGTAGCGCACGATCTGGCAGGCGAAGCTGCTTTGTGGTGCTGCGATTCTTGATGATTGATGTACCGAATTCTGCCGAAAGCGAGAACGAGAGAGAGAGAGCGAGAGAACTTGATCACTTCAGTACGCTGCAGAACATTGGCTTCTTTTCCCTATACCACCGCGCTCGTGGAAGCGTAAGAGATCGTTTTGATTTTGAGGCTGACACCTCATAAGAGGATTTGAGCCGTTCCAAGAGACGCTAGATCTCAAACGAACTTCTTTGTTGTTTGTCGTTCGTCTTGGTGCGCCTTTTCTACAAAACCCAAACGCCGAGCCCATACGAATTTGAAAGTAAGGAGAACTTTCATTTCGGCTTTCTGCGACAGAGCTTATCTCCAGCGCACGCACTTTTTGCCCCCTTTTTTTTGGTGTGGTAGACTAAATAGTTTCCAAAAATTCAATTAACAACCGGACAACAAACATTCCACTATCGGACTATTTGGCAGACGAGTTTTAAATGCGTGTTTTCCCACTATCAACATGTAAACACACGACAGCGACATCCATAGGTGTGGCGCGATCAATGAACTCGCTTGTTTATTAATCAATAAGCTAGCTTAAGACATGATACAATGTGATTACTATTTTGTTGCTTGTTCCCTTGTAACACATGGACAAGATTTGGTAGCACATGAAGTAGTTTAAATTATCGTTTTACCCTGTGTGGGAAGTTCCGAAACTTGACATATAAAACAGGACCGGTTTTCCAATTCCAATGAGCTGCCAGCAACTCGGGACCAGACTAGAACGGAATAACATCATGTTTGTTCTTTGGAACGGAGTAAAAGTGGAAGTTGGAAATACGTGAGAGCATGGGTGAAGCATGGAATGAAGAATGTGATCCTTAACTAATCTTACAATAACCCAAACACAAAAAGCTACTTTTAAGAAGTACCTGTGTTCGCTATTGTTTCGAGCATGCACCTGCCAATGCCACGTTACCAAATCAAACGGTCAGCGACTTGTCTCGCGCATGTGCAACAAACCAACGTACAAGTGACGAACCCCGGCTGGGCCAGCGTCATCGAGGCACTTTGCACACGGAGTGTGATTTACGGCCAGGACATGTTTACTACCGATTGTCATCAGCGAGCCGGGCCCGTTCGCGGCTAACAACGCAAATGAAACACATGTTTATGTGTAGAGGTTAAAACAAAGAAATTATAATTTATCCAAACGTATCACAATCGACCACCTTGAGTATGCTTCTTGTTTGCTGTTGTTTCGTCGTTTGTTTGTTTGTACGTCGCGTCCGCCAGTGGACTCGGCGGACGCCGAGTGTCATGAGAGTCACTGTAATTTCGTTGTTTCCGCGTAGTTTAGTGTGTGATTTTGTGCTTCTCGTGTTTGCGTGTGTATATTGTACAGACTACCGATTTCTAGAACGTAATCCTGGCCGTCAGTAGCGCTTCGTGATGTCCGTCCTCTGTTCGGTGAAGTATGGTGCGCGGATGTTGGTACGCGCCATGCGTCCTAGGCGCTAGTGGGCGCTTAACCGCTGAACGACTGGGCGCCGGCGTTGGCAGCCGAGCCCGAGAATCCGCCGAAGCCGGGGAATCCACCAGCACCGCCCGAGAACGACTGGGCACCGGCCGAGGCGGCAGATCCAGAGAGTCCGCCGTGTCCGGGGAATCCACCGCCGGACGTGAACGACTGCGACGCGGCGTTGGCGGCCGAGCCCGAGAATCCACCGAAGCCGGGGAAGCCGCCGGCGTTGAACGACTGGGCGCCAGCGTTGGCCGCGCTGCCGCTGAACTGAGCGGCACGGGCCACACGGGCGACCGGAGCATCGACCGGGATCAGGTAGGCGACTGTGGAGATATTGGAAGGTTTGGAAGGATTCGGTGTCAGTACTGGAGGCGGCGCAACACTAGCACGGCACTAGACGCGCGTCTCTGGCACGGACACTCACTCTGGTACGGGGCACAGTGCGCAACGGCCAGCACGGCGGCCAGGGCAAGAACGCAAACCATCGCTTTCATCTTGAGAGTTGAGACGCGTTTAACACCGCACGTACACAGACGGAGGGATCGAGAAGCGAACGCGGTATACTAGCACGGTGAGCACAGGCTGGGCAAATGATATCGTCCATCCGGGGATCGCGTCGCTTTATATATTGGTCGCCTGAAACTGTCCCCACATTTCCACGCACGAGCGGCGAACCCTCCCCCTTGGCTTCCACCACCACCACCACGGACGCGCATAGGGCCTTGCAGCTTTTTGGGGAGAATCATTCGATCCGATCACCCGCCAAGACCAGTTTTCCAGCCCGAAGGAAGGGGGGGGGGGGGGGGTCGCCGGCTGGTGCTATCACATCCGTACGCACACACTACCATATCGGTGACAAGCTTTCGTAGGTCTCGCGAACCTCGAAACGATGATCCAGCTGAAGAAGATCACGACGCTGGAGACACTTTGCGTTTCGGTCACACATCTCGATGCGTCTCGCTCTCGCACCGTTCGCATGTAAATTTTGTCGTAAAATCGTACCTTTTTTCGTATGTCACCTCAAGCACCCCGTCGGTCGGGTCGGGCTTCTTCCGAGTCTGGCGTCCAAATCTTGCCTGACCCCTTCCCTGGTGGATCTGCATCGTAGCGCTATTGTTGGTGTTCCCTCTGCTACCTCTACCAGTGTAGGTGAGCGACCGGCCCGGGAGTGGTTCAGGGGCGCGTGCGGAGCCGATCACCGTCCATTAGTAGCGTGACAGAGTCCGGCGAAGCGTCCAGGTTTGATAAACACTAATGTATGTGTTGTTTTCTTTTTCAGTAGTTTACTTTGCCAGTTTCCAGTGTTTTGACTTCCTTTTATCATGTTTCACCGTCCTCTGCTTTATTTGCTTCGTTTTGCATTTGATTCGATTTCGGTACATCCGGACGATCTCTTTCTCTCTCTCTCTCTCTCTCTCTCTCTCTCTCTCTCTCTCTCTCTTGCTGGGTTAGCCATCCCGACGTGAGCGCAATGATATCAGCCACCAAAAAGCAAGATCGCGATCTTGATCGGGGTAGGTTTGTAGTTTTTTTTTTCTCCGTTTTGTGAACATCTCCCCAACATCTACTTTATTACCTGCAATGAAACCGTTTCGGGTGCCCAAAGCAAGCGTCTGCTGGGCCGCTGCGTGGGATACTGGAGCGAAACTTGTTCGAGCGTTTCTTTTCCTCCTTTGTAATGCCTTATATACTTTTGTTTGGCAACATTGGGAGTGAAAGCAGCTGCAGCCGAAGGATGCATGCTTTCTCGGTTGTATAAGTACCACCGAATCACGAAAGAAAGTGATCTTTTCAGAACATTGCGATTGAGCATATGATCTTGCGTTCTACTTCCTCCCGATGGATGGAAGTGTGTGTGTGCGTGCGACTTTAGTATATGTTTTACTAATGTGCGAACAGACAAAAAAGGAAACCATTTCTGGTTTCAAGAATGCCGGTTATTTTTGATTCGTTTTCCCCAAACCCGCGCACGAAACTCCGCCATGACTAAGAACGACGCGGACGGCGGCAGCCGACGGCGGTGTTTACGTTCTGCTGTGCTGTTTGACCACAAAAAGCGTCTACGTGTGCGGTGTAAACATAACCTCATCCAAGGTTGCGCTTCTTTTCGGGGGATTTTTTGTGCGCATCTCGATCACAACACTGGGTTGTGCGTTTCTTGCTTGCTGGTTTCGTAATCGGTGGTAATGTCGGCTCAAACTGTGGATGCTGTGTGTGCACGTGCGGGCTGCGGTCATTTGTGACAACCAGCACACCACCCTTTTGCGGAACCGGTTCCACTTTAGGGCCGGAAGCAATTGGGTACCTTTTTTCGGAAGTGTCTCCGAACCTCCGAATCGAAGGTGAATGATGTCGGAAGACCCGGCTGTCGGTGGCGGAACCGCGTCACCATTGGTCAGCGGACAGCGGACCGAGCAGATCGTTGGCACCAACATGGCCCATGGTGGGCAAAACCAGTTCCCAGGGTATTCCCAACCGGGCGGTGCTTCAGGAACCAACGCGTTGCCCCAATTTAGAGTAACCTTCAAGAAGATAAATACTGGAGCAAACATCGCCACGGTTGATGAGCCCGGACGTCGCAGCAGCAATCGACCATCGGGCGAGCGCGCCTGGGATTTACCGGAGTGCGGGAATCTCCGACGTCGGGCAATCGAATCAGATGCGTGTTGGTCCGCGTCCAAATTAGTAAGGCATGATGATAGATTGGATTACTTGCGGTCGTGCAGAGCACTAAACGAGGGGGGCATACAGTGTTTCGATGTATCATTGGCTCGTACTTCCTCTAGCTATCGTGAACGTCGTGTAGAGAACCTTCCTTGCGGCACACAACGCCGATTCTTGTCCGAAGAGCCGTGGGTTGAGCGGGTTCTTCGCGATGCCGGAATGGTGGTCGTTTTTTGTGTTCCATTTTGCTGCGCAAAGCTAGGAGAGTTGTATTGCCGCCCGTACAGTCCGCATCCCCGGGGATGGATGCGACGACGTGCGGGACAGCTTCAGCCGGGATGGAAACCGGTTCTCGCCGTGCGATCTCCGTAGACAATTCGCTCTGCGTTGTGCCGGTTCCGAGTGGCTTGGGAGATTTTGTTGTTTTCATTTCGAATACAGCTCTGTCGCGCCAACGGCTGGCTGGCGAGCGAGTGTGTGTGTGTGTTTGTTTATTAATGTTCGATTTCGTACATGTTTTCCAATTCTGGGCTGACGTTTCGAAATGCACACTTCGCCGATCGGCACACGGTTTGGGTGGACATTCTGATTTCAAGGGCTTATGCAACGTTTGCTAAATTTGCGGAGCATAACGAGGGTTGGATGAGCAAAATTATGCGTGCGAGATCGACCACACTATCGACGCATATATTATTGTCTTTTGTTTATCCGCTTGGCTCGCTCGTGACTTGCCGAATTCATTATGTGTTCCATTTGTTTTGTTAAGCAACTTCCTCTATCATCCTTTCAGCACATTTAAATACACGTGTTGTAAGCAACCAGGTAATTACGGTTTCGAATTACACAAATGTGTCAACTTGCTGTTTCGCAGTGTACGTACGTTTCGAGCCTGCCAATGTGGATGTAGATTACGGGTCCGTATTTGTTCATGCATACGCTTGCGGCTGACAAGAAGTGGGGAATCCCTTTATTGGTGGGCAATTTAAATCAAAACAAGCAAAAACACATTAAACACTCTGCTGCCAATCAGTAGCAGTTTTATTCGAAATAGCTTTAAATGGGGTCGTCCTCTGTACTGATCCTGCAACAGATAAGGATGTGTGATTGTTAAACTCGTCACTGTACTATCGACCGAAGCTATCGATTGTTAATGGTAATGGACGTGATCGCATCACAGATTCGAGCATCGCGCTACTCGGTGTGGCCCATGTTTTAGTAGTGCTGCTTGTAGACGCTGGTCTGCACAGACCCGCCACCATTGCCATGGCTGGTGGACGATACGCTCGATCCGACGGCCACACCGTGTCCACCGCCATAACCGCCGCCACCGTAACCACCACCTGCGCCTGCTCCGTTGGATCCTCCTCCGAAACGGCTGGCCGAAGCAAAGCTGCCTCCATTCGGGCCGTACGAACTAACCGAACCGCCTCCATTGGAGGCGTAGTGCGTGCCAGTGCCACCATGATCACCGGAAGATCCACCGAAACGACTGGCGGTGGCAAATCCACCTCCACCTCCTCCTCCTCCATTCGTTCCGAACGACGAAACACTCACACCGTGGCCAGAACCTCCGCCGTATCCGCCATGTTGCTGTCCACTGCTGTGCTGATAGCCCCCGTGCGGAATGTAGTTCGTGGAGGAACCGCCATGTCCGAATTGCGTCACCGTAGTACCGCCTTGACCGTGGCCGTTCAAGCTGCTGCTTACACTAACTCCCTGAACACCTCCCCCACCACTTCCGTAGCCAGCGTCGTTTCCACCGAAACGGTTTTCAAAGCCACCGACACCGGCTGCCCCACCGTGGCTGAAGGTGCCGGCACTGGCACCAGCACCCGTCCCGGCAAAGGCTGCCTGCGAGCAGAGATCCATGAAGGGCAACGGAGGGAGCTGTATCTGCGGGAACATGTTGCTGAAGAACTGATTCTGCTGCGCCTGGGTGGCCAATGCCTGAGCCTGGAAGCTGCGGCACGCCTGCGACCAGGCATTCACCTGCGACTGTGGATATTGGTTCACGTTGAAACCGTTACCATAGCCAGCTGTGTGGAAGAAGGGACGATGAGAAGTTGACCCCACGGTATAAACACGCCTTCCACGAGTACTAGACGCAACGATATTTACCAACATCCCGTCCAAAAAGACCGACCGTCGTCACTAAAACAATCGGCCACAACATCTTCCTGCTGCGCTGTGCTCGCCTCTGGATCACCGAACGATCTGTAAAACGGGCACCTGTGCTGTACAATTCCTGCTAGACAAACACGCGTCGAGGACGGAAAGCTTCCGAGCACCAGCTTAATCTACTCGATGTGATTCAATTACGCGCATTGCGTCCTGCTTTTAACGGACCGTCATGCGGGAATCGTTCGAACGAACGAATGGTCCGTTCGTGTCCAACTTCCACGCCGTCCCCTTGAGCGTCACCCCGCGAGCTACAACGCAACTGATCTAACCCTTATCGGTAAACCGAGCCGGTGGCAGAGGAATTGAACGAAGAAAAAAAGCATTACATCCAACACACGCGCCCACACAACCACACATTTATGTGCATATAGGTTCATCTCAAGAAGTGGCCTCTGCCAACAGGTCCGTGCAAAATGCCAGTCGTGTTCGCGTCAGAGTTCGTACGTACCTTCTTACAACTTTCGGTTCGCGCACGAACCGGGTATTTCAGGTATGGGAGCAAGGAATCGCACCTAGAACTAGTGGTGGAGGCGGTGTACAGCGCGCGGATTGCTTGATCGCGCGAACCAGGATCCATCGTGGCCGAGTCCGGCATGAGGAAGACACGCGCGGCCAGTGCGTACCGTGAGCAAGTTTGATGCGGTGATTGGATTTCGATTGAATGAGAATTCAAAGTCATGGTCGGATTTTTACCCGATTTGTCGATGATGTTTTATTTTGGAGCGACGAACACCCGCTGTGACCCGCAGAGAAACCCACAGCGGAGGAAAAACAGTTTTTTTTTTTTCAACAAATCGCACGGCGACAGCAAACATTCTCCCGATCATGATCATGATCATCGAATTATTTGTTTGCAACGATTTTACGACGGTTTATGAGGTCAGCTTGACGGCACTGGGAAGTACAGGTCCTGTACCGGATGCCATCATGAAGCGTCTTTCTCCAAAGTCTGAATCACAGCCAGTTTCTTGACCGTTTTTTGGGCTGTTATGAAATCAAACATTAATGTGTTCCCCTTCGCAATGAGCTACATCTAGACGTTTATTGGCTTTATCCCGGTGTATGTTGTTGTCGTTTGGACACCTATTTGTTCCAAACCCACGACTCAGTTTTGACTGTTTTCTGTTTCCCGTCGGCAGATTGATCAACACTTATACGCGTTCCGAACTTAGCAGTGACACCGTTGCCATAGTTATACTCATCATAGACTCCATCAGACCCATACTCCGATCCCGTGGATTTTGTTGCGCCGTTTGCATTGTGCGATTGTGCTGCAGCACCACTTGAACCGTGTCCATTGGGAACACCCTGGTTCGAATGCCCATTGGAGAAGCTTTCGGTAACGCCTGCCTGTCCATCGTGGTGCTGCTTGCTAGGATGTTGCTCTGAGTGTGCGCTCCCCGTGCCGTCAGTTCCCACCACACCATGTGCAGGTTGTGCCGGTTGCTGCTGATAGCCCACCGATTGTGAACTGGCTCCGGATGTGCTACTGGATCCACTGCCACTTCCTCCGAACGAACCACTGCTCGAGGACGACTGCGAGCTGGCGAATGACCCACTTCCTTGATGCACAAACTGTCCCATTGGAGGCATTCCTGGGAGCTGATTAAAATTCACAGGATATCCAAAGTTGTGAAACGTAGGGAATGGAAATTGAAAATTTTGAAATCCAGCTCCACCGGTTCCTTGCATTTGTGCTACTGGACGACCGTTGACGGGAAGTCTGTCAAGCATTCCCATCAACAGAATAACTGCCAACACGCGATACATTCTCCTCCACTAAGCTACCACGACAGAAAACAAGAACGAACCGTCGAAACGACGCTTTGGACTAGGTCTGAAGAAAGTTCCAAACTCACAAACAGAGCGATTGTTATGTGCGTTCAAGTGCTTGTTTCTGTTGCCAATTATCAGTTCATTCTTCGGTTTCTCGCCTAATTCGGCTGATAACACAATCCATGAGCATTCTGACTGCACCGTTGGCGATAAATTGCTTCATGTGCGTACTTGGCCAAACTTTGCGCGTGGCATTTGATTTTTTTTTAAATAGATCCAGAGCATCCATTAAAAATATTTTTCAGATTCAACTCGTTCATTTCACTCTCCTAGCATCGCTTCATTCGTAGCCTAAAACTTTATAATAATAATTAAGTCGTCCGTGCCCAAATTTGTGTCTGGTTCATTTGGCGGGAATATTTGTCAATTGTTTTCAGTCCCGAAACGGGGGCATTTGTCCTCAGCTATACTATCTCGAGTGCAAACATGCAAAACATTACACTACATCAGAAGAAAGTACGAAACATGCATCAATGTGATTGTAATGTTTCGTCAGTCGAAGGGCTCCCAGCATCAGTCGATTCCGGGGTTGGCAATACTCACTTGGTTAGGCTGATAACGCAACTTGTAAATATTTTGACTACGTTCACGTGATAAGCTGCTTAGCAGTTCAAGGAATAAAGTTGATTGTGTAAATGAGCACTTGGCACATGCAGCGTTTCAGTCAGCCAATAACGTTGACTGATGCAAATTTAAACAATTGCAATCTCATTTGATGGAAAGAAAATTCACCCACACTAAGGACATAAGAAAATTCTTTCGTTTTGCATCTTGAATACTTTAAAATAAACATCACTCCTGCTGCACGCATAATCTTGTTTTATATTTTTTATTATCATTGTTTAATCGGCTGTGCTAATGTTCATAACAATTTAGTTATGAACATAATAATCGAAGTAATTAATTTAATCCTTCCAAACCCAAGCTTCGCTTTCAGTCTTCTTCACCGTTCCGTCCTTGGATTCGTCCGTGCTCAATCGAACACCGTATCCCTCGCCATCACCTCTCTGGCCATGTTGAAATTGCTGATGGCCCCCGGATCCATGACCTCCCGCTCCTTGGTGGTGTCCATGGTCCTGCGCATGACTAGACTGCGACTGTGACTGCGCTCCAGCAGAACTACCCGATCCGCTTGGTGCATGGCCATGTCCGTGGTGCGACTGTGACTGCGCTCCAGCAGAACTACCCGATCCGCTTGGTGCATGGCCATGTCCGTGGTGTGTGTCCTGCGAAACGGACTGTGCACCGGCCGAGCTGCCCGTTCCTACCTGGCCATGGGGACCGTGATCGGCGGAAGACGACTGTGACTGAGCACCCGAGGAGCTACCGACTACGCCATTGTGTCCGTGCAGATCCTTTCCATGATCCTGCCCGTGGCTACTGGACTGCGAAAGCGCACCGGAAGAAGATCCATGCTGACCATGATGGTCGTGCGAGCCTGATTGTGCTCCAGCCGAGCTTCCACTTGAACTTCCCTGGTGCCCATGGCCATCTCCACTGAACGATTGCGATCCGGCGGAGCTTCCCGAGCTGGTAGCGCCACCATGCCCTCCGCTTTGGCTTCCGGACTGTGCGTGCGATTGAGAACCGGTCATTTTGCCACCATGGCCCGTCGAGAAGGAGCTGGAGAAGGAGCTGGATGAGCTGCCCGAGCTGCTACCGTGTGCGGGTGCAGGGAAGGGGAATCCTTTGCCAAACACATCGGGACTCCAGCCAGGCACGTTCGGGCCGGTTCCGGCCGTGAGCGGTTGTGAGAACTGTCCGTGTCCAAATCCTCCATGACCCCCGGGCAGCGCCGGAAAACCACCTCCAAAGCCGGCAGATTGTGAATTACTGCTAGCAGAGCTACCACTGCTGCTACCACTCCCATGGTGATCTGTTGGGTAACCGTGTGCGGCAAGCGCACAGACGGCGAGAACTAACACAAACTGCGTATGCATGATCACAGCAGCGAATGATGAACAAATACTGGCCACTATCGGTTGCAGTCGGAGCACACGGGAAACAAAACCGTTTGACGGGGTGATAGTACCTTGACTAAATGCCCCGGAGTGAGTTCTATGTTTATATAGACCCTCGACAATCGCTGAACTTACCTACATCAAAACAGCTGATAGGAACTCCCATTACCACCGTAGTACTTTCTCGCACCGCTGCACCAAGCTGAAGGCACGGAAATCCCGTCGCATTTTTTCATACATCGCAGGGGAAAACCCTCAGAAACTCACGCATAGGCTAGACTGAAACATGAAGATCGTCTATCGGCTTTTGAAACTTGTTTTCATCTTGCTTGTCAACGAGTGTCACCGACATTGGTGCGTAGAGGAACCGATGGGAACCGGTTCGTTTGGTTGCTGACGGGGGTTGGGACGAGTCACATCGGAAGTGGCCCTGGCCCTGAAATTGTATCGACGTAGTGATATTCTGTTTTGCAGTTAAGACGCGCTGTGAATGATTCGCATCGACAACCAATGGTTTAGATGGTAGAGAAGAGACTTCCTAGCCTCGGTGTTCCACATGATAAAAACACTGTTCATACAGCATGATAGAACTAGCAACAGTTTAGTCTATAAACTTGATCGATTGTAATAGATAAGCATACATCAATAAACTTTTCATTGACAATTAATGCATTTGCAGTGGAACACGAATCAGTGAATAAACAAAGTTGTAACGATTGACCAGGTTGGAGCCAGGTTGGACCATTTGCATGATATGAGTACCAAACGCCTCTAGCACGCTTAGTTAAATAAACCTCCCTTCACTCAACATATACGGTATTATTTACGAAAATACGGTTTTATTAACGAGAGTTAACAGTTCCCAATGAATGGTTGAGAAAATATAATTTCAAAACATCGCTCATTTCAATACTTAACAGTCAGTATTCAGTATCGATGCGTACCTACAACTATTGTCTAATCACCGTGCAATTGTGCCAGCACAGCGTAGATGGCCGCTTCCGCTACCTCCCCTGCTGCTGGTGGCGGAGGTTCGAGATCGCGGTCAGTCGCTCCGTTTACTTCCTCCGTGAGCTGCTTCGTTGGATCCGGCGCAACCGTGCTCTGTTCGACCGGTGCTGCTTTCTTTCGTGGCGTGGTCGTTTTCTTTGGAGTTTTCTCGTTCGATTTAGTTTTCCGGTTCGCTAGCTCTTCGTTGCTCCGACGGGTGGTTGTACAGGTGCGAGTTGGACGCCGACCTTCCGTGGGTGAAGATTCAGGTGCGATTGTAATTGCCTTCGCCGGCGTATTGATTGAGCCGAGTGATAGCGCAATTATTGGACGTGCCTGCATCGGTGTGTCGTGAACGTTCTCCCCTTTCTCGGTTTCAGCGGCTTCGGCTAGTTTTCTAGCGCGCAATTGTTGTTGACGTGCGGTACCTGCCCGTGCAGTGCTGGTAACCGACTCTTGCTTCGCCTTTGCCGGTGTTCGCACATTTCTGGCGGTCTTGGCGGGATTCTTGCGTAGTGTTGCGGGAGCTTTGGGCGGAGATGTGTCAACGGAGAGCTTCGTATGGCACTGCGGTGAGATAGAGCTGATCAATACACTGTCACTGAAAGTAGAATAAAAAGAAAACACGTTATCACTAAACATTTTTAAGGTACTAGATGCACGGTGGGTCTTATTGATTACCTTTTTTCCGTTGACTGCTCGGTGTCGTGCTGCTTATTCTCCGTCGGCTCAGGAGGTTGGCGTATTCGCTGCCGTCGATATCGCTTGATGTTTTCGGTCATTTGCCGTATGCTTTCGTCATCTTCCACCGAACATGCACTGTCTGACGACTCGGACAGTTGGCAGGTTCTTTGCTTGAGGGGTTGCTTTTTGCGCTGCGTCCCCCCGTCGCCTTTCTCAGTTTTACTTGCATCCACCGCCACCCGCACGGTAGCCTTCACCTTATCAACACGTCCTGCCTTTTTAACTAGCTTCAACCCTTCCTTCTGCTGAGGTTCCTCTAGCTGCCGCTTTGTAATCAAACTTTTCGTCTTACTCTGTGAGTTCCGCTGCTTGCGGGATTGCTTCTGTTGCAGCACCTTATCCAAGCGTTCTTTTATCTCGGTTTGATGGTTTATCTCCCGGGCATAGTTGTCGAAGTTTGATTTGTTTATCGCCCGTATACGATTCCATTCAGCCAGTGCCTCCTCACGGGAAAGTTGCGTGACAGCAGGTGATGATTGTACGGTCAATTTGATTGGTTCGGAGGACGCTGTCGATTGTTCCTGTTGTGCTCCCGGCACTCCTGACACTGGTAGATTGGCTACAATTGAAATGTTTTCAAAATTCCCCTGCTCCAAAAGTGTTGCAGAAATCGGCATTGCATTAACGGGTTTTGGAGTTTCCGGGGCCACATGCGGTGTCTGTTGGGCTACGCTTATGCTGATTGTTGGAAGTGTCACTGCTTGTGTCACTGGATGCATTTGGTTTGAGTTTGGTTGCTCCTGTGATGGATACCGCACAGTTTCGGTGCTGCCAATCTCCACAAGCTGTCCAACTTCCATCTGATTCTCATCGATCACAGTAGGCTGCAGCATGTACTGCTCTTGAGTATGATAAGCTTCATCTGTCTTCGTCACCTCTGTCTCTCTTCCGTTCGTTAGCAGAACATTGCTTGTTAGCTGTATGCCGTTTCCGTTTTCGTCGATCACATAACACATTCTCAACGGTTCTTCGATCGTCCTTTCAACAGTATCACCAGTGGGAAGGGTAAGGGTGCCATCGTTGTTGACGTGATAGACTATTTGGCTTTCATGTTGCTGCCCGTTAGAATACTCATATGTGGGGGCTTGATACACATATGTGGAAGAGTCGGATTGCTGCCAATCGCTGGTTTTGGTTGGTTCGATGTTGTCAATATTTCCAGAGGAGGTTTGCAATTGTTGGTACGAATTCCCCGCAGTTTCAATGCGGTTTTCAGAGTTTGGTAGAGTCGCGTTGGTTGTTGGTGCTGGCAATTGGCAGGCATGGAGATGATCTATCAGATATTCTAACTTTTCCCAGACACTCAGATTCGGTGGATACTGCACTTTTTTACCATACTTCCAGATGAGCTTGCGTACTGTAAAATGTGGAACAGATACACCATAAGGACCCATTGACGGTAGCAGCCGCAAAGCTATACTTACTGCGCTGTTGAAGGTCGTTGAATTCGTGCATCACCTGGCTGATGCGTCGCATCGCGTTGTTACATGGGATTTTATCAGTTTGCAATTGTTGCTCCTGTGTTAAGTGAGGGGAGGTTTTGAAAAATAACTCTGCCGCCTCCATTAGTCGCACCTCGAGCAGGTAATCTGCAATGGTATAACGGAGCGGAACAAACGAGCGTCAGCGTTTTGAAGAACCGTTCATCTGTGAGACTTACTGTATACCATGTGAGCTATATCGTTCGATTCCAGTTCCTCCATCGTTGGTGAAATAGCTGAAAGCATTTATCCAATTTTGCACTTTTCTGCAGGGCCTCAAAGTTTACGATACCACCGCAAAACAAACAGCAGTCCCGCCATCAAGCAAAACATAAACATCCCAAACATCCTGACGTTTATTTCAGACGTTGTGGAAAAATGCAACGAATAAGGCATCAAATAACACTACCAGTTCTCCAACCTACGGTGAGTTTTAGACGTTTGTCACGGTAAAAGACATGCACGCACACTACTACGGCGTGTGTAACAAACAAACGTAGATGTAAACAAACCGTATATGCGATCTACATGAGCAGATAAGTTTACTTTGCACATGTTTGTACGTTTTTTTGTCTAAATTTGATTTTTGTCATCCACCCAGCTGCTCAAACATTGACATTGAATATTGCATACAGTTTATGTAGGTTTTTCCGACAATGTTCCATTTATTGCATCATTTTGATCTACTGTGCAAAATATCATAATTGCAGTGGTTTTTAAATTAAGTGTTTTATTTTCACATAGCGCTTTCCTTTTCCGCCCTTACATAAAAAATCATCCCACCATTAGAAATTTGCTAGTAATGTCCACCAGCTCCTTGGTGGTGACCATGGTCCTTTGCATGAATAGACAGCGACTGTGAGTGTGCTCCAGCAGAACTGGACGATCCGCTTGGCCCATGACCATGTCCGCTTGGCCCATGATGGCCATCGTCATAGTGTCCATGGGCGTTTTTGACGAACGATTGCGATCCTGCGGAGCTACCAGAACTTATTGTGCCACCATGTCCTCCGATTTGGCTTCCCGACTGTGCGTGCGATTGAGATCCTGTCATTTTACCGCCATGGCTCGACGAGAACGAGCTGGAAGAGGCGCTGGCTGAGCTACCTGAGCTGCTACCGTGTGCTGGATACTGGTGTCCTATGCCAAACGAATCAGGCACTTTTGGACCTGGTCCGCCTGTTAGCGGTTGTGAGAAATGTCCTTGTCCAAACGCTCCGTGAGAACCGCTACCGATGCTGTGATGACCGTAATCGGTTGGGTAACTGTTTGCGGCAAGCACACTGACGACGAGAACTAACACAATCTGCTTATGCATGATCAAGTTATTGATTGCTGAGATCGTTGCAACAAATAACGAACAACTACGAGTCACTATCGATCGCTGTCGGCGTACCCGGAAAACAGAACTACTCAATGCAGTGATAGTACCTTGACTGAATACCCTGAAGTAAGTTGTAAGTTTATATAGACCCCCGCCAATCTGTTGTTGCTATTGTTTATCAAAACAACTTACAGCTATCAGCATTATAGTCCCAGTACTTTTACCGAACGAAAACTATGGAATTTCCGATGCATTCAACCTATTTTACCTACCACAGGGAAAACCCTCCGCCACGTGTAGGCTATGCACGTTCGATTAGATAGTCTATAACAGAAGCCAAAAGTTACAATAGCTTGTATATAAATTGATGACCCGGGGATTATTTGCAATGGCAAGAGCACTGTTAGAACAGACAGATTCGCTAAACGCTTCACAATAATATGGCATATTACAATAATTATTCTTTATATTATTACATAGATTACGAAAAAGCAATAAAAGTCACAACATTTTATAAAATAGCTGATTTCATGTGTCTAATGTAATCTTGGTCCCTCAGTTCTTTTATATATTTAAAATAGCCGATGATCTGCGCGTCTATTTCCGCTATGTTAACTATTTGAAGTTATGTAGAATTTACCACTTGCATATGCTGAAGCATACTGAATACACCGTTCATTGATAACGGAACGTTTGCGGAAACATTTTGATTTCATAATATATTTACTTCAGACGAGTCACTGGCGTAGAAAGAAAAAAAAACTTCCGGCTGCACAACCCTGGACTGATCTTGATTCGCTTGTATCCGTTTAGTTGGAAGACGAATAAAATATTCTGAGATATTTAAACGAAAATTCATATTTATCCGACAGACTCTATCTCTTGAACATTTTCTAAATAATGTTTAGAACGAAGTTTGTAAAGTAACATAAATGTAATATGAAAAGGCATATTTGCTCGCGATGCTCTGGAGAGCTCTCTTGATAATAGAGAATCAAGCGTCGAAACAGGTTATTGCGAAAATTAGACCGTCCATCATCTTTATCTCGTTAGGATCAAGAATACTACTATGGGAAAACATAGACAAGTCTATGTCAAGGTCAGGACCGGCTTATGACGCTCGGTATATTCAGTCTTAATTTTTAATGATGAAACATGTATTCGATCCGAGACTCAATATTACAAATTTGTCGTAAAATATACTCTTTTATTCAATATCAATCAATATTAATGTTAATGCAATGTTTTAGTACGATATGCAAAATTGTTCTAGGTGTGATCTGCCGTATCGAAATAGTAACTGGCACAAAAACAACATTTACTGTCTGCAAACGACACTAGTACAATTTATATGGGTTCATAAAGAAAAACCAAATATTACGTTGTCTAGTTTCACACGCTACATAGCCAATTGATTAATTTAATATGTCATCGTTTCTTTCACACTACACTTCACATGTGTTTCTTCATGAAAAAAGTAAAATAGACTTTCGCATATCATTGATTCATAACCGATCGTTTGAACGGATTTTCGAAATTCGAACAACAAACAAAACACCGTTTGACAGATAGGTGACCGGGTGTCAGGTTCATTTTTTCCTTTTTTAACGTCAAAACGGGATCTGACTAATAACAAAAAGAGTGGCAAGTTAAAAAAAAGTTGTTTCCAGTGGCAAATGTAAATAGTTTCGTGTGTTGCGGAAAATAAATTGCAAGAATCTCCCAGTAAGAATTCTGCACTCGTGGAAACATTAGAGACGGTAATTCAGTGATGGTATTTACGTGTAGCAAATGCAGCTGAATGAATCGTTAAACAACGCGCAACGCGACCACGTTGCTGCCGGGTGACCGGGCAACTGGAATGGCTCCAATATGGGGCATTGGTGCAAGGAACCGAAATTGTGTAAACTGCTTCGTAAAGTTATACACTTCTGGAAATTTTTAGCTACTTTTCCCATCTATCTAGATAGAAATACTTGAACAGTATAATGGGTAAACCCGTCCGCTAATCACAGCGCAGGCAACAATGTGCTTTGCTATGTACCGACTGCCGAAATTTAGTTTCCAATGTTATCGCTGCCGTTGCATCAGCATAATCGAAAGGCACAAAATTAACAATGACATCATAGAGAGAATGAGTTTACTGAGAAAAGATGATACAATGCAATGACTTGCGAGTTCGGAGTGGCCTTCCAAGCGCATGATAACAATCTGTCTGTTCTAGAACATCACGAAATAATCGGCGCTGCCTTTCCTTATCATCACATGCACCGGTATATCAAATCGGATACGCAGGTGACGTAAGATGGGACAAACTAAAATTCTGCATAGTTCGTTGATCAGATTTTTCTTAAGCAACTTTCTGGTCAACTTCGCGTTTGGCTCGTTTGCACACGGAATGTACAAATTGTACGAAAACAAGACACTGCTTCGTCAGCGATTTTTTTATGTACAACGCTTTCCGATACTGCTCAATCGGCAGTAGAGCGAACCGATCGAGTGGCGTGTGCCATTTAAGAATACAAAACATTACATCCAGAACCGTTTGAAAAAGCATTTCTACACCAACAATCTACCGCACGCGAAAAGCAGGGCTGCATATCAGAATCGTCATCGTTTACTCGTCATTGGTTCGTTCCGCGGAGCCTCGAATAACGATCCCCGTGTGGATGCTTGTATATGTGCGGCCCATTACGTAGGCTCGACATCATCATTCGTTATCGGGCGCGAGGGAGACATCGACGGCAGTTGAGGGTAATCGCGAGACTACCCCTTCGAGGTTAACAGCACTAGAAGAAACAGCGCGAGAAGAAATCGCGCTAGTATTTAGTAAACCGTCCGTCGTGCCGGTCGTAAGCGTGACCACCGCGGATGCTTGTGAAGGTGATCGACAAGCGACCAATCAAGCGTTTTCTGCTTATCTCGTCGTTCTCCGTGTTTCTGAAAGTGCGTATAGTATGGACTGTTTTCTTTTGGACTGCTGGTTTTGTCGCCGAGCGTACCAGCCATGATGCTGATTATGCAGGGAGCAAAAATAAAGCCAAAAGCTAGTTGTGCAACATAGTGAAATCATTACGACGGCTGCCTGGGTAGATGATTGTGATAAGTTGTCAATCGTGCAGCATTGCTGTGAAACCCGTAGTGACCGTCGCTAGTTTGGTTGCCGTGGTAACTGCCGGTGTATGAAAAGTGAAAACAATTCATCGCCCGTGTGTTTTTTGGCGAGTAATGCAAGTCAGGGAAACCTGTCGCCGGCAAGTGGATTTATTGGTCGTGTCCTTCGCGTCGGTACAACATGTATCGCACGATCCACAGGTTGAAGTGCGCGCGCGATTTCTCTTCGAAGAACATGAGAACATAATTCGATGCTCCAGCAGCGTTGGGTGTTTGTACGTGATCTACATTTGCACGCGTCAGCTGCTTGCGTGCGCGTTGCGTAACACGGTCATCGATGTTTGATTCCGTCGGACGAAACAAAACCCAGAAAACCACCACTTTACTTAATGCTCCGTCATCGTATTTTACTTATCTCTTCGGCGTCTGCTGGATCAGCTTGCGAGCATGGATTAGCCTTTACCAGCGTTCTAATCCCATTGCATACGGATGAACGGATGATAATTCCTTTCGGTGAATTATCGTCCCAAACGATTAGACGGCTCGCAACCAGTGGCGCTAAACGTTACTGCATCAGCCATCCGTCATCGCGGACTAGCTTTAGAAGCATGATGACGCTGTGTGCGGGCAGAATGCCAACACGATCCATCTCTATTTGTGCGGACGGTTGTCGGAGAGGAAGTTGGTTGAAAAATGTGTCTTGTCATGCTTTTGCCCCCCTACTTTGCATTCTAACCACCCGGCGCGAAGCCCGGTTTGTACGCAACAGCTTCACAGCCACTCCGTTGGACCGTAGCGTACGTTAAATCTTGATCTGGGCCTTGGTAGGGATCGGTTTGTCCTTGAGATGGTTAGCGAATGCGTCGCTGTGAATTGTTGTGCCCTTCATTGGAACAATATTAGTAGAATAAATATGGATGCGAGTTGCACTATCGAATGGAACACAAGACAATGAGGTCAATTTGTTGCCCGAGTGTGATAAGATGCAGTTATCTTGCACTTCATGAACGGACAACTTGGGCCAATGATATTTCGAACTTAGCGTTATGAATTAATAATAGTCATTCTGATTTTATCCAAGCTCTAACAAATCATAGAAGGCATTAGAATGTCTGCTCTCTGTCATAAAAATTGACATACGCCTTAAACACGGCGATAGTGAATTGTTTGATTTTACCTATTTTTTTTTTCGTTTCCTAATTATTTTTTTTTTCAGACAACGAACCGTTCTTTCAACCATTTCACCCGTAGCAACGATTTATTGCTGTTCTAGTTGAGCTCTTCCCTCAACACACACTCAGACGCCCGTCGTAAATTTCTTCGATCATCCTGCAGAATGGGTTTGCTGAGCGAAGGAAGCCCGCTGACGTGGGACGAAACGAAAGCGCTGGCGCAACACGTTCGCGAGCATGGAATTGAGCAGTTCATCAATCTGTTCGCGCGCCTTAAGGACCGCCAGGGAGACGTGCTGAAATGGGGTGACGAGGTCGAGTACATAATTGTCCGTTTCGACGATAAGGAACGTGCGGTGCAGGTGTCGCTGCGAGCGCAGGAAATTTTGGCCAAGTTGAACGAAAAGGAAGCGGCTGATCCGCAAGGTAAGCGTCGCGACGTGAAATGATGATCGATTGACGGAAAACGCCCCTGCAAACGATGATCTATCGGCGGCGGGACACGTGACGAGTGCTATCACGTTCAAAACGTGTCGCAGCACGGTGGTGTGTGATACGAGTGATAAAAGGAACGTACTGTGCACCAGACAACGCTATTGACATTTTATACGTTGTATTGTGTTTCCTTACGATCTTGTTTTCGTGTTGATGATACGTGATACAGACGTGATGTTGCTTTTGCACAAACTTTGGTAATATGAGGTATTCTCTCTCTCTCTCTCTTTTCATTTCTCAGGAGTAAAATCTCTCTGGCGCCCGGAATATGGTGCCTACATGATCGAAGGTACGCCCGGCAAACCGTACGGCGGCCTTCTCGCCCATTTCAATGTCGTGGAGGCAAACATGCGCTACCGGCGCCTGGAAGTAGCCGCGCTACTGCCCGACAACGAAATGGTTATGTCGATTACAAGCTTCCCACGGTTGGGTTGTCCGGGGTTTACGTTCCCCTTTGCCGTGCCTACACCGGAGGATGAAGCGTGTGCCGCTCGTTCGAACTTTTTCCCAGACGAAGCCATCTTTCCGGGTCATCCGCGTTTCAAGACGCTCACGCGCAATATTCGGCAACGACGGGGGGAGAAAGTTTCCATCAACTTGCCCATTTATCCCGATCGAGAGACGAAGATCCCAGTGGAGGGAAGTATTCCGACGCACCCGAATCACGTGCATATGGACGCGATGGGCTTCGGTATGGGCTGTTGCTGCCTGCAGCTGACGTTCCAAGCATGCAACATTAGTGAGGCCCGCACGCTGTACGATCAGCTGACACCGATGTGTCCGATCATGCTGGCACTGACGGCGGCCAGTCCGGCGTATCGTGGATTCCTGACCGATGTGGACTGCCGGTGGAACGTGATATCGGCGTCGGTCGACTGCCGGACGCGCGAGGAGCGTGGTGAGGTCCCGCTGAAGAACGATCGGTTCCGCATTTATAAATCGCGCTACGATTCGATCGATTCGTACTTATCGCCGGCTGGAGAAAAGTAAGTGTCACGATGCGGGCAAGAGAGAACTAGGGAACTATGCATGATTGGGCTAAAATCTTTCCATTACCCATCGCACAGATACAACGACATGCCTTTGGTGCTGGACGAAACGCTGTACAAGCGATTGCGCGAGGGCGACATCGACCATCTGTTGGCGCAGCACATCGCCCATCTCTTCATTCGCGATTCAGTGTCACTGTTCAGCGAAAAGGTGCACCAGAACGACCGGGAGGACACGGATCACTTCGAGAACATTCAGTCGACCAACTGGCAAACGATGCGTTTCAAGCCACCGCCACCGAACTCCCCGATCGGCTGGCGTGTCGAGTTCCGGCCGTGCGAGGCACAGCTGACGGACTTCGAGAATGCTGCCATCGTGTGCTTCATCGTGCTGTTGACGCGCGTGATCCTGTCGTATCAGCTTGACTTTCTCATCCCCATCAGCAAGGTGGACGAAAACATGCAAAACTCACAGAAACGCGGTGCCGTGCTGACGGAGCGCTTTTGGTTCAAGAAAAACATCACCGCCATTCCGAAGGACGGGTCCGGTGGTGAACAGGAACAGCCGACGGCAGCACCAGCAGCAGCAGCGTCACAGCAACCGATGCAAAACGGTGAAACGCCCGGTGATGCGACGGATGAGTACGAACTGATGACGATCGATCAGATCATCAACGGAAAAGGAACGTTTCCGGGGCTAGTGCCGCTAATCAACAGCTATCTTGGCTCGATGGATGTCGATGCCGACACACACTGCACGATTCAGCAATATCTTAAGCTCATACAGAAACGTGCGTCCGGTGAGCTGATGACGACAGCGAGCTGGATACGGAAGCAAGTTGTCTCGCATCCAGAGTACAAGTGAGTAAAGCGTTTCGTACAATTCTTCCTATACTTTGAAGTTGTTATTCAGCTGTTTTCCAGAAACAACATTGAGTTGTTGAGCAATTGAGTTGTTGTAGTAGGCTTTAGCAAGTTAGCCCAACGTAGACCAACTAATTTGTTGGGTTGCAGTAGGCATAACTGATATTGTTGAATTCTTTCCCAATATCCGATCCATTTCTAATAAGCCCTTCAAACACTCTCCACAGGAATGATTCCGTTATCAGCGAGGGCAACTGCTACGATCTGCTGCGAAAGGCGAAGGACATTCAGGATGGTGTGCTGCCATGTCCGGAACTGCTCGGCAACAACATCAGCTCGAAAACGACGGACAACATTCCGGCCGCGATTGAGAAGCATCTTACGAAGCGATGTTAGTAGACCTTTTCCCCGTGCACCGTAAAATACTTATCTTAGTTCGCCCTCTCCCCATAGTGGTAGGGTGGGTTGATTGCGTTGAAACTCGATGTTCCTGTCAAAAGGAAAGTGTTATTTACCAGCGCCAAATCAAATGCGGGTATTTGAATGTTCAATGTTTAGATTGTTTGGGAAGGCGCTCCAGACAATATCTATGGCACAGGAAGAACATTGATTCTTCAAAATGCCATGTATCCCCTGCAATGCATTTCTTGCCCGGATGGACAATCCGTTGGAGCGGAAAAAGGAGAGTGTCGTTTTTATTCAACCCTCCGGGGTGGATACTTTTTTATTGTTTAATGATTTTCTTGGATTTTATTATTGTTTGAATGTACTTTTTTCTCGCTATGCTACGAGTGAAACAAAGACTTTCGCTCTGCCCCAGAGGTGTTTTTTTTTGTGATGTGGTGGCAAGAAGTAAAATTAGTTTATTTGTTAAGTTTACACAATGGAAAAAAAAACTTTTTTATTTTATTATTTTTTTAATGCAGAGTAATGGGGCTACGGTCCTATTAGTTTTAATTACTCTCCGATGTTTTAAGCCCCGGAATAATTTCGATGCCTCTCCCTTCGAGGGAAACGAGAATTCATCTGTCACTTTCTTCTAATCCAAAGACACTTTCTCATATTCCTTAATTATTTTTCAGCGCGCACTGAAGTGTGTGAGTAACACCTTAAAGAAAATAGACGTTAAGAAAACCCCCCTTCAAAGCAAACTAGACACTCAGATATACACAAAGAGACCTGAAAAAGCCCGAATGTTGATTACGCGCATATGACGAAGTTTATACTTTTTGAAAGAGAAAGAGAGAGAGAGAGAGAGAGAGAGAGAGAGAGAGAGAGAGAGAGAGAGAGAGAGAGAGAAATTAATGCTGAAACAATCGCTCACGAATGTACATCGATCATACTGTTTCCGAAGAACAGATCTTTCGGAATCGGCCGTGCCTCTGGGAGCTAAGGAGTCGTGCCACTTTCGGGAGCACACACTTCGGAACGGTTGACTGAAAATTTCCAGACCAGCACAGAAGCAGCAGCAATAGCAGCAAACACTAAGAACAAATTGTTATACAGAAATATACATAGATTTATATTATCAAACCAGAATAGATTTTCAATAACGGCATATGGAAATGGCATTATGACGTCCTATCGGAACACTCGAACGTAAATATTTGTAAGAGCTGTTAACAAGGAGCCAATGTGAACAGAATTATGCAGAACACCTCAAGAAAATCTCGGAGAATCGATGGCACGAGTAAGTACATACATAGAACACATTTCCTTTCTTCTTTCCCATTACAACCGAAAAAGCACCATAAAACGCATTTATTCACAAAATTGTACACACTCCGAAAGTGCAGTTTATTACAGTTCCATCCGTTACTTGATTCTTACACAATAATATTCTTTAATTCTTGTTTGTTGACTCTGGTAGAAGTAAAGGAAAAAAACAGTTCCAAAAAGTTTTGCTATCACTACCGTATCAAAAAGCACACTCTCGGCTGATTATCCTCAACATCGGGCCGATGTCTCTGTCTGCAGATTAAGAAAGCGACATTTCCTAGGCAAACAAAAAAAACGAATATTTCTCTATACTTCTACTGGGCAGGTTGCAGCTAAACGCATCACGACGTCTTTCTTTGGCATCCATCTTTCGGCATCATCCTGTTTGCAGTAGGACACTAAACAGGCTTGCTTCTCGAGATATTGAATGTTATGATCCTTTTTAGCAGTGAGCGAGAAACTAAAATCACAGTTTTCCTCAAACGTGGCGATGAAAAGTGAACCTAACGCATAAAGACTTTCTTTAATCAACCCTCACGCTATGCTGAAGCTGCTCACAGCTACAGTTTTATCGTGGTACTAATTCTTACCTTCCGTAGATTCAGATCCTTCATCAATTCCCTCATTTCTATGAGCGCACCGGTACGTTCCAAATGAAATCTGTTTTTGGACGCTTCATTCGCTCGATATACTTCAATATACACCGAATTGATCTGTCCCTGCCACTCATCCTCTTCGATTTTCTTATCTTGCGCTTCTATACGTAGTAATCACAAATGCGGAAATGTCTGCGATAGTAATAATTGCTGGCGCTGGCACTTCCACGCCATCCCTGCTAGAGCGATGTGTTGAATCCGCGGCAACAGATTGTTATGATTTATGAAAGAAATTGGATACAAAAAAACGAAACAATAATGAATAATGAATGGACTTTGGACAGGCTGTTTGTTTGTTTAGTTCAGTAAACGGATGCAAAGGAAAAATGCTACGGTTTTAATCACTGGAAATGAGGATAACTTTACATCACACTCTATCGAGCGTTGAAGGCATTTCTGTTCTTATTATGATTCACATATCATGTCATTTTGGAAAGTTGACCACAAATTACTCCCGTACGTTCTTATATGAGCTGTTAACTTCAAGTGGCTAGCAAATACACAGACACGCGCACACACAAACGTATATATATATATATATATATATATGGAAAACAAATGCACACATTAGCATGAGCTCATGCAAACATAGTAGTAAGCGGAATGGTTCGTTCGTTTAACGTTCGGAATGCAATTGTAATTTCAGGAAGTTCGAAGGAGATGAATATTGACCGTGTTAGATTCATCGTTCAAAGGAACTACGCGTGAAAGTAAGCGTCGGAATACAGCCATAGCAGCTAAGCGGAACACACTGTGTGGGGGTGGGAAAGTAATTCGAGATGGTACTAAACCGTGGTGCTATTGTTGGCCACCGGAAGATTCACGGCGGATGAAGACGAAGACGAAGCGATAGCGTTGTTCGGTGAGGCAGGATTAGCGCCGCTAGTGGAGGGCAACGCAACGACTCCGCCACCGCCACTCACAGCAGTTGCCGTACTGGATAAGTTGTTCGGGATGGCCACGACGCAGGCACCAGCTCGGCTGTAGTTAACCGGCGCGATCGGTGTCCATTCGTTCGTTTCCGCATCGTACTGTTCGACAATTTTGAGGTACTGATTGCCGTCGTACCCGCCGAGAGCAATCAACCAGTCGCCCAGTACACTAACTCCGATCGCGTCCCGACCGATGCTGAGCGATGCGATCTGCGAAAGAGAAATCGTCGATTACAGTACCACATGAAACGACCCTCGGCGCAAACCGTCCCAACTTACCAAGGTCCACGTATCGGTCGTGGGATCGTAGCGCTCAACCGTTTCCGTTCGACAAACGGCCGGATTGCTTGGCGGGCAGTCGTGGCCACCAAGCGCATACAAAAACCCGTTTAGAACGCCAACCCCAACACACCCGCGTCGTTGGTTCATCGGTGCCCGCAGCGTCCATTTGTTCGTGTGTGGATCGTAGCACTCGACCGTCCGATGGCATACGCTTCCGTCACGGCCACCAATAACGTACAGGCGACCCCCTAGAACGGCTACTCCAGCCGTCGATCTCATCGCAGACATTGGCGCCACGTAGCTCCAGGTGCGTGCCGACGGATCCCAGCGTTCCACCGTGTTGAGGTAGCTCCAACCGTCATGGCCACCAACCGCATACAGTGGACCCTCCAGGAACGCAACGCCAAGCCCGTGCCTAGGTGTGCCCATCGGAGGGACAAGCGTGGTCCAGCACATCGTGTTCAGATCGAACGAATCGACCGTGTTCAGCGTTTTCAACCCGTCCCGACCGCCGACGATGATTAGTTTGTCCTCCAGCACAGCCACCCCGAACTGTAGCCGTCGCGTCGGCATATTCTTCAACAGCGTCCATTTGTCCAGCCGTGGATCGTAGCTTTCGATGCTGATCGCACCTTTGTGCCCATCCATTCCACCGACGGCAAGCAGTCGACCCATGGTCGACTTTCGCGGCCGCGTACGAGACGTTGCGATCAGGGATCGGCGACTGGGAATCAGGTGCCACTTAAACGCTTCCATCACGAGCTGCTGGCACTCGTTCGCATCACCGCAGAGTGACTCGACGTAATCCACTATGAACTGTAACAGAAGATTAGAGGTAATGTAATTGGAAAATATTCAAAGTAACCCTCGGCAAATGTAATACACGAATCGTACGTCAGTCGTGTGTGGCAGAACATGGATGAAGTGCCTTGCAAGCAAAGTATCTGAAGGTTGTTAGAAAATTTTTAGAAAGCGTCGTAGACAAGAGAATTGCTTTGTTGTCCTCTGAACATCACAAATTAGAAAATTTCCCAAACAGAGCGGAAACATCAGCAAATTCGAAAAGTGAACACGATGCACAACAAAACACTCACCGAAGGTTGCAACAGTGGCAATTTTACCAGTGCCAACAGCTCCGGAATGTGGCGCTTGCGGCCCTCGGCATCGTACTGGATCCAGGCCATCAGCGCATGAAACACTTCTTGCTCGTTCGGCACGTTCAGATCGTCGCTACGCAGCAGATTCGCCAACTGGGCCGCATCCAGCATGAAGAATTCCTGATTCTTCCACACCTGCTGGAAGTGGTGGCAGGTGTAGGCGTTGGCCACCTTCAACAGCGCCGTGCAGCCCTGCTGTTCGGCAAACAGCGAGAAGCCCAGACAGTTGGACGGATGTAATTGACGGGCGAGGAAGTTGCAGCACGCGCTGACGATCGTGCTGAGCTGTAGAAGGCACGCCGTGGCCAGCAACGTTTCGACCGTGTCCTCCCGGATCTCGATCGAGCCGGTGTAGCAGTACTGGATAAGCGAGTTCAGTGCCTCGCCGGACACTTCCTGCAGTGTGATCTCTTCCTGCTGACTCTCGCGCAGCTGGCCGGTAAACATTGCACTGAAGTAGGCCGACGAAGCCGATAACACAAGGCGGTGGGCCGGAATGCTGCGAAAAGGATATGAAACGGTAGGTTAAGTCCTAGTCGGTAAAGAACGAGAGTATCACGATAATTGAATCGCGCTGTAAATGAAATCATGTAGTACGTTTGTCCGCCATCTTCTTCGGACGCACGCAGAGAGGTCAAGTGCGCGCTAATAGACGATAGCTATCTCCCGGGACGTGGACAATGCACTCGAATGGGGTACAAGATTTACTCGTCGCGTTCATTATGAAAACGTAGAGCACAGACAGGCAGCCAGAGCCGAAGACCACCCGGGCAGATTGATTTAATTTAGCTCGTTTTCTCGTCAGGCGATTTTCAACAAAACAGCAACAACAAAAGCGTGACCCCTTCGTGTTTGCGTCTGGCCGTATCGTGAAGCTCAATCCGAAGTTCCCGCGTTCCCGCAGATGAACGGCCCAGAGGAGACGATGGTTGTTTATAAACAGAAACGGTTTTCACCATATCCGGTTGGGAAAGGTTAAGATCGTTCGGTTTGCAAATGTTTTTTTTTCTCGCTCTTTACGTTCTCTTCCGAGTTATTGCCAGTGTTGGAAAGTAAATGCTGCCTTATGGACCATGCACACTTACCGTCGACCATCGACACCGGCGATCAGCACCACATCACAAAGCTTCTCACTCTGGAGGTAGTCTGTAAATAGATCGGCACCAGAAAGGAATTAATAAATCTGCCCGAAGAAAGAGCATAAACGAAGACGCACATCTGCAGATGCGAATGACACGAAGATCAAGACGATGTCCCGCGCCCCGGGTATAATTAGTAATTAGAATTTCCCGTTTGTTTGTACGCTACAAGCAAGCCGAGACAAGCAGTCAGGCCACAATCGCGGCAACGCTTGCGAAACCCACCACATATGGGGCCCCTGTCTAAGTTGAGGCACGTGGTGTGTTTCAAAGGGTGATGTGCTGCGTCCCTTCGGGATATGGTTCCGAGAAAATCTGTCCATCGTTCATCATTCGTGCGCAAGGGCACCATACTTATGGCATCCGTACCTCAAGAACATCATCTCAACCCCACACCATAGCCGGTTCTTGTCATTTCTGCAGCCATCAAAGGTTCAAAAACCCTTGGAAAGGTTGGTGTTAACCAGCTCTTTGTCTTTGCGGAGTGGAATTGAATATTTTCCAAATTTGAATTCTAGCTAGCAAGAGTCATGAGTTTGATGAAGAGGACACAAACAAAGAAAGAAAGCGCTGTCGCTATAGCGTACCTAATTAGAGTATGTGAAAAATATTTGAAACACACAACACAAAGACAGTGTTAATACCACATAGCATTGGAAAAAGAGACGTGAGCAGTGCTGAACATGAAATATCGTTCAGTTTTTGTTTACCCTGGAGTACTTTTGAAGTCAAACTCGTATTTCAATGTATGCCCATGTGTGTTTTTGTTTCTCTACGAAGAAAGAGCGTAAAGCGAAAATTATATAATATTCTTTACGACCAAACCAACCCAAAATTGTATCGGTTGGCTGCCACAGGAGAAGAGTGCACAGAGGAAAGCCGGTAGTTATCAAACTGACCGAAAAACGTGTCCTCTTTTCAAATATCTTTTTTTTTGCCACGACCATTTAACAATTCACGACTTCGAGTTGGTGATTCAACGCGCATTGCGCGCAACCAACGATCGCAGCAGAGCGACTCGGTTATTTCCTTGTTTTGTTCAAGCCAGCTAGCAAAATGCTTAAGAAACACATCTCCAGATATGGTTAGGCTGAAAGAAACTGGCTTCTCATGCGAGCACACCGAGCGACTGCGGGAGACCTTGAACCTGTACTACCGGGTGCGATCGACGACGAGGGCTGGTATCGATCGGTCCATTGACCTGACAGCTGGAGGGCGAGGAAGGACAGGTTTTCCATCTGGCGGTGCGTTACCTTGCATTCGTTTCAGCACCAGATCAGAGTGATCGCGGCACCGGAAAAACTCGTCCTGGCTGACGGAGGAGTTTAGGCTCGCCAGACTGAAGTGACTCTCGTCCGTCACGAGGCTGATGCGGGCGCTAGCACTTGACGTGGGGCTTCCCTTGCAGGACATTTCGTTGCTCATCGTTTGCCGCTGCTTCCCAGTCGGAAGAGGTAGAGAGTGATTCTCGGTGCGCTAATATGCAACTACTTGATTTGTACTGTTCACTTTTTCACACACAGGCTCGAAGACACAATGTTCCTTTTGATTTTTTGTCGTTTAGAGGAAATATTAAACCGTAGGACACTTCCACACACTTTTTTCCTATCTAGCGCCACCAAACACTAGAACCACTTGAGATGCCTTAACTTTCCTCCGCACTGGCCACACTAGTTCTAGGGGATTGTAATCGCTGCAGATGCCTACTTCCGGTCCACACACAAAGACAGGTTCACACTTCACTCCGCTGGATCGAGTGTGCCTTGTCGCTGCCGAAGACGGAAACAGAATGATCTCAGCACGCCTTGCCCGACGTGCGTTCGCTTTCTTGGCGCTCGTCGTCGTCACTCTGGCATACTCCTTCTTGCCCTTCCGTTGGAACGATCCGTAAGTGGGATGGAATTGCCCAAGGGATTCTATTTTCTCAACACTCTGCCACACCTCCAGCCCCCTACTACGCTACACAATGATGATTGCAGAGCGGATACATTTTTCCCCGTCAGTCACCTGCGCGTCGCTCAGCCTTTTTCCACAACCCAGCACAGTCCACAGTTACGCGCGACTCAACGAACCACCAAAGGATACGGGGAAAATTGAGGGGCTGGTGCGATAATAGCGACATCGAACGAATTCGCGCGTCTTGACTTTCCTTTGTGTTTCACCTCAGCAGTGCAGCAGTGAAAGGTGCTGGAGGAAGAAAAAAAGCTAGTTTTGTTTTTGTTTTCCTTTGGCCTGTGGCGGTGCAGGTGTGTGCGTGTAGTCACGATGTAAACGATTGTCAGTTCGGGAAGAAGTGAATCTTTGAAGTGCGTTTACAGCCATGTGCTCGAGATGCGGAAGTGTTTTTTTATTATTGGACCCGAGAAAAAATATGTGTAGAAAACTCTTACTTCTCTTATTAGATAAATCATACGCACATCCAATTTACGGTGGAAATGTTCCTTGTTTTCAGATATTTTATATTTTATCTACATTTGACGGATTATTCATCCTCACATCTATACACTAGATGCATGCTGCTACTTTCGTACGTTTGGATACAGTCCTTCTTTCAACAACCGATAGCTTGCTTTTCGGTAAGCAATTTCCCCCGATCGATATTAAAAACTAAGCTTCAATTATTTGATATTTTGTAACTTCATATCGAACACACATTAATTTTTCGTTTGCCTCTCTATTCGCCATCCTCTTTGTCCTTCCGGTGAGACTTCTTTTTATCGCGACTGTGTCGTTGCTCGCGTTCCCGGCTTCGATCAGACCGCCTCGACTTGGATCGCTCGCGACTACGGGACCGCTCCCGATGACTAAAAAGTTGACATAAAAACACAAGAATGGTTAGTCATTCAACAGCATTATTGCACATTATCAAAATTCCTCACCGTTCTTTATGTCGGTCTGGCTTTTCGGAACGTTTGTTTTTGTCGTCGCGGGAAGAAGAGGCTGCAGTACCGCCGCCGACAACCGCACCTGGAGTAACTACACCCGTTGCACTCGGTGCCACATCTGCTCCCGTTTCTTCCTTTACCGCCACATTGCTCGATTCTCGCTCCGAACGGTGCTCCCCCCGTTCACGCTCTTTCCGTTCGCGATCGCGTTCGCGTTCTCGGTCGTGATCACGTTCCCGATCCCGGCCGCGATCGCGATCACGATCCCGCCGAAGTGGTTCCCGATCACGGTCCCGTTCACGAGGGTCGCCTCGTTTGCGGTCGTTAGGATTGCGCATATCACCCCGAGGTCCTCCCGGTGGCATTCCCGGATGTAATCGTCCACCGGCTGGATTCATACCCGGTCCACCTACCATGCCCTGTTGCATCTGCTGCGGAGGTGGCATCACCATGCGTTCGCCACCCCCACCCATCATGTCCATGTGCTGCTGCTGCCCCATTCCACCCATGTTCGGGTGCATCATCGGTGGGCAGGGTGTGAGCGTTTTTATGCCGGATGGTTGCCAGTTGCCATTATCGTTACCCCACTGGGACTCTTGCATCGGATCATAGTAGTCGCCGTATTCCTGTTCCGGGTGGTAAAAGTCCGGTGGGCCACCACCGAATCCCGGTGGTCCTCCTCCCATCGCGGGATCGTACTTGTTTCCCACCACCGTACGGCTGTACTCCCGACGGTCGGCCGTCATCACCTGAATGACGTTCTCCTTCGGACCCGACATTCCCATGCCGTCGTCTCTTCTTCCGCCACCACCGCCGCCTCCTCCACCACCACCGACACTGCCCATCGGTCCACCACCCATCGGTCCTCCGGGTCCACCGCCAATTACTTCAATCGGCCCGTTCATCTTCCTGGGTCCACCCATCGGGCCACCACCCATCGGTCCGCCCGATCGTCGCATGTCTCGCATCATGCCCATCGGAGGTCCTGCTGCTTGCGGATTGTTTATCGTCAGTCCTGCCATTCCTACACCGCTCTCATGCTGTCTCATCCGCTTCTGCCGCTCGCAGTACGATCGCCACGTTTCCTCGTTGAAGCCGTAATTGAAGTAGTCTGTGATGTCGGCACCCGGCTTACGCCACGGTTTTTCATCCAACGAATCAATGCTGAACTCGTGTGCCGGTACACCGTTGATCGTGCCAACGCTTTCAAACTCTTCCATACTGAACTTGCCGGCCGGCTGCTTCGTTTTGTCCGTCGCACCAGCCGCATTCGCTGCCGTCTGGTTCGGCATAATTGGTCCACGCTGCTTGATGATGTTGTAGCTTGGACCGGACTTGATGTCACCAATCACGACATTGATATCATCGTCCTCGTCACTGTCGATTTCGCTCTCCATGTCGCTTCCCTTATCCTTCTCGTCACCATCACCAGCATCGTCCTTCCCATCTGCCGAATCCACTTTGGTCTTCTTCTCTTTCTCCTTTACCTCCCCATCGTCTTCTTCTTCGTCCTCTCCCTTGCCGGAACCGGTTGCATCGGTTTGTCTACGCTTGCCGGATCTTTCCTCTTCCCGTAGTTCGCTTTCCGTACGATCATCGTCCATCAGGTGCGAAGCATCCATGCTTTCGTCTGGTGCATCGCCATCACTGCCTGCTGCCGCCTGCTGCTGCAAATCGCTCGAGTCCATAGCGTTGTCATCGCAATTTTGCTCACGAACGGACAGACCATTCTCCCCTTCCATTGCGTTAGAATCATCTGCATTGTTGAGGTCGTTTGAGCCACGGCGCGTACTGCCCAGATCGGTCGCTTCCCTGGTGGCGGTCAATGATTCCTCGCCGTGCTCATCCCAAAGCGGATTCTTACCGCTTACTGAAGCATCGGCGTCGGTGGTCGCAACCGTGTCACCTGCCGTTCCTTCCTGTGCCGAATTGCCGTACAGCCAACTATCCTCGTTCCCTTCGTCAGCCATGGCAAACGTTGGGGCTTTATACGGATCCAAATACCTAAACTATTCTAACAAAATATAAAACACCCGGACTTTTCACGCTTTTCGCGGCGTTGGAAATTTGATGTTTTTTCTCGATTGTTTGACAGGTGGTTTGTGACAGCCGAACAGCATAGTGTGGATGGTATGCGGTCATATAGGCAGACGCGTTACATTGCTTACAATTGCACTGTTATTTCTTGCGGAAATTATTTTCATTACTAAACAATTTCAGTTAGTTTTTAAAATTGGGTTAATAAGTTTAAAAACAGATAGATTGTAGAATTTGCGTGTTATTGGAAACTTTACTCTAAGCTGTTGGATCTATTCCGGAGTTGATCCCACGACGACAGGGTACGAAAACACGTACCTACCTCAAACTACTTTCTAATCAGTGTTTCAGTTCAGTTTCTGTAATTCAGCTTTCTCAAATTATTTATTTTATCAGAAGGGACGGCCTGGCCGTATTGCTAGCTTTCTCAAATTAGTAAGTACTTTCTCAAATTAGTAAGTACAAAATAACTTTAGGTCAGTTAGGGCAGCTACGGGAGGAGCGTGAGCGAGCCTTCGTTTTCATTCTTCAGCGAGAACTAGAAATATAGACGAATCCTTGTGAATTCCATTGATCCGCTTGGAGTTACGAAAGCTACGAAAATGTCTTTCGAATCATACTGAATGATAATGTTATCTGTAATAATAGCATCTACCACATGAATTTAATTGAAGCGGTCTTTCCACAACGGTAATTGCTTATCTTATTGACACGAGACAGCAGTGAAAATCAATGGGTAATGGGAGTTTTATTACCTCATTTCCTCAAGTGTGTGATGCATCCGAGCATTACCAACAAAAGCGATAGCATTTGAGCTAAAGCACTTTCCATTTCCCGATGCTATTGTGAGCTCACGTTAGATGCTCTCACTTGAATTTCCTTATCGTCGGATGATGCCGCCGGAAGAAGAGCTTTGCATGATTTTGCTTATTGTTTGTGTTCTGATGCTGAATATTTTCACATTGTTTAAACTGTCTGCATGTGCTCGTGCCTTTGCTTCATGCACAGTCGGTTTATGGCAGTTGCGTTATCCATTGAATACGTTTTAGCCTGGAAAGCATAATTTCTTTCTTTGTGTTGAAGGCCGTTATTCATACTGCGAGTTTATCACACCGGAAACAAGACGATATTGCTCTCTATTTCTTTTATTTTCCCGCACCAAACGATGCAACACCACAAGAAATAGAAAAGTAAGAATTGTGTTTCCGTTTTCTTTATTATTTTCTTGCAAATGTTTCTATAAACATACCATCCGTTGAGTACGTGACGACTATTACACGAGTTATTGCGTAGCTTCTACTGTACTTGGGGATTAAAAATTGATGTTTTTCCGGAGATGAGAGTCTTACAACTATCTTAATACTGTCACTACTGACACTACGGACTCAACTGTAACTGAAATACGGAAGTAGCTATTGCTATAAGGAAACGAAATATTTAGCACAGCAAGAAATCATATTTGGAAACAGATGCGAACCGAAGAAACGAAGCATGAGGGGTGTACTTAACAAAAACAGAACTTTTTGAAGTTACCTGACGATGTACGGTGTAGAATTAAGCAGTAACCGAACTGATGATATCAAACATCTAGCAGAATTTGGACTCGGTATAAAGGTATGATTCTTAACGCGACTACATCTATTTGGTTCCGAACATTGCGTCACAGCTATCTGCCAAGTGGCTGCTGCTTATCGCCTGGTATTTGGTATACATCCCTGGAATTAATCGAACGAAGTAGTTCGAATTGAAAACGGCACAAAATCATAACAGAATTAAAAAAAAAAAAAAACAAAAAATTGTCTTCAACGAATTGGTAAAATTTTCATTTCCGCCCAATCGTCTGGGCGAAGTGTCTCCCTGCTAACGACTACAACAAAGAGTGGGAATAACAGTCAATTGGAACCGGCTACCATATCTAACAGCTATCAATCGCACGCTACCAAAATATACAGATCAAAGTGTGGCAATGCCATAGGAAGCTTCTTTCTACTACCTCTTTGCTGCTGCGTGTCGCTTGCGTGGCAGTTTCCCGGCCATATCTTCTAAGCTCATGCTCAACATCCGCTCACAGCCTTTCAGACACGTTCCGTACATACTACACTCGTGCATTTTCATCCAGAGAAAACATGCTCCGGCGAACCTATCCCACCAGCAAGCGACACCTTCGCTTCCGGGTTTGTTTTAGTTTTGCTTGGGTTTTCTTATTGCATACTTCTAACCCCTAAGGCAACATATTGGTAGGTTGTGGGTTGGGACTTAAGCTACGGCGTATTTCCGTCTGCTTGCCGACGAGAATGTCCCGGATCTGGGCGACCGGTTTGGTCAGATAGACCGGCACGTGATCGTCGCGTCGCTGGAACAGACATTCACCTTCGAACTGGATGAGGTCATGCTTGCGGGCACGCAACAACAGTCCGACCAGCTTATCGTTGATATGTGTGTAAATCTATCGTAGACCAGAGGGAATGAAGAGAGTGAGAGTGAGAGAGAGAGAGAGAGAGAGAGAGAGAGAGAGAGAGAGAGAGAGCCATAGAGTAAACACATTTAATTACATCAGTTTCCAGCGGATTCTTTCAAACAAGTCATCCATACTGTTGATACCTACATTGAATAGTTCCCCAAAATAGATCATTTTAATTTCGGGATTCTTCTTGGACACCGGCTGGCCGTCGCAATCGATCACCTGGCACAGTTCGAGCATTTCCTGATACACCTGAATGTTTGCCTTCTTGCCGCGATACTCGGTCAGGCTGCCCGCTTTTGGTCTGGAGAGAGAGAGAGAGAGAACAAGTTCGGATTTGGTGTTTTGCCGATGATCGACTCACGACTGGTACGCTTGTAAAGCGAATTCAAACGGGTTTTAGCATCGCTTACAGTCTAAGGTTAATACAGTTTTATTGATGCCTTTTCTTTGTGGTTTGCAATTTATCACCGGTTATATTTCCAGCCCGTTTACACTCAGATTACATACTGTGCTGATTTGAGTTACTAGCACCGAACAGATTGCACCGATACGGAAGAAACAGAACTGCCTCGCCTGAACAGGGAAGGGAAACTAACAACAGGCAGCTTCTAGTGACTAGTTTAGCAGTTCTCGTGTGTATCAAAGAAGTGCGACTGTGCTTGGTGCACTTATCATTAGTTCACACATCCGTGTTCATTACGATGCAGCTCCTTATTCCTCCAAGTACGCAGGCGGTCGTCCTCTGTTTCATTTCCATCTAGGCAACACCGAATCAGCCAAGCATAAATGCGCATAATCAACTACTCCAGTGTACGTTTTTCGTTTCGCGAAGCGCTCCGTTGTTCGACAACGCTTTGATTCATACCACAGCCGAAGGTTTCACTCCACTAGCCCAGAAACGCCTACGCGGAGGGAGGAGGATTTGAATCGTGATCGCATACATGCATGTCAATCGCACACGGGTGGACAGTGGAATGTAGTAGGTGGATAGTGGAAGACTAGTAACTGCTTATGCTATTACGGTTACATCACATTGGCAAGCAATAAACGTAAAACAAACGCGGTCAGGAGACGTCGATGTGTTGGACATCCGTGCGGGAGCTACTGGGGCACGCTAACCAATCGACCGAAACGGTACTTCAAACATTGGGTGTAAGGTCAGGCATATTTGGTTAGGCAGCTGCTTCAAACGGAAGAGCACAGCAGGCGTGCTTGTTGCAGGCGTGCTTAGTAGGCTGAGGCTAGACGTCATGGTGCACGCGGCGATACCGTCTCTACGTCCTTGCGCCTGAGGTTGGTACACTTACTTGCCATACTCTTCCTTGCTGATCTGTAACCTTGCCATGCCGCGCGTCGCCTGTGCATCGGAGAACGGATTGGAGAGTTGCGATTCTCGATGGCTCTTGGCAGTCTGGTTGAACAGGGCCACCTTCGACGAGAGTGGAGAATCCTGTTGGAGTGGAGAAGAAATAAAGACGTCCAGATCAGTAAGCAGTTGTCCGGATGGTTAGGGGAATGCACAGAGAGTGAGAGAAAGGGACTGTTGTGAAAACGAGTGCTAGGAACGACTGTTAGTACAGCATCGATCTGGCGAACGGGCACCACAATGGCGCATCGGATGATCGTCGACTTGGGTGAACAGATTCTGCAGAGACTGCGCATCGGTTTCACTGATGTCGCTGCGCTTCAGCTCGTAGCAAGCGACCAGACGACGCACGTTCGGTCCACTCACTACTTCCGGCTCGGGGTCCCGCTGCTGCCGGCGATCGAACGACAGCTGGTGCTGCTGCCGGCGACGCCACGACCGCTGACGGCGAAGTTCCTCGTCGCGCAGGATGCGATCGCGAATCTGGTCCTCCTCGCGCAGTAGACGACGCTCCAGCCGGCGGAGGCGAGCTTCGCGGCCAACCTCTTCGTCGTCTTCGAACTCATCCAGTCCGGTGCTGAGGTCGTCCTCCTGACGCCGCTGCGATCGACGCCGCTGCTGGGTTCTGGTTCTCTGACCCGCGCCCGCACCACCCCGCTGCCGGCGACGTGGAGCAGCAGCCCCATCATCTTCCAGTGCCGGTTCTTCCTCCTCGGGCTCCTCTTCCTGCTCCACCGGACGGCGACGGGCCGCCTGACGTCTGGGGGCAGCAGCAGCAGCAGCACCTCCCCGCGCCCGATTTCCACCGGCCCGTCGTCCCGCACGGGGCTGTGGTTCCTCCTCTTCCTCATCCTCGAGCTCCTCTTCCGGTTCTTCTGCTTCCGGTTGCCGTTGGCGACGCGGCTGCGTTCGCTGCCGCTGCCGGCCACGCTGGGCTGCCCGGGCGGGACGTGGCGCCGGCTCTAGCTCGGGCTCCTCTTCCGGCTCCTCTTCTTCAGCTCGTTGGCGCTGTGTGCGTGCGCGTCGAGATTGTCGTGCCGGAGCCTGGCGACGCACCGCGGCACGGGCACGCGGCCGCTGACGTGGCAGCGGTTCCATCTCCTCCTCCTCCTCCTCTTCGGCCGGTTCCTCCGGTTCCTCTTCGGGTTCCGATTGCGCTGGGCGTCTTGGCCGTTGCGCGGCCGGTCTACGCTGAGAGCGGCGCGAGGCAGGGCGCGTCCGCGGTAGCAGTTCCTCCTCGAGCAGCTCGTCGTCCTCGTCTTCCTCGTCGCTCAGAAAGCGTCTGCTGAGCCGGCTTCCCGCCCGGCTGCGACGGCGCTCCCGTTCCTCCAACCGCAGCAGACGACGCTGGGTCAACTCCAGCCCCGTATCGAGGCAGATGCAGCAGCTGCGCTGACACGTCTGGCAGTTGCCGTGCTCTGGAGCACCGCGAAACACACGCGAAACGATTCCACCCATCGCGCGGTAACCAACACGGGCTTGTCTTCGGCAAACGCACCGACGCAGGTCCTTTCAAGCAGGCAAGCCACCGCCAGACACGGTGAATCGATCGACCCGCTGCCTTGGAGCCGCTTCTCGGGCTTTGTTCTACCCAGCCAAGGAAGAAGAGCGCTAGAACTTTACCGCTCGAGCGATCGAACGTAACAAACTGATCGCTGGAGGGCCCGCGGTGCTTTTATTGATCGGAAGAAGCCTTACGGGGTCAGTCGGCCGGATGGGGTCCGGCGTGCGATGGTTCGGCCGGAAATGAGGCATTTTTGAGTGCAAACTCTGCGTGCGGGTACGTTTCGCTCGACCCCGTGCCAAGGAGCGCGCGCGCCCGGTATCGCTCGGTAGCACGAACCGCACCGTATGGAGGCATGTAGGTGCATACACACTATTTTCTCCACGGTGTTGGAGCGATTATGGTACAGCGGTAGGTATAATTTCATTAGGTCATTGCAGACCGCATCGGACCCAGATGTCATTCGTACGAGATCCTCCTCCGGAGTGAAAGTTCTTTAATAACGTGTTTGGCAAGCTCGATTGTTACGCCATTAGATGCGATACGGGGTGGAAAACGCTTTGTAGCGGCACTGTAACGCGGCATGAGAAACTGCTTGCCAAATAGTGCTTTCTCATTGACTCACTATCACCCTATGACGACACCCACGGCGTGCCGGTGACAGCTGATATCATCCGCACGAACCATTACGGTTGAACGTAACAGCGTTGAGAACGATCTGCATCGTATGGCTGCGAACGGTTTCACTCTCAGTTCGCCGACGCTCCAATGGACGAAAGCAGCGTCACAACAACAACAACAAATCTATTGTGTTTTCCCAGACGCTCGCCGCCGTCGACGAAAACGGAGCGTCGCGTGTTGATGAGGGAAATGCCTTCCCTGGTAATGCGAAGGGCGTCTCTCGCTGCTTCACAATCTTTGCGGCTCGCCGTGCATCGCATCGCAGAAGAAAATATGAAATCATCACTTACCGGCCGATCGCAATGGCTCACACCGCAAACGATCGCAGCCGCTCGGAGGGTTGAACTTTCGATTTCGTACAACCGGCCGATATGGGAGACGGACGGTGATGATGGGAACAAATGAATACCCCGCCGGTGGGCTTTGTTGTGCTTTGAAGTTGGTTCGACACTTTCGGAGAAGCTTGGAATGTACAATTTGATCGAATGTGCTTTTTCTTTCGGGCGCCATTAGGGATCATTTTCCCATAGAGCAACAGAATGACCGACGCATAATTGTGTATCCAGTTGGGATTGTTATTGCGCGCGCTTTCGTGTGTGCACGTCAATAAGACCCAACCGTACGAGTGCGGGATGGAAGGCGGCGTAAGTAGGTGCCAATTGAGATGTATGTTAATGTGCCTGTGAAGGGCTTCCAGACCCGAGCACCTAACGGGAGATCGGCAGCTTCCCATCACTTTCGATTGTGGGTCATCTCGACCCTCAAACCCCAAAGTAACAAACACTAACCACCAAGCGAGCACTGCTGGGCCTCTAGTGCCTCATATGTGAAGCCTAATGGCTCGATTAGCGCGTGAAGCAAGGAAATAAATAAAAAGTACCCTCTTGCGCGGATCGATACCACCCGCGGATCGTGGCCTGCGCTTTCACGTGCACGGAGAGCCCATGTGAACAGATGGCCGTGAGGCCGCAGAAAGCCGTAAGGGCCGCGAAGAGTCCTACCACCGACGGAGCGAGCACCCTTCTGGTGGCCAAGCGCGGGTTGGTGATTTTCTTCACCGCTGTCGTTTGGCCTGCCGCTGCGTCTTTCTCCAGCGTCTTTAATTAATCTAATCAACTGCCAACTGTTTGCAAATTTTTGCCTTTCGCTTTCACGGGCAGCCAGCCAAAATGGCAACCATTTTCCTCTAATGTGCTTCTTTCTTTTTACGGTCGGGAGAAATTTTGGAGCCCCCACCCCTGGCTGCTCTGTCGAGAGAGTGATAAATTATCGTTTTGGCGTCTGGCGCTAGACAGCACCGCGCTTGGGAACAGACTCTGTCGGAAAGGGAGCGATGTTATCTGCAGAAGAAACCGCTCGAAGAAAAAAAACCTTCCACAACCTCCAAAGGAACAACCGGAAAGCTTGTGTTGTGTTGTGCGGCCAGTAATTGGACGGCTGTGCCGTGTTTCTGCCAAACGTCCGGCAACAAAGTGGTTGGGATCGCGTGACTGCCGGCACAATGTAGGCAGCGAAGAACTCCCTACCTGCATGCAGGCTGCGCACCGATAAGGCACGTCATTCTCATTCAACAGTGCCACAGACGGCGCGGTGTTGTGTATAAAATCCACAAAGGGTAGCGAACGATGCACACAGTTCCATTCGGCACACTGGTGAGGTTAAGTCGGTGATCTAGAACTCTTCCAAGAAACCACAAGCAACTCAATTGAATGCGAAAACTCTGGCCTTGTGTCTCCTTGTGTGAGGCGGCGCAAAGAGTCTTTGAAGATTTGTAATAATTGAAGGATTCGAGATTGATAAGAATCTCATCTCAATCATATTCTCAAAATATTCAACAAGCACAGCAGGAGAAGAAAATTTGCGGTTGTCAAAAGCCCCAAAAAGACAGTGGGACCGGATGTATCCCAATTGAAAGTTGAAACTTTCACATATTTTGGTGAATGACAATGGTCAGCAGCGTCAGGGCGCAAAAACGCGCACAACGAAAAGACCGCACGTAGATATTTTTTTTTTGCTGTTGCTAATTTTAATTGCAAAATAAACAGTTGGGGCAGTGATACCTGATGGAATCGTTTCTGCGTTTTTGCTACTTCTGGTGCTCCCGACGTAAGAGTCGTAAGCTTAATTTGTACCTTTGCCGAGGCACCCGGAGAGATTTCCTTTATCGGAAAGCTTTTCCCGACGGTTCCGTTTGCTTTCGCGCTTCTGTCCGGTCGATCGTTTGTTTGCTGCTGATAAATGAACATTAATATTGATAGTACCGGAGCCACCGGCGCAGCCGAAACGAAAGCACGAACCTTTTGCGTTACGAAAACAAGCGTACCGGAGGCCCCCGAGGGCATGGAGCCGGTCCGTTCAATTGCGTTACGTATGGCGTTGATTATTCGTATTTTAGTTTTTAAAGGCAACACACATACACAAAAAACATCATCGCTTGTACGCTTCAACGGTTGGATGCAATGGCTGACACTAAGCAAGGAAAACCCATCGTCCATAACTCGAAGCGACATCTCAGCACCGGCAATCAAACGCATAATCGGAGCATACGGAAACGGCGTGCATTATGTTATCAGCGTTTCTTCCGTCGCAATCGCAAAGCATATCTTGCACGTGCTCCTATCGACCGGATCTGGGCGAAAGCTCCTCCGGTGCTTTTAGTACCAACCGTTCCGCGTGCGCGTGTCCATTACGCAAGCATCCGAGAGGCCGCGTGTGAGTGTCGGGTTGATTGCTGGCGATTGATTGCTGCCCGGGCACCCGCCATAATTGGGCAGTTTGTGTCTTTTGGCTGGCTTGCTTATCGTGTATTGTTTGACTGAGCCCGGTTGTATCTTTACCGAGCCGAGCGTGCATGTAAACACACGTTTCACTCATCGCCAGTCCGGCGCAAGGAGTGTGTCCGACGACACTGTGTCCAATGGCCTTGACATTCCAACCGTATGAGTTTTCACTAACAAGAAAATTAATTATGCTCCGCATGTTTCGGGAAACGCCAGCATGCCGCCGAAGCGAGATTTTTCTCCCAAGGCGTGTTTGCCACGTTAAAAATAGAGCGGTACATAGAAGAAGCAACCAAAAACTACACAAGACCCCGCCGGGTGTGGAAACACATTTCATTGCCAATCACTCCGTTCTTCGTGTCGCAGACCAAAACAGCAAAAACGAAGGCGGCACAGGAAAAATCAATCAATCGCGTCCAGCCGCTTACGTGACGTGCTTCGGTTTGACGCCCATCATCTGGGCTGGGCCCTGAACTTAGCATGTCGGCTGCACTAATTAAACGTACAAGATAAATCCGTCCGCAGGACGCGACGGCAGAACGTGGCGCACAACACGCTCGCGATCGCAATCCGAAAAAAGTTCAAGTACAAGTTCGAAGCCCTTGGCGGATCGCTTTCCGAGCCGAGCAGACGATCGGTGTGGCGCGGATCCACACGCGCCACCCGGCGTGGTTTTCTTCTCCTCCTGCCTGCCTTGCCCCTGCAGTGGTACAGAAATAGCACCTGTTTCGAACTTATTCATAACCTCAATGGAATGCCGATCGTATGCCAAAGCCGATCGCGAGAGACAGAGAGAGAGAGATAGCGAGAGAGCCGCAGAACTAAGATCCCCTGTGGGGGGTTGCATTCGTACGCGAATGTGCGGATTCATGTGCATCTTCGATAAGATCATCTGTTTCTTTTCATGCAGCATAACTCGACGCCGAACTCGCCGCTCGATGATGTCGGTGACGCGTACCAAACAAGGACAAGCAGGAAGCTCCGATGACGCGAAACGGCCACCTGTCTGCTACAGCTGCCCCTGCGAGCGTGTATATCGAGTGTCGTCTATCATCCGGTGCGACGCCGGTGCGGCGACAACGGTTGTGAAATGTGGCGAAGATTCAGTGCCCTAGGCGCACGGATCCGAACACACGAAAACGTCGCCTAGCAACCGAACGCCGTGAAAACGTGAAAACTCAGCACGCCGCCACACTTTTATCACGCGAATCGCGATGAGCGGAAATCGCAAGAAAGGGGGCTTTTATTTCTGGCGCATTCCGATGTGTGTCCCGTCTCACTCTCGGCGGTCCTCCCTCGCACTCCCTCGCCAACGGAGCAGTGTCTTTCTTGCCTGCTCCGCAACATCCAATCCAAGCTGATGCGTTGCGTTGATTGTTGTTGGCTAGAACTGGCTTCTAGACGCTTAAGGCAGCGTCAGGCGTAGGAGATGAATGTTAGGATCACCGCCATTAGGCAGCCACTTACTGGTGTTTCCGAGAGGCGTATAGTGACCGAGCTTCTGCGTTCAGTAGACATGATTGGGCCCTGCGAGAATGGACTAGAGATGATCACCACTAGAGCAGCACCACGCGGACGAACCGAACTAACCGTGTCTGTTTCAGATACGGCTGTGGATGAAACTGCGATAGCGTCGTGGTACATACCGAACCGTGCTAAACAATCATTGCTGATCGATCGGAATTGATCGGGCGTGTGGCGGCAGCACCGAGCGGAATCCGATAATTTGCCGCGAAGTGCGAGATCAATGATCGCGCTTTCGACCATGATCAAACTGACCGAAGGTTTGCCCGTCAATGGGGTTCGTCGAAGGGGTAGATGCTGCTGCTGCTGTGGGTGGGTAACCGATACGCTAGGAATCAAGGTCATTCGCAGTACCCGCTGGATTCCATCAACTTTGTACCAACATTCCCAGCCGTGGTAGCTCCTTTTGGCCGAAGGTCGACAGTACGTGTGTCTCCGACCGCTGTGTTTCTATATTTATAATTCTCAGCGGCTCCCATAGCTCGCACACCTCGACGTACTAGTCGAGGTGACATTGTAAATAATTTGCAGCATTTGGAAGTGGTGGCGTCAAATGGGAATAGCTCACGCCCTGCCAATCTTTGCCAGCTCACTGTCAGGCGGAGCGGATCTTCGGCCGGGCTGACAGAAGACTCCCCCCATGGAGGAGACGAACGTCAATCTGTGCACGTCAATGGTTGTCCGTCGATGCTTTCGGCTGGCGTTCCTGTCCCATGCGTGAACTCATTTATCCGACAATGCTCTATCGGGATTGCTAATCTTATGTAAGCGATACCACCTCCTCCTCCTCCTCGGAAGTCCCGCTTCGTTCCACCATCTCCAGAGGGTGAATATTAAAACCTGCTAATTTGGGTCGTCGTCACGGTCGAACTGCGGCTGTCGACACTATGCCGGAGTGTTTCGAACCGACGGACTTCTTCTTGGCCCGTGGATGGTGCTGATCGTATTGCAACCCGCTGCGGATCCCATCTTTTAAAGCCTCCCTGCCGGATGGTAGGGGGTGGTGTGAAAATAGATTACTTTAAGGCGTGAGTTAAGTTCACTTAAGGTGTGTAATGCGGCGGTAATGCACCGATTACCGAACGACCCAATTCGTCGTTTACGATGAGGATTTTTTGTTTGTTTGTTGCCCTCTCTATATTGCTTATTGTAGTACAGCCGGAGATCGGGGGAATTAATGGACGGTGCGATTGGTGCGTCTTTGCAGATGAGTCAATCTTTTGGTGGGCCTTTTGAAAACCGATGCAGATGTTGTCACTGTTTGACGGTTTCGACGGAGCCGTCGTTGAGTCATGTGAGCCGAGCGCAACAGCGGATGTGGTTAACAGCGTTGAAGCTGACGTATAATGGCTAACGCTCGCCAATCCGTTGCGGATATTTCGGATTAATAAATCTCAAAGGTTCTCCCAAAATCTGTGACATAATGCCACAATAGGTAGCACGATTGTTAGGTAAACTAGGTTATGTGCCGATTGCAGACGAGCTAATAAACACACCCCAAAACACCCAATTTGCTCATTACCGGCCAATAAATCTATAGTGGTTTTCCGTTTTATGAAGGTGCATCATTACTCCAATCCCCTCGGTTGCTGCCGTTGGTGCTGGTGCGGCGCTTCTCCACTTCCCGTAATTAGCCTGCCGTAAGTCCACCACCTCGGGCCACAAGCCCGGGGGGGGAACTTCTCTGACCTACTGCCTGCCAAGAGTCCGCGGCAGCAATCGTGCCAGTTCCATCACAATCATCTGCACTACGTTTCATTGCAAGCGCGCAAACCAATCAAATGCCGCTGCCGAACTGGAATGCGCTGTTTACACTGTTTCTTTTCCCGCTTGTCAGACTCTCTAACCTTGCGCACTTTATCTCCGCGGTGGCAAGCACGGTGGCAAACTAATGAGCTGGAGAAAGAATTCACCCGTTCCGCTCGACGTTGGCCCGGTCCCACGACACCGACACCTTCGGCGCGGCTCGGAACCGATCCGATTTCCCCGATTGTTTACCAAACAGTTCGAAGCAAGCTACAGCTACCCCCACATGCACACATTAATTGACCGCAAATTGTTAACCCCGATCGGGTGCCGGAGCGCCTGATGCACCGGCCGCAGCCAGCGTGGCGGCGTATCATAGGAGCCTGTGGTATCGCGTTGTGGCGGCGACCGGACATAAACAGGGAACGAGAACACTGTGCGTATCGGCGACAAAGGTCACTCGGATCGCTTTTTTTGTTTTGCTTTCCAAGCAGGTGGTGCCTACTTACCACAATCAATCGAAGTGCGCCAAGCTCGTGTGCGACGTCCGTCATCTTGTGGATTCGATCGAGTTCTGCACTTTCCTGCTCCTGTTCCTGTGGTGGTGCCGGCGCTGTCGCTGGCTCAACCTGCTGCTGCTCGTTTGCTGTCCGTAATGCGAGATCCTCACGCACCTCACGCACGACTTCGACACTACTGACACCGTCGGTTGCGTCTCCGTCGCAGGAGATGGCAACGTCACTAACCAGCGCACTACCGGTGCTGCCCTCACTACAACTACTACGGTGTGGCTCGCTGGCGGATGCCAAGTCGACCACCTTGATATCTACCGTGATGGAAACCGAGCTGTCTCGCTGACTAACACAACACGCGTCGTCCGTACGCGTCACGATGGAAGCGGCTCGCGACCTCCACGGACTACCTTTCTGGCGGGGAACGGAAACGATACCAACGGGGAGGCACCGACGTGGCGTGGATTATGCTGATAACGTGCGATGCAATCGCTTTGTTTATGCAAGTGTTTATGTCCTTTCCGGGCGGGTCACTTGTCGGGGGAATCGATGCAGCTATTAACCGTGGCTTATCACTGCCACTTAAGGCCGTACTTTGCCGTGTTCGCCCGACGCCGACCGACGGTACCGAATTGACACGTGCGCGCGCGCGTTCGCTCGCGAAACACCCCGATAGACTAGGCGTTGGTCCGAAATATTGCTCACTTCCTGCTCACGTCGGCTAGGAAGCAATGCACTGGGCGGCTGTGTCTCTTCCGCCCGGTTAGCTTCGTGCCGCTGGTTCGCTAAAGTCGCTTCGCAGACGTGCCAGCGGTCAACCGGAACGTGGAGGGCGTACTGCGGCAAGACACACGACTGGACCGGGTGCGACTCCACGCGCCACTTCGCACGAGATGGCAAACTGTGACGGCGAGACGAACGTAACGCACTTTTCACCTGGGCTCTCGGTGACTCCCAGCGTGGCTGCTCGGGAACTCTCGCACCGTGTGGGCTCACTTCGACACCTCGAAAGCCTTCCAACTTGCGCGCGCGAGAGAGAGAGAGCCTCCAAACCGAACTGCACTGTATCTCTACCGGAGTCTGCTGCTACTGCCTGCTGTCGCTCCAATCACGTGTGATGATGATCGCTAGACAACTAACCGTACTCAGCGCGTTTGGAACCCACGGGAGGCACTGCTGCACGGTACGAAAGGTGCTCCTGAACTTCTGGCGGACAATGTTGGCCAGCTGCTAGCTTGTTGCGCCCCGTCGGATGGTGATGTTGATGGAGAGTGGCCACAGTGCGCGCGCGCAACTGCGCCCGTGAGCGCACGAGCGAGTGAGCGAGCGCGAAACTCCTAAACCTGACCATTTCTTTCCGCAACAACGCACGCGCACCGGCTCAGCTGTCTCTGTCGGTCGCAGCCGCGCGAGCTAGTGCTCTTTCACACCGTGGGGGAATTTCTTTTTTCACACTCCCTAGCACTAGCTGTATAGGCACTATGTTTTCATTCACCTAAGCATTTGTTTTTATTTCACGTTCCGCACGATCCGCACGATCACCACCATTTCCCACCGCTTTCTGTCTCTCTCTCTCTCTCTCTTTCTTCGCAACCCATCATCAGCGCATTGATGGTTGCGGCTCATTGAAAACCTTACTCAAGATTTTCTTTTCTGTTTTTATTCGTTTTTTCGAAACGACGTCCCCCATCACCCGGCGCCTCTTCTCTTGGTGCCTTACCGTATAGTTCACATGTACAGCAAAACAACATCGCCATCGATGGTGAATGTTTGGCGCGTTTTTGCTCCCTCGAATTGGCCCACTATTTTCCACACCACTCCAATTTGTGGTGGTCCGTCATTTATTTTGCATTCTTCCATCAAATATTGCAACCGTTTATGGGTGGGCGACAATTGAACAGTTCAATGTCACTCAACTCCATACGGTGTTTCGGGCGCATCACACCGTAGGCTTTGAAGGAACCAGGAATCCACCAGGAAAATGGCTTTCCTCGAAGTGAACTAATTTCGTGTAATCAATGGGCTAAAAATAACATTCGAAAATACCAATCGTTCCTCGCGCCGTGGTCTACATTTCATATGCTTTTATTATGCAATGAATGGCACACCATGGCCGCCATAAACGGTCGCGGCCCCAACGGCCATTAAGCGTTTCTTCGTTCGCTTCCGTCACTCTTTCTGCGTTGATTAGCGGTAATTTATGTTTTGCTCCCAATCCGGTTTGTCACATGAGAAATGAAAATCTCTTCTAGTAGGGTTTTGCTTCATGTTCCCCGAACCGTCCCAACGTCGTCTTCATTACCAGCATACCGCGTCCATACAGCCCGTACGCTTTCCGATCGTTTGTAAACAATTTGAAACGAGCGTGCGGTTGAAATGCGCAAACCGTCCGGGTGGCTTGCCCACGAACCATTCACGCACATCACCGCTTGCGTAGGTAACGGATTGCGCTGTTGAAGCAGCGCGAAACCCACGGAGAGGAAAAATAACGAAACAAACACACAAATGGCGTCAACGAAAGCGTGCATCCCGCGAGTGATTGAATTCTCCTCCTCAAGGCGCGAGGGGACGCGACCAATCAGATCAGAAGTATCACCAGCTACGCTCGCGCCGGCGCGATCCTCTACGGCGGTGTCTAATGCAGCTCAATCTCACTACCACTACCACCAGCATAAACAGTACCAGAAGACGTTCTCGCGGAATGTCGACAAGTTACATAAGGCAAACGGACGCTTAAACTGGCGACGTCGTGCCCCGACAACGACGATCGATGAGCCGATGAGGAATGTGAGCGAAGGCAGAGAGAGAGCATCCGGCACCGGCTTGCAAAACAGGGCAGCAGCCACAGTGGAAAAACTAACGAATAGTTTTCCCACCTCCCTGCGCCCGGGCTCGATGTGTGACATTGAACGTTGAACTTCGTGTTCGAAACCATTAGCACGCAGATTGGCAACGGAAGGTCACATTTTTCCGCCGGTTCGCTTCCGATCGGCACGAGCAATTCTCGCAGCCTGCACGCTGATGGCAAGCGTTGGGCAGAGCAAAAGCCCGCCGTAAATTACTTTTACGATCATTTAGCTTCACGTTGGTTTCATCATTTTATTGCCTGCAGCGTCCTGTTTGATTGAGGATGTCGGTAAACTGTGCCATTTGGAGGAAGTACAAACGATAAAACACAATGTTGGGGCACTGTTTCCTGTCCATTATGACAGGCTCGGGTAGTTTAAAATACTACTTTACACGTCTTTTTTTTTGGTGGCAGCGACAGAATGCTTGAGTGTTGTTATGTCGAAGGTACGGGTGACATTTAAACCGCGTATGATCCTTTGACAGTTCGATGGCTGTCGAACGCGGCCTACTCGTTCGTAATCATAGCAACCAAAGCTGCTCGTGGTAATTGAAGCGGCCCACAGCATCGCTTTTCCGCGCAGTTCAGCTCGACTGCAGCCGTGTGTATTGCATGTGGTTGCGAAAACGATCTAGTCTAGTTTCTTTTCCGCTTTAGTTTAATTATAGCGCCGTAACGAGTCGTCGCCGGCACAATGTATCGAAACGGGTCATTTGGTTTGGCCCGCGCCCTAGCGTTGGGCCCCATTTTGTAATCACACCAAATGGGATGAAACCCGCTTTGATGTCTCACTTAGCTAGCACGTGCACGTTGTGGTGCGCTGTGTGTGTCTGTGTTTTTTTGTTTTAAATTATGCAATGCTATAAATGATGAAACGAACCAACTGCTTTCACAGTGATAAACCTTTTGGTAGGAACGTTTCATGAAGGGACCGCTCAACTTTGGGCGATCCATTCTCCATGCCACAAAGTAGCAGCAATCAAAGCTAAAATGTGCGGTATGAAATTTAAAAATACCTTTCAGCGCGTGCCTGAATCGCAGCGCGTCGAGAGTCCATATTTTACATCACGATTGCTCATGCAAACGGCCCGCAACGGGGCCGAAGGAATGCGATCACGTTCAAAGCGCTGCCCGGGAGCGATTAACATATTTCTGCGCGTTGCGTTCGTTGACCGACCGGGTTTGAGGGATATGGCCAAATGCAGAAGCATGCTTCACACCTGCACCCGCAGAAGCAGTTTGTTTCCTTGCAAGCGGGGGCATTTTAATAGTCTGCTCGAGCGGTGCAGTTTTGTCTGAAAACTCCATGGAGGCGCCTGGTATTTCTTAAAACCACGTGGCAATAACAATAAATTAAACATGGCTTCTCCATTTCGCGAGACGCAATATGATTTAACGTTGCATCTTTGACCAAAACATAAAACAATGTTAATTATGCGTTTTCCCTCGACGTTTTTTTTTTATAAACAAATCTCTTCCGCCCGCAAGAATGTGCCATATGCCTTGTTTACCGCCGTTCGCATGTTTTCATTTCCAAAATATTCGCTCCGGATGCTCATTAAAAATCGTGTAAATAAATCAGACACTGCACGATAATGGCCACTAATTCGTCCGCTTGAAGCGTGTCCCATGCGGACATTTCAGGGTCGCTTCCCGTGTACGAAGGAGCTGCATACGCCGGACGGACTCGGCCGTGTCATTCAGAAGCCCCTGTCCTTGAACAGTCCCGAAGCCGTGTCCGCGAATGAGTTTGCAAATGGTTGAAACCCAACCCATCATCATCATCATCATCCGTCATAGATCAGCAACAGCTAACATCTGTTTTTTTCGTCGTCCGATCACACGCAAGGAAGCGAAGATCTGAAACTGCAAGATGCCCTCACGATCGGAGACCACAATGGTGGCCAGAGGGAGATACGAAAGGAAAAAAATGAAACGGATGTGATGCGCTAGTGAGGCAAAAAATTAGAAAAACCAACCATCCCACATCCCATGCATCCGTTCAATGGCCCGAACCGAAGGGGTGGGGGTTGCATTACGGCTGAATTCACTGCCAAGGTTTAGACTTTTCCGTCCTATGCCGTCCTTCTCGCGGTATCCGCGTGTCAATTACGCCACCAACTCGAGATAGCGAAAGAGAGAGAGAGAGAGAGCGAGAGAGAGAGAGTGCGAGTGGGGAAAATTATTTACGTTCATTCTTCAAACCGGGAATGCACGGATGGTCTATTGTCGCGCCCAGCAGAGTGCTTCCCTCTGCCCGGATGTATGATGTGATCGCGCACAACGCCTGCGCAAATTAGTCAAAAATATTCCAATTTTATGGTGAGTTAAATAAATCATCCAGCCGGAGGTCTGATGCTGCTGGTGAGCTGCTTTTTGGCAGAGATATCGGTAAAAGCAGGGCGTGCTGTGTGAGTTTTCCGGGCCCTGCTGTATAGGAATGTTTACCAACTTGCACCACTCCCCGGGCACTTGCCCTGTACGTTGATTTGCGTTCAGATTTGCATGCCACACTTACACCACGATCGTGCATTAGCCATGAACTCGGCTCGTGATTTTTCACGTACACTGTAAACGTAAACAATCTCATCGGTACCTTGGTAGAGGCGTCGCCCATCGGGTTGATAAGTTTCGAGTTTTATAAAACTAAGACTCATTACTAAGGGGTAAGACTCATTACTTTTTGCTTATCGCTGAAGGGAAATTGCTTTAAAAGGTTCATTCATGAAATGTGTTAAGAAAAAAGTTCATAAAGGAACATAAAATAGATCACAGTTCCCGATTCTACTAAGATGTGGATCCATGCGAAATAAAAGATAAAAAGATTAAGAATGAAAAAGAATTAAAAAAATGTAAAAATGCATAACCTTACTCTTCGAATCCTTAAGTATCTCTTTCTTCACAGCACACTATGAACTTTTCAAGCGCAAATGAAAGGCCACCATGAATGAATCCGCGGTGGCCTCCGCTTGATACAAGTGCCATTCAGATCCGGGTTGTACCATTCGAACGGGGCGAAGGAATGGACAGCAACAACAGTGGTCAGAGGATCCGAGACATTTGTGATTCACAGCCCCACAACCAAACCATCGTGTTCGTCCTCCCGAGGGGTGATTTGTTTATAAATTGCGAATACAAGCCGGACGGTACTTTGGCATATCTAGCAGGTTGAGCGATCGTACGTGCCTGAAAAGAATAATCACTCATACTAAAACACGCACACGTATGCAGAGAGGGATGCAACTCGCGTGGGTCGTACTCGTGAAGCGGTTGCCGGAAATGTCGGTTTATGTTTGTGTGCTCGATTCTGGTTGCAGACAATGTGGTTTGGCGTCTTCATGTATTTGAACTATTTTCTAGGCAACACCCTCATTGACCCGAGCGCAATAAATCATGTACGTTAAATTCAACTGGACGGCATATTTCTCATCTGCAAGGTCGAATGCAAGGAGTAAACATTTAAATGTTCTTTAGAATGTTCCTCCCAACGAGCATTCGTTTATTTTTATGCCACCAACCTTGAAATGATCTAGTTTGAACTGATATGTCTCTTATCTAGTGATGCTCCAATCTAGTGATGTGCTCTTCGATTCTTTTAAAAGAATCGATCTACGACTCGACTTTTCGCAATAAAATCGTAAGAGAGAGAGAAAGAGAGAGAAAGAGAGAGAAAGAGAAAGAGAGAGAGATAGAGAGAGAGAGAATAGAAGAGAGACTTAAAACCGCAGGAAATAAATCGAATCACTGTTTGGATCTGTTCAAATCTTTCAGCCCATCACTACTTGTCGAATCGTATTGAATCAACTACAATGTTGTCGTTCCTCCACCACGATCCAAGAGTGCCATGGGAGTGCCAAAACGATCAAACCAAAGGCAGACGAGCCAGGATTATGGCAAGATGAAGCCGCCGGAAAGAGGGTTTCTACCAACCACCCACCCACCCACCTACGTTGCTTGTCAAGAGGGGGAAGACTAAGCCGGATGTGAGCCCACATTGCAACTCTGCGGCACTGGGTGCACGTGGCCGCCGGGCAATTTATAATTGTGTCAGCGGTGCGAGCGTGCGAAGGTACGAAAGACGAATGTTTCGCCGCGTGGTAAAGTGTGTCGGACCGCCCTATAGGATGAGTCATTCGTCGGTCGCAGCGATGTTTACCTTACGCCGTAACCTCGACAAATGGAATCCTTTCTTCCCAGCTACCTTCCCAGCGGTGTGATGATTTGCATTGGGTTCGCTCTAGCAAAGCCGCTTAAGTGGGGCCACCGGCAAAGGTCAACCGGACTGCCAGTTTTCAGCTTGAGGACATGGTTTTTCGGCGCTCGCGCTAACCCTTCCAGCGTGCGACACCCGAGTTCCGTCTTTGTGCGGCCCGTACTGACGTGCGAATCCCATCCCATCCATTACGACGCCATGTCAACGGGGCATTGAGTCTATTTTGGGACCGGTTGTCCGCGCGCGCTCCGCAGCTCCACCGCACAGTCGATACGCAATCGAACGCGGAATGCGAACCAATCCGTACAGCGGGCCCCGTACCGCTCCGTTGTTTATTATTGTAAGGTAATTACTTTTCCACGTCCTTTTCGCGCGTTTTTCCGTGCGTTCCGGGGGCGGAAGGAAGCGTCACAGCCACGAAAACCCGGCCCGTTTGCGTCATCTCGCGTCAATCAGCTGCGGGCCCTTCGGTGTCTCGGTACAGGCTCGCCGGCCACAAAAACCAGAACCCGATCATCGCCGGTCCCGACCCCGGAACATTTCGCTGTTCATCATTCAACGGTGGATTCGGGATTTATTTTTCCAATCGCGTCCCATTCGCGTCATTCGACGTGGGTCTGTTTTTCGCTCGATGCTGCTCGCATCGCTTGACCTTAAAAGGATTTGTGCGGCAGGCATGTGTTGTGTGCTTTTTTTGTTTGTTATTGCAAAGTTTTGCATTCCCGCGAGCCAGTGGAGATAGTTTGTTTGAGTCATGATTTACGGCGGGACGGGATGTTCCGCTGATCCGGATCCCCAGGCGGAGGAAGCAGCGAATTCTTGCATACCGAAAATAATCCGTGTCTCGATGGCGTGTTGACGTGTTTGCAAAACGAAAGCGCAAACATTCCGAGCGTTAAACAGTTGTGTTGTTCCTCTTTCCCGTGGTTGACAACATGTCAGGCGGAGTTTTTATTCGTTTGTTTGCTACTCTTTGGAGTACATGGTTTTTGCACTGGTGTCCTATTCTTCGCTTCTCGTTGTTCGTTCATTTACAAGCGAATAATCTGCTCCGGCATATGATATAACACTATGAAGCAGTGATGGAAAAAGTATCCAATTTTTTGAAACGGACCGGTATCTGGTTTATTGTAAAAAGTACCTGTAACGTAAACCTGGCTACTTTTGCCCTGTCTGTACTGAGAGAGGCTCTCTCACGCTCTCATTTTAGGCTACTCTCGAACAATTCAACCTACCGATGCAGTCTCTAACATATCGTATATCTGTCTTTCCCCTTAGGTTTCTGGTGAATGTACCTGGTTCCTCTCTGTTACTCTCACAAAATGCTAGACAGGCCTGGACCTAGCTACTTTCTGTGTATATTTTACCAGGTCCAGTATCTAGATACTGGATCAGGCCGTCGTGTCGTAAAAATGTAGCTTTCGCTTGATTATTATCGAACCGTCTTTAGCGACAATGTTATTCTAACATAAACTGAATTAATTTGTATCTGACAGTAATTGAAATTGTCTAAAAATCGAGAAGACGGTTGATATTGTAACTTGTGTCCCCGAAAACCCAGGTCGATCATCACTTTTCCTTCTCTACTATTAAGCCACCATTAAAATGCCTGGACACGCTTCATTTCACTTGGGTAGTGAAACAAAAAAAAACATCAGTACACTTTTCATGTTTCCCATTGCCACCGGCAACACTGCCACAGATCTTGACCTCAGCATCGGTTTTCATTAACCTCCCCTTTTCCGCAGCGTAAACCATACACGCCACCGTTGGAACGAACACGACCCGCAGCAGCGAAGTTCTGGTTTGGCATTGCTCAAATAAGAGCAGCACGTAAAAACGACCAACAAGCGAATGAAAATAAAAATCCAACCCACCCGTTCGACCCGGGGAAAATCCAGCCACGGCCAGTTGCAGGAAGCGCGTGGCGAAGGAAAAAAAACTCATCTATCGCTCTATTTTGGGGCCATGTGGACATATTAATCCCCGCCATTGGAATGTTGTGCCGCTGGTTTTGTGCCGAACCGGGAGGGGGGGGGGGGGGGGCACAGAACATATTTCCACCGGGAAGGGGCGTTGGGAGGATGCGCCGGAGATCATTTTCCAACCCGAGCCATTAATCTCCCACGGCCACTTCAGCTGGCGCCAGTCGCGCCAGCGCGCAGGCATTTAAAGATTTGCGCGATGATTATGGACCCGGATGATTGACCGGAGCCGGTGCTGTGCGCCGGGACATTCAGCGGGAATGTCGAGGGCCGCGCCAACCGACGATGTTTAGCGGCAGTGTTACACTGGCTCGGAAGGTCACTAAAAAGCGGGGTCTGTTTCAAGTGGCCACCGGTCGAGTGGATCGTTTACGATTGTTTGTTTACTTTTCCGTTTCACCAAATATCAGCTTGTGCTGCTTCTCCGCGCTCGCCCAGCGCGCAAACGCGGGACACCTGCGGCTCGTGTCGTGGCGGGCGTGGAATGCGTTTCGCAGATTTGTCAACAGGCTCACCCAAGTCCATAATTAACCACTTCCGGCGATGGTGGTGACGGGAGCGCGCGCGAGAAGGGAACCGAAAACAAAATTATCACCAATGTGGCGCCGAATGAGTAAAAACGAAGCGTATCTCAATGATGAAGTGGATCCCACTGCAGTACGACGGCCGAAGATCGCACGCTAGATGGCGGCACCGTACGCGCTTCCAGACATTTCTGCGCGAAGTAGGCGACGCAGAAATGTTGGAAAAAGATGAAAATGAAACGGCCGTTCCTTTTGTCGATTACTTACAATCTTCTATGTGCAAAAAAAAACTCCCGATTTGACATTAACCACTCGCTACGCATTCCTGCTAGGTCATTCATTATCGAAAAAGTCTTTTCTTACCACCGTCCGCCTATCGGCTATCTGCTCGGTCTAGATTCTGTTTGATTTATAATGCGTAAACGCTTCGAAATGGGTCAACGATTATCCACAAACACACAAAAAATCGGCAAATAACTAAATGCCTCATAAACCATCGGTCAGTTTGTCCAAATGCCGACTAGGAAGATATTTGCCGACGTCACTGACAGCTGACTCATTTGCATTCTGAGAAAGTTTACCTCAGTGCACTAAAACATGTCACCGAAATACACCCGTTACGCTGGTAATGATGCGAACCCACGACGGACGGTACGGTCCGATTTCATCAGCAGCTATCTGATCCGTAACTAATTTCCTCGTTAGCTTCATTCAAAAGCAAAACGGATGACTCCCGGCGTTCGGCTCGCGACACAAAAAATATGTCCTTATGATATACGCGATCACGGGGCGTACGAAAAGGTATTTGATCCTGACTGAGGGTGAATTTATTTGGCCTGCGGCCGGAAACAGTTGCTCGACTTAATCATGGCACTCTCGCAATGCCACAGACCCGGGGTACGCACGTACAGCGTATATTTGTTTGTTTGTTTGTTTTTTTTTTTTGGTTTTGGAAGCGCGTTTTTTGTCGCTTACCGTAAATTGCATTCCTGTGCCGGTTGTTGTTTTTGTTGTTGTTGAATTTTTTTGATTGATCGAGTCCATTTTTTGTGAAAGTGGCTTTCTGGTTGTGTTGTTTGTGCATGTCCAACGTTTTGTTGCATTCTTGGGAAGTGATCCGCGAAGTGGTCGTCTGTGATAAATCCCAGCGAAGGGGAAGCCGTACGGCACGTCCAATGGAAGCTGTGGACACGATCCCGGCTCAGCCGATGGCGTAACAGGTGCTGGTTGATGGACGAAATCTATTTTGCTTGTTAAAGTTAAAGATCTCTTGTTTTTGCTCGTTTGGATTTGGCTTAGCGTGCAGGGGTCAAGCTCCAACCTTATTTTCGTCCGGTTTACTCATTGCGGTTGTCGAGTGTTTTGTAGTGCTGTGTATTTCAACTTCTGTTTTTACGTTTTAACTTCTCGTTTGACGCCCTCTTTACAAGTGCTTCGTGTGCTTTATTTTTGGCTGCTTTCTTTGCGCCATTTTTCGAAATGCAGAATGGGGATCAAGTCACAGCAGAAATTTCGCGGTGGTTTTATAGCAAAGCTTGTCCTATTTTTGACAAGCTTCACATATATTCTCCACCTTTTTATTGCATAGCCCGACCTTTTCCATAAACCTCCATGAACTCATCCGAAACTTCCGCCACTTCACTTGCAGTGCAGTTGCTCCTGCAAAATGATGGCAATAACATCTTAAAATAGTTTCATCGGTGATGGCGATGGTGATACTTTTAATGTCCTGCCTTGAATTGGGTCATAAAATTTCATCCCAAAGCAAACGCTTTCCGCTGCACGGGTGAATGAAACATGTTGATTTTTGTTGGCACTCTTGCAGTTGATGAATGATGAACTAATAAGTGTATGAACACAGAGGACGTAGGAACGGATTGTGCAAAATAGTCAAATGCAAGAAATGTGACTATCTTTCATTGGAATGCTGGAATGCAAAGAATGCTATATATATTGAAAGAAAGAACTGTACCGAAAGTAGGGCACATAGGAGTCAAGTAAATATTTACAACCGAACCCATAAATCTCACCTCATTCTGCAAAACAGGCATCGTCGATCTGATTTGAAACCGCCGTGATCGAAGGTACATGATGGATGAACTGAACTGAACGAACGTCAAACAGAACGAAAAAAAAAATACATTCTATATGCTTCTTGAACCCATCTGTGTCGTCGTAGGTTCAATGTGATATCGTCAAAAAAAACCCCAATGAAATGCGGTAAACACTTTGGCTGCGAAAGGCACCGCTCGTTGAGATTATTCATCCGTAGTATTTTTGGGCGATTCGATGTTGTTTTCGAAGGGAGTTTCCCGGGGTGTGCAGCGTCACTATAGAAAAATGTGGGAGTATGTTATTCAGAACCAGTGGAACGCGGGCACTCCTTAGATGGAAATGATTTGATCGTGTGGAAATTGTGCCACTAAATAGATTGTAAACAATTGCGCTATTTTTTACGCTGACCATTTCGGCCGTGATGGAAACCAGAAACCACGCTGTAGTAGTTCTTATCGCAAAGAGGAATGTAAACGTCAAGAAAAAAAAACTCTTTATTAGTTAAACATATTTATTTCATTTCGGTTTCATCTCTGAATCACCCTGTGTTCGGTGCAATTACACTCCTGAGGTGTGAAACTCTTCGAAGCAGAAAATAAGTGGATGAAAATGTACCCTAGGTAAGCATCCATTTTTTTATTTTATCCACTATTCATCTTCATGTACACGCTTATCCTCGAATGCAGCAGCACAATGCAACACACACACACAGTGTTTGGGGAGACACACGTGCTAAAACCTACTACAACTCAGCACACCTTTTTCAAATGGCCGTCATTCTGCTCGAAATGCGATCGTCGTCTGGAACCAGACATATCGCTGAGTGCGTTCCCACCAAATTAATGTACATACAAATTATTTAAAACAAAGCGTTCCGTTCGGTAACGAACTAGGTTAAAACCTTGATCTTGAATACGTTTTTAGCGGCAAGAGGATAACAGTTCTGCAGGGTTGTGAATATAGAGTAAGAAACGATTAGGAATCTTGCGACTGTTCGTCAACAACTGCCTCCTCAACATAATCAGCCATAGCAGCGGCCATCATGCTGTCCAGCACCGATTGTGTCGATTGCACTGGTTCCGCTACGTGCTCAAAATGGTCATTCGAGGGCAGTAACTCCTCTACCTCCTCCTCGATGGCCTCCTGTACTTCCACGCCGTTTTCTTCCGATAGCGTTTGCTCGTAGAACTCATTCGAAGGCACCTCCTCCTCCTGTTCTTGTTCATAAGTTTCCTCCGAAACAATCTGCGCCTCGTAGTTGTCATTCGATTGCATGGACGACTCTTCTACGTAGCGATCTTGTTCTCCTTCCGGTTCAACGACATATGCTCTTACCTGCTCGTTATCGGAAGTTGGTGCCTCTTCATCTTCAGGTTGGTTTTGAGGATGTTCTTCGCAGTAGGCAAAACGTTCCTCCTCTGCCGCCTGTTCCGCTTCAACGAACTCTTCCTCTTCGTTAACGCTACCACTGGGTATTTGCGGCTCATCACCAGTGTTGTCTCCTGGTGCTGGAGAATTTTCATCCATTTCTACTGGTGCTTTCGTAGATTCTTCTTCCTGTACAGTGTCTTCTTGTACATCGGCACTCGTTGATTCCGTTGCCGTTTGCTCATCCGCTGGCAGCTCTGCAGTAGCATCGTACGCATCACACGGTACAACATACTCCGTAGGCAACTGCTGATGATGTTGCTGCTGCTCTGCTCCAACCAGCATATGTCCGTGCGCTTCCGTCACGGATTGCTGATGTGCCATAGCCATCATTTCGGGGGTGTATCCACCAGCAGAACCACTTGCAACCATCGCCATCGCTGCGTAACCGACCGCATTTGGATCAATCGCACCACCGGCCACTAGCTGGTGGTGGTGCATCATGGCAGCCGCACTCGAGGCATACATCATATTGTCCAATGGCTGATTTTGCGCTTCATCCTCCACGTAATGCATGTCCGTCGGAACGAGACCGTGACCGTGTGTCAAGCCGGCCAACATACCGGTCGTCATGTACGTCGGATGCATACCGTAATCCAGGGCATACTGTTGGTTGTACATGTCGATCGTTTCCGGCACGATCATATGCGGCTGATCGTGGTCCAGTATCATCGCAACGCCCATACCCGCCACAAGCGTTCCCTGCGGGTCGTGCGGCGATGGTACGATTTCCGGAGGTTCTGCTGCGGCCGCGGCCGCCGCGGCTTCTGCTGCAGCTGCGGCAGCCGCTTCCTTTGCAATGACGTCCGCACGCTTCGGCTTATCGCCACCATCGTAGATCATGTCGAGTGCTGCCTGCAAATCCTTCGGCAATTTCCCAGGCAACTGCTCATCTGCCATCGCATCGTATGCATCCGGGTCATGAGGCTCTACGGCGTCTGTACCAGCAACAGCAGCTGGGTCGGTATCTTCTCTCGCATGATGCTCTTCGGCACTAACCACGTCCATCTCTTCCGGAATGATAGTATCACCCATGTTGAGTTCCGCATACTGATAGGAATCTTGCGAAACCGGGGCCATAATTTCGGGGTTATATGTTGGTTCCTCCGACTGCAATGTTACAGGTTTGGTTGTAGCTTCCTCACCAGCCGGCGCTTCTAGTGCGACCTCAGTATCGTTCGTGGTAGTATAACCAGCGTCCTGCTGGTGCAGCTGTTGCTCGGGCCCAACTACACCCTGATCGTCGGCACCGGGAATGGCTGCAGCAGCTGCAGCTGCAGCCGCAGCTTCCTCTTTCTTTGCATTGTCGGCTTGTTGCTTCTTAAACACGGGCATTCGTCCAATAAAAGGCAGCTTTTTCGCGCCTGCAGCATTTTTCTCGTTAGACGAACCGGTGGTTGCCGCAACTTTACTGCTTGAAGATGATTTGCTCTTTTTGCTGGACGAATTGCCTCCATTGTTGCCTCCGGTTGCATCCGATCCGCGGCTAAACGGCTTCACTTGTGCTTTCGATGGTTTCTTATCTGTCTTGCTTTGCTTCGGTTCGGGCGGGAAGTTTACAAACGGTTTCTCGATCACCCGATGGCTGCCACGGCTCGATCGGGATCGGCTACGCGAACGAGAACGTGAGCATGAGCGCGAGTACGATCTTCGACGGCCGTATCCACGGCCACCCCCACTTTGGCTTCGTCGTCCCCGCGAACGACTGCGACGTCTGTCGCGACGATCCCGATAATCGCGGTAATCGTTCCTTCTTCCTCGATCACGATCACGGCCACCACCATAACGATCGGGACTGTCACGGCGGTTCCAGCGATCCCGACGATCCACACTACGTCTATCGCGTTCACGATCACGAGAACGATCACGCGAACGATCCCGCGAACGATCACGAGAACGATCCCGTTCGTCACTACGCTTTCTCGCATCCGGTAAATGGTCATGTTGGGAAGAGGTGTTGGATGCAGCTACAACCGAAGAAACCGACGTCGGAGCCGACGGTGGTGCTGTTGTTGCTGAATTCATTTTCCGTTCCTGCGCCGGATGAACAACTGTCCATTTTCCTGTAGATGTACGGGTAAATAAGGTGATTAGTCTTTCACATGATGCGTTCCAATCAAAACACTCACCCAAATTCGGATCCCCTCCTCCCGCGGGATCGTTTGCCGTGCTGGGTTTCGCCGCAGCGGCTGCAACTGCCGCAACTGCTGCCGCGGCCATCACTTCACGCGCATTAACCTCTTTCGCGTTCAAAATGTTACGCATCGCGGCGTGTATCGGGTTTTCGTCCTTGCCACTGCCTTTGCTGCCTCTATCCGAGCCCGAGTCAGAATCCGAATCGGATGAGTCCGAGCTGCTGCTTGAGGAGGAGCTGGACGATGCAGCTGCAGCCGCCGCCGCCGCCGCTCGCTTACGTTTCTTTGAGCGTTTCTTTTTCTTTTTCTCTCTTCGCTCTTCTTTGCGAGATTTTTTCTTCCTCGACTTTTTCGCCGAGCTTGAGGACGATGGTTGCGGATCGTCCTTTACGGTTATTGGAGGTGGTGGTGGTGGCACTACCGCGGAACTGCCTCCACCTGCACTGACGCCGCCCCCGGATTGCTTTTGTTCGTGGTTTGTGCTTTTCGATAGAATCTTGAACGCGGAGGACTCCACAAACGAATCGTTCGACGGTGGTGGCTGTGTTCTGGAGGTGGGATGACGGAGCTCCTCCGCTGTTGGCGGCGGAGGTGGTGCGGGAATATCACCATCGCTGGCCAACACATCTTGGCGGACGCATTCTTCGTACGCCTTTTGACGATCCGACATCCAATCCATCTCGAAATTCCTGTTGCCATCGATAAATGTCTGGTGCACAAATGGTAGAAACATTAATAAGAAACTCTCTTAGGATCCTTCAGAAATCATGATGCGCTCTCATGACGAATCATTTGCTATATTGGGCAAAACTTTGAAATACTAATGTGTGCAGAGTCAAAATCGCGTGTATGGAAAATGAGATTATGGTAGCTCGAAGAAGCGAAAAAATTATGTCATGTCAACTTACACCATAAGCATCGGCATGGCTTTGTGATTTCAAATGCCAAGAAGCGCAGTGAAGATCGCCCATCCAGTAGTTGCACAGCTTGCAGTACCACGCCGTAGCTGGAACGAAAAACTGAAGACCCCTTATAGGAGTCCGCTTGGACGGTGCGTCCGCATTAGCCATCGTATCGTCGGCATCCAGCTGAGCACGCCAAGGTGCCGCCTTCTGCTTTTGCTCCTCACTGGCGCTCTCTTCCATCACTGTACGCGATTTGTGTTGCTCTGAGTGCATATGTGTCAGATAGTCACGGGCCGTTTTGGGAAACACGTTACAGCTGGCACACCAGTGCACTTCCGGATCGTAATGTACGTAGTTGAAGGGGGATTTTTTCTTCTTTCCCTCGGAATGGTCAGCTTGCCTGCGTGGTACAGAAGTCAAAACGAAGAGGTTACCATGTAGATTCATACTTTACAGCCGCTAGACCAGCTTACCTTTTGTCGCTTGGCTTGCGCTTTCCGCGTGCGTTCATGCTCTCTAGGATCTCGTTCTTCAGCCGTTCAGGTGACGGTGACTCTGATCGTTCACGATGAACAGCACCATCGGGGTGTGCGGTAGGCGAAGGGTTTCGTAGCATACGATGACCAGCCTCACCATCACTTTCACGCGTGCCACCTGTTGGTGAGACGGTACCGTCCGCCGTTGGAGCATCCGGAATGGTTGTGAGCGGTGTCGGTGGCATGGGCGGTGGTGACGGTGTTCGATCTTTTGCTATGATACCTTCCAACATATCGATGACATTTTCGATCGTCTTTATCTTGTCCTGTATTTGAGACTGTGCGTGTACACCCATAACCGACGGGAGAGGGGGACGGAAACAGAAAAGAGAAAAGAACAAACGATTTTCTCCGATTAATAAGGTACGGGGGTGTTCGCAGCGGCCAGAAGTTGGAGGAGTTTGAAGTTTCGTTTAAAACCTTGCTTTAATCCGAATCTCTTAACGCAAATTGAAGAACGCACGGTGTTGTATGGGATATTTTTCATTTCTTGGTTGATCTGACACAACACAACGGATCCGCCGCATTTGCCGCCAAGACCACCCGGATCAAGGAAAGAAGTGTGTTCAGGTACCAGATCAGAAGGGAAGGATGTGCTTGAGCCGCTAGAACGAGTCACTCAAGAGAGTCTTACGAACGTTGCGTTGGTGGCGCTGGGGCAGCACACGACGCCGTCGAGCAGTTGATAATATGACCTCATGCTGAATCAGGGACGTGTTCCACCATCGAGCAGCGTGCTTACAATCTATGTTTACATCTTTTGCGAGATGGAGCAAGCGTATCCTGAAGCGTAAGAAACAACGCGATCGCCTTTGTTTGCGATTCTTTACACTTGCATTCTTCATTAGCGTCTCAAGATACATCCCACTCTCACATGAACACATAGTACAATTATTAACAATCTTGATAGCCTACAGCAACGGCATCATCGTTTGTAGATGCATTTTGCGCCTGGCTCGACCTTTTGCCTCAAAAGGGAGCGATACGGTTGTGTTTTCGTTCCTGTTTCCTGTGTGCAGAGTATTTCGATCGATCCTTTTGCAATTAGCACTCACATTCATCTCTCAATCATCTATCAAAAGGCTGTGGGAAAAGTGGAGAAATAGAGAAAACTATCGTCCAGATGTACGGCGCTTGGCCGTTTCAATGAAAATCTAAGGGTTTATCGAAGATATTAGACTTGTTTATGTGTATCGGTGTGCGCATATTTGCTTGTGTAAGAGGAGAAGCCTATTATTGGAACATCTTTTTACTTATCATTAATCTTTTTTTTGCACACTTGTTACACTTCATAACAAATAGATCTACGATCGCTATCGAGACGAACGTTTGTTTTTCATGTGTGTGCGCGTTTGAATAGTTGCTTCAATGTTTCCTTTGCTTATAAGCCCGGTACCTACCTGTAGTTTGTCATTCTCTTTGATAAAGTTGTTCGTTGTTGGCGAAGGCGGCTCGCGTCCAGAGCATAGATCAGAACGTTGTTCTTTCAGCGTTTTCAGTTCACGCTTCAGTGCCCCGGCACGCTGTTTGTAATCGTCACGCTGCTTTTTCAACGCCGCACGCTGATTCAACAGCTCGAATGTAATAGCAGCTGCACCACAACGAATGAGAAGAAAACAGTGTTGTTAGCAACCATGTCGTGGCAATTTTTAGACCCAATGCTATGCATATTCGCAATGTCATAGTAAGCTTACCTTCACGCTTGCGTTTTTCTTCCTCCGTTTCCTGGACAACGGGCTGAACGGGTACATGATCCCACCCTGACCCCATCATCATACCCTGCGAGGGATCCATCATAGTGCCGGTGCCGTAACCCCCAACCATACCGTAGTCGTACGCACCGTATCCACCCATGTAGGCGCCGTTGTTGGCATACGCCCCGTAGCAGGAGGGATCGTACATACCGCCCTGCATCATGTACCCACCACCTCCCGGATCACCAGCCATCATCCCCATTTGCATCCCACCCATAGCGCCACCTACACCACCTCGACCACCCATTCCCGGCGAACGGCTGCGTCGGCCTCCTCGTCGCCCATGACGGCGCATGGGAGGCCCTCGGTCGTGTGACCTGCGCCTCGACCGGTACATTGGCGGACTGCGTGACCGCTTCCGGCCGGCATGTCGCCGGCGATAGTTCGGACTGCGTGAATGACTACGGCGTTTGTCCGACCGGCTACGGCTCCGACTGCGGCTTCGCGACCGCGACTTGCGATCACTTTTCTTCTTCGAACCTACCGGAAACGCAAAAATGCGGCGATTATATATCGAGATCCGAAAGCCTACATGCTGCGTGTCCGTAAACAAACATGCTCACTTACTTTTTTCAACTGGTGATTTGCGTCCTTTATCATCGTCCTTCTTTTCCATTGTGACACCCAGTAAATAGCATAGAAAAACCACTTACTACTTTCTCAAAAAACGCGTATCGTTTTCGTCAAATTTACATAAATTTACGCACAGCAAATCGTTTCGACTTGTTCTGCTACTGCTTCTTCTTCTTCATCATTCTGTGCATGTGAGCTCCTATCAAGAAAACCGTCATTGGCAGTGGTGCTATAGACATGGTGAAGTATAGAATGTTCAGTGCTATAACAACCTATAATAAAGCTCACCACCTGCTGCACATAATGCGCCACCTGTTGACAAAGCAGGGAAACACTTCTCATACAGATAGTCCTGTTACTAATGTGTAGAATTCTGCAAATAGAGATGAAAAAGAAAAAGTTAGTCTAACTATAGTGCTTCAATATGAAACAGCATTGAGAACTGGAGCAGTTTGCATACTGTTACAACAAGCTTAGTGACAAATGCGATGCTAAGCAATCTAGGTGCTCACTGGGAACTTGTCGTGCGCACCAACACCAACACAAACCGCGTTAAACGTCAAAACAACCGACGGCAAGCCAAATGCGCTTGATTCGTGTGGAAAACATTTGTGAAAATTTTAATCTATTTCCATTATTAACGCTGTAATTAAGATAAAAACTAAACCTACCATAAGTACAATTGTGAAGAGGTGCCGTTTGCGATTAAGATTTGTGTATCTCTCCTGACTAGAAGCCGAACAGCATGGCTGACGCAGCAGCAAGACAGCTTCAGTATGAGTACAAGGCGGTAAGTGTTGTGAAATGGGAACATCCCAATGTTTGGATGTTTTCTGTGATTATCAATTCATTTTCATTGTTCCGCTTTTTCATCGCCCACAGAACTCTAATCTCGTCCTACAAGCGGACGTCCGTCTCATCGAACGGCCGCGGCGCGATGAGGCGACCGGTGAGGTTATTTCGCTGGTCGGCAAGCTCGATGGCACCCGCATGGGTGACCGGGCTCAGCGCAGCAAACCGGAGAAAACGGAAGAACGCAAAGCCAAGCGTCAGAAGCGAGACGAGGCGCAGTACGATTTCAACAGCATGAAGGGCGCCACCCTGCTGTCGGAGGGTATCGACGAGATGGTTGGCATCGTTTACCGGCCGAAAACGCAAGAAACGCGTCAAACGTACGAAGTGCTGCTCAGCTTTATCCAGGAAGCGATCGGCGACCAACCGCGCGACATACTGCGCGGTGCGGCAGATGAAATATTGGCCGTGTTGAAGAAAGACCGCATGAAGGATCGCGAAAAGAAGCGCGAAATAGATGGTCTGCTGGGAACGGTGGCGGACGAGCGGTTTGCGCTGTTGGTGAACTTGGGGAAGAAAATCACCGACTTTGGTTCGGAGGCAGCTACCGCGATTGGTGGCGCCGGCCAAGCGGGCCCCGGTGGCGACGAACCGATCGACGAAACCTACGGCATCAATGTGCGCTTCGAAGAGTCGGAGGAAGAGTCGGACGAGGATAAGTACGGTGAGGTGCGCGAAGACGACGGACAGGATGAGGGTGAAGAGGCCCGGGACGATGGCATTTTGCACGCGGAAAATCTTGGCGGCGGCGAGGATATGAACAAAAAGGAGAAGGCTCTTGACCCGCGCGACATTGATGCTCACTGGTTGCAGCGTTGTCTACGCAAATACTACAACGATTCGATGACGTCACAGTCGAAAGCGCTGGAGGTGCTGAGCGTGTTGAAGGAGTCCGGTGACGATCGGGAGTGTGAAAATCAACTGGTCATCCTGTTGGGTTTCGATTGCTTCGATTTCATCAAGCAGCTGAAGAAAAACCGCCAAATGATCCTGTACTGTACGATGCTGGCGCAATCGCAGTGCGAGAGTGACCGAGCGAAGATTCGCGAGCGCATGAAAACAGACGCAGCATTGGCGAAAATTCTCCGCCAGCTAGATACGGGCAAGCAGGAAGCACAGGAAGGTCGAGATTATGCGAACGGCAGTGCCGATGGCTCAGATAGTAAGCCATCGCTTCGATCACGGCGCGAAGATGGCGTCATGGACGATATGGAGGAAAAGATTGGAGGAAGCGGAGGGGATCGATCGTCTTCCGGTCAAGGACAGATCGTGGGCAACCGTAACGTGCTCGAGCTGGACGAACTAGCGTTCACACAGGGCTCCCATCTGATGGCTAACAAGCGCTGCCAGCTGCCGGACGGATCATTCCGAAAGCAACGCAAAGGCTACGAAGAAGTTCACGTACCTGCGCTCAAACCGCGTCCCTTTGATGAAGACGAAGAGTTGATTGCGATCGAAAAGCTCCCAAAGTATGTGCAGCCCGTGTTCAACGGCTTCAAAACGCTCAACCGTATCCAGAGCCGGCTGTACAAGAGTGCCCTGGAGAGCGATGAAAATATGCTCCTCTGCGCTCCGACCGGCGCCGGTAAGACGAACGTGGCGCTACTCACAATGATGCGCGAGATCGGAAAACACATAAACGACGACGGCACGATCAATGTGGACGAGTTCAAGATCATCTACATTGCGCCGATGCGCTCACTGGTACAGGAAATGGTCGGTAACTTCGGACGCCGGCTGGCTACGTACAATCTAACCGTGGCGGAATTGACCGGCGATCATCAGCTGAGCCGGGAGCAGATAGCCGCAACGCAGGTGATCGTCTGCACGCCGGAAAAGTGGGATATTATAACGCGTAAAGGTGGCGAAAAGACCTACACGCAGTTTGTGCGGTTAGTCATTATCGATGAAATTCATCTGCTGCACGATGAGCGTGGCCCGGTGCTGGAGGCGCTAGTTGCACGCACGATTCGGAACATCGAAACAACGCAGGAGGACGTTCGGTTAGTCGGTCTGTCGGCAACGCTACCCAACTACCAGGATGTGGCCACTTTCCTGCGCGTTCGACCCGAGACGGGTCTGTTTTATTTCGACAACAGCTATCGGCCGGTAGCGCTCGAACAGCAGTACATCGGTGTGACGGAGAAGAAGGCACTGAAGCGCTTTCAGGTGATGAACGATATCGTGTACGAGAAGGTGATGGAGCATGCCGGCCGCAATCAGGTGCTGGTGTTTGTGCATTCACGCAAGGAAACGGGCAAAACGGCCCGCGCCGTGCGTGATATGTGTCTGGAGAAAGATACGCTCGGGTCCTTTCTGCGGGAAGGATCCGCTAGTCTGGAGGTGTTGCGTTCCGAAGCCGATCAGGTGAAAAATCAGGAACTGAAAGACCTTCTACCGTACGGGTTCGCAATCCATCACGCCGGTATGACGCGTGTGGATCGTACGCTGGTGGAGGATCTGTTTGCCGATCGACACATTCAGGTGCTGGTTTCGACCGCCACTCTCGCGTGGGGTGTGAATCTTCCGGCACACACCGTCATCATCAAGGGCACGCAGGTTTACAATCCTGAAAAAGGACGTTGGGTGGAGCTGGGCGCACTAGACGTGTTGCAGATGCTGGGACGTGCTGGTCGTCCACAGTACGACACGAAGGGTGAAGGTATTCTCATCACCAACCACAGCGAACTGCAATACTATCTGTCGCTGCTAAACCAACAGTTACCGATCGAGTCACAGCTCATCTCGAAGCTGCCGGATATGTTGAACGCGGAGATTGTGCTCGGTACAGTGCAGAACGTGAAGGATGCAGTCACCTGGCTCGGATATACCTACCTCTACATACGCATGCTCCGTCAACCGACGTTATACGGTGTTTCGATCGACGCAGTACAGGACGATCCTCTGTTGGAACAGTTCCGAGCGGATCTCATCCACACCGCGGCACTTCGTCTCGAACGCAGCGGGTTGATCAAGTACGATCGCAAGAGTGGCCATCTGCAGGTGACAGAGGTGGGACGAATTGCATCGCACTACTACTGCACGCACGATACGATGCTAACCTACCACCAGCTGCTCAAGCCCACGCTCAGCGAAATTGAACTGTTCCGCGTGTTTTCGTTGTCCGGCGAGTTCCGCAACATCACTGTCCGCGAGGAGGAAAAGCTCGAGCTGCAGAAGCTGATGGAGCGCGTCCCAATCCCTATCAAGGAGAGCATGGAAGAACCGAGCGCCAAAGTGAACGTGCTGCTGCAAGCTTACATCTCGCAGCTGAAGCTGGAAGGATTCGCCCTCATGGCCGACATGGTATATGTGACGCAGTCTGCCTCACGGTTGCTGCGAGCAATCTTCGAAATCGTCCTTCATCGCGGCTGGGCCCAGCTAGCGGACAAATGTCTCACGCTGTGCAAAATGATTGACCGGCGCATGTGGCAGAGCATGTCCCCGTTGCGTCAGTTCCGCAAGATGCCGGAAGAGATCGTGAAAAAGATCGAGAAGAAAAACTTCCCCTGGGAGCGACTGTACGATCTGGAGGCGAATGAAATTGGCGAACTGATCCGTGTGCCGAAGCTGGGCAAAACGATCTACAGGTACATCCATCAGTTCCCGAAGCTGGAACTTTCCACCCATATTCAGCCGATCACACGCTCGACGCTGCGCGTGGAACTTACCATCACGCCCGATTTCCAGTGGGACGAAAAGGTGCACGGGCAGTCGGAAGCGTTTTGGATACTGGTGGAGGACGTAGATTCGGAGGTGATCCTGCATCATGAATACTTCCTGTTGAAGGCAAAGTACTGCACGGATGATCATCTCGTGAAGTTTTTCGTGCCGGTGTTTGAGCCGTTGCCTCCGCAGTATTTCCTGCGCATTGTGTCCGATCGTTGGATCGGTGCGGAAACGCAGCTGCCCGTGTCGTTCCGACATTTGATCCTCCCCGAGAAGAACCTTCCACCGACGGAGTTGCTCGATTTGCAACCGCTTCCGATCAGTGCGCTTCGAGATCCTTCCTTTGAGGCACTGTACACCGATCGATTCCCGCAGTTTAATCCGATCCAGACGCAGGTGTTTAATGCGGTTTACAACAGCGAAGATAACGTTTTCGTCGGCGCACCAACCGGATCTGGTAAGACAACGATTGCCGAGTTTGCCGTGCTTCGGTTGCTCTCCCAAAATCCAGCCGGACGCGTTGTCTATCTGGTCGCCCGGGATCCTTTGGCGGATCTCGTGTTCCACGATTGGCATCAACGCTTCGGTCAGTCCTCGCTCGGTTGCAAGGTGGTGAAACTAACTGGTGAAACCGGTACCGATCTGAAACTGATCGCCAAGGGTCAAATCATTGTTACGACCGCCGACAAGTGGGACGTGTTGTCGCGTCGCTGGAAGCAGCGCAAGAACGTGCAGAACGTGCAGCTATTCATCGTGGACGAACTGCAGCTGATTGGTGGCGAAGATGGTCCGGTGCTGGAGGTGGCATGCTCCCGGATGCGCTACATTTCCTCGCAAACCGAACAACCGATACGCATCATTGCTCTGTCAGCTTCGTTGGCGGATGCGCGCGATATCGCGCAATGGCTCGGCTGTGGCACGAATGCCACCTTCAACTTCCATCCCTCAGTGCGTCCGATTCCACTGGAGCTGCACGTACAGGGATTGAACATAACGCATAACGCGTCGCGTGTCGCTGCCATGTCGAAGCCAGTTTATAACGCGATCACCAAGTTTAGCCCGCACAAACCTGTTATCGTGTTCGTTACATCACGCAAGCTGGCTCGGCTTACGGCGATCGATGTGCTGACATACTGCGCGGCGGAACTGCAACCGAATCGGTTCTTCCACGCGGAAGAGGACGACATCAAACCGTTCCTGGATCGGATGACGGACAAGACGCTAAAGGAGACGCTCTCACAGGGTGTAGCGTACATGCACGAAGGATTAACCGCGTCCGATCAGCGTATGGTGGAGCAGCTGTTTGACTCCGGTGCCGTCCAGATCGCCATCTGTACACGGGATCTGTGCTGGGCATTGAACATTAGCGCCCATCTGGTCATCATTATGGACACACAGTTTTACAACGGACGCAGTCATTCGTACGACGATTATCCGATTACGGACGTGTTGCAGATGATTGGCCGCGCAAATCGCCCGCTTGATGATGACGATGCAAAAGCGGTGCTGATGTGCCAGAGCTCGAAGAAGGATTTTTATAAAAAGTTCCTCAACGAACCGCTTCCAGTGGAGAGTCATCTGGACCACCGCCTGCACGATCATTTCAACGCAGAGATTGTGACGAAAACGATCGAAAACAAACAGGACGCCGTTGATTACCTGACGTGGACGTTCCTGTACCGGCGGCTCACACAGAACCCAAACTACTACAATCTGCAAGGTGTCACACATCGTCACCTATCGGATCATTTGTCGGAGTTGGTCGAGTCGACGCTGTCCGATCTGGAGCAATCGAAGTGTATCGGCGTAGAGGATGAGATGGATGCGCTGCCATTGAATCTGGGCATGATTGCAGCCTATTATTACATCAACTACACCACGATCGAACTGTTCAGCCTTTCGCTCAACAGCAAAACAAAGATACGCGGTCTGCTAGAGATAATTTCGTCCGCCGCTGAGTACGAGGACTTGATCGTGCGCCACCATGAAGACAACATCCTGCGCAGCCTAGCCTCCCGGCTGCCCAATAAACTTACCGGACCGAACGGTACCGCTCCCAAGTACAACGATCCACACATCAAGACAAACCTGCTGCTGCAGGCTCATCTCTCTCGGCTGCAGCTCGGCGCGGAACTTCAGGGAGACACGGAGCAAATTCTGGGCAAAGCGATACGGCTGGTGCAAGCGTGCGTGGATGTGCTTTCGTCCAACGGTTGGCTGTCGCCCGCCGTTGCTGCCATGGAGCTGGCACAAATGGTAACGCAGGCGATGTGGAGCAAAGATTCATATCTGAAACAGTTGCCCCATTTCACGGCGGAAATTATCAAGCGCTGCCAGGAGAAGGGCATCGAGACGGTGTTTGACATTATGGAGCTAGATGACGACGATCGTACGCGCCTCCTGCAGATGACCGATCAGCAGATGTCGGACGTGGCACGGTTTTGCAATCGTTACCCGAACATTGAGCTCACGTTCGCCGTGCTCGAAAAAGATCGCATCCATTCGGGATCGTCCGTCGATGTGGAGGTTACGCTGGAGCGTGAGGACGATGTGACGGGCCCTGTTATTGCACCTTTCTTCCCGCAGGTGAGTGTGATATTTTAAGATAATTGTAGCAAGTACAATGTACAATGGTGGCAAATTGAATTTGAAAATTTCGTACACAAGTCTTAGCAATCCAATATGCAGCTGCCATATGTTCACACTACGTACGCTACGGTCATGTGTATTGGTACTTAAAAAAATACATTCGTATAATTGATAAGACACCTCGTGAGGTACACTCCGCATTAGTCGCCGTGTGTTTTAATCGCACACAGGAAAGGTACTACCGGAGTGCCCAGGGGCGTGCAACGTTTGTTTTGGGTCGTTGAGTTTCGGAACGTCGTCTATGAAAGCAGTGTGAAGGATCCGTAAACAGGATGTTCCAGTGCAGGGAGGTATTGATGGGTCGTCTCTCCGGTCGGTGTTGATGGTTTATTAGATGCTCAAGATTAAAACCTGCACAACCGGAACTGCCAACAGAAAGTACTGTCCTCTTATTCACTTTCTATTAATCTCTTGCTAATAATTCATTTTCACATTTTCTTTAATATAGGATATATCATGCTACTGAGATACCCAATAGCATTCATAGCATTTATTGTGAAGAGTATTTTGTTTAACCCTTTACGATACCCTATCCCATTGACACTGGAATAAAGGGCAAAATTTGCATCCTAGCGGCGCTAGTGGTGCACCAGTTGTGTAACTTGATCCTACTTCCTAAGATCTGTATAGGCACAAGTCATCGGAGACATCATAATCGAGACATTATCAGCAGAGTAAAATAGGAGCAGATGCTCAATACATCAGTCCACGATTGAATACCACCCTCCGGTCGTCGGGCCAATAATCGATCATTATTAATCGCAACCAAGCGCCGAGTCCTATCTAATTACCTACTGAGGTATCATTTGTTTATGCTCTACGAAAAGTTGTCCTCAGAGCTAAGAAACCACAAATCCTCAGAAATAAAACATACGTACAAGCATCAAATCGATCATCGATCATCCTTTTTTTGGCTAGAAGAAGTCTGATCTGTGACAGCAAAGAGAAGTTCAAAATGTAGCGGATTGAAGATGACCTTTTCTGAACGTAAAGCAGAGAAGAGGAATGAAGGAAATAATTCTCTCTCAGTTTGCTGCTAGAAAAATGTTTCATTTATTTCCCCTTGTTTTACATTGCCTCTGAAGATGATTCTCCATCGATGATACAGCGTTGAATGGAAACTTGTAATTAATATTATGTTTATACTTTTTTCCTTTACACAGAAACGCGAAGAGGGCTGGTGGGTTGTAATTGGCGATCCGAAGACGAATTCACTCCTCTCGATCAAACGACTTACACTGCAGCAGAAAGCAAAGGTGAAGCTAAATTTTGTCGCCCCGAGCCCCGGTCACCACGAATACACGCTGTACTACATGAGCGATTCGTATCTCGGCTGCGATCAGGAGTACAAATTTTCCATCAACGTCGGGGATTTCCAGTCGGAGAGCGAAAGCGAGTCAGATTAAAATGCAGAGCTATGCCCCATGGATCGGTTGGGTTAGTATAACTGCGAAGTGAATATTTCTATCCCTTATACTACAAGATAATCTGTGCCAGCATGGACGTACACATAACTGAAACCCTTTTCTCGTGAGGCATATTAATGTAAGAGAAACATATTTGAACTAAATAATCCCCAGGAACGGAAGAAACGTTTCTTGAACATTTTTTACGAAAGAATTTAAAGGCGAAATTTTCCCTTCACCAGCGCCCTGTGCTTCTGCCGATCTCGACTTCTTCCCACACAAAGCGGTGCGTATGTCCTTCCGGTCATCTTTACCTTTTCCGCTTCGGACTCAAATTTCATGCCATCTCATTCTGCGAAATCCTATCCCAAAACCTAGCTAATATTTCTTTCACGGTCGTGTGCTCGAATCATTCCTCGAAGTGTACGAACAGCGTGTACGCTTAACAGCTCTTCACATAAGATAATGCATAAAATATCAGCTAATCGATCGAATTACAGGCGAACAATGAAAAGCGACCGTCGCCAAAGCAAGTGCCGAAATACGAACCGCATGATTTGAAAAGCTTACCCACTGCTCGTTCACTCCGTATCGATTTCGATCCACGACAAATTTCGGTCTTCAAATGACCATTGTTGTCCGCAATCCTTCACTCGGATTCCAGCGATCCTCTTCCGACACCCGTTCGGAAGGTGCGGAGGGTGTGTCCGCTGTTTCCTCATCCGCTTTCGGTTCCGGCCCGGGTGGCTCACGTGTGGCTTTTTTCGCCGTTTGGCGGATAAAATTCAGTGCTACGCAACAAAGGGAAACAAACGCGTGTTTAGCCACGCCGGCATCGTGTTGCACCTCATGCCCTTAGTACCGCAACGGAAAGGTATGGTGCAGGGTCACATGCGACTGCAGGAAACGGATCATGTTTGCCCCCTACCGGCCTGGATGGAGCCTGGCGCCATCAGCCAACCGGATCAGTTTAGACAGAACGCAAACGCTGCGAAAAGGGATTGCGTTCGACGTGCGGAATCGAGTGGGTGAAACTTTCCGTGAAATGTTTGACAGTTCGAAAGGCACGCGCGAGTGCCGAGATCGAATCGCAATCGAACGCTAATTGCTGCCCTGTTACGGATCAAGGGTTGCGCGTGCAGGCAGGCTCTCTCCGGAATCTATGGTCTGAGAAAAAATGGTTTTCGTTTGATTATTGTTTTCGATTGCCCACCAAACCATAGAGTTCGCTCAAACTAGACAGAAATGGCATGAAAACATCTTTTCTCAGTTCTAAGTTTAGTTTTTTTTGCCTTGGTATGATGAATATTCCGATCTATCATTCGTAAATCAATGTCAAATTCTTTCGAAACACCGAAGCAAACCAGAATAGAGATGAATCTAACACACCGCTCGGTTCAATCCCCTTTGATTCACAGCGTGTTACTTTTTAACTACATCGTGCGACATCAAAAGGGCTACAACATAGACGGCTTAACCCTTTTATCGTACAATACCACAGTTGCCACAATGGATTTGATGGATGGTAATCCCAATTCCAATTTGAAGCACTGCTTTTGAGGGATAGAAAGGCCCTTCAAGTGCGTCTTTTCTTGGAACCAGGCAAGAGGAGCAAAGTGATGAACCTTCACCATTACGAACTTGAAAACAGGGCTCTCGTAGGCGCCGGACAAGCTGAAGTGTTGTCTGTCCCGGGAGCGGAAACAAAATCCCATTTTCTCAAAGCACCTCCAAAAACTGCTACTCAATGCAGCCTGAAAATTTCATTGCTCGTGTTAGGAACGCTCTCAACCGACTGACTTTCTCTTCGCAGTCAGTTAGACGTAAATTCTTGGGAATCTGCTTGGGAGAGAAATGGCATACATGCATGCTTGAAATGCGTTACCATTTGCATCGTCCAATACTTCCACTTAAACGTTGTTTTAATCTCTTCATTAGCGAAACCACCTTCGTGTTCATGCCTAGCGTATTACGGCTTGCTAGACTAATTCATGCCACCATAGCGATCAAGTTATTTCTTGCTATCAAGAGACGGTCCAGTACCGGCTCGCCCCTTGTTTAGGGACGAGATTTCGAGCTTGAGCACCACCCACATCGATCGCGTCGTCGTCATGACACGGGTTCACCTCTATGCATGCAGGCACTGGATGACATCTGTCGTCGTGATCGCTGCCGCGGATGCTGTGTCCAGTGACGGGACGGTTGTGGCAGAGTGGGGCAGACGGTGCAAACAAAACAAATAATCCCACCGTGTCGAGCTCTGCACAGACCGGATTCCGGTGTTCCCGAGACCGGCACGCGCTGACTGCATGATTTGTTTATTTTCGGAACCTCCATACAGCTGCGGTGCCCCGTCTATCGCTACACACTATCGCACCCGATGGCTTACGGAGCCCGAGGACGGAAGCTGCTAGGGCACACTTCACCCCACCGCAGCGAGTGAATCGCGCATATCTCGCTCGCTGTTCGTCCGCTAATGTTCGCTTCTACCTTCTGCTGGCGAGATCTGCCCTAGAGTCACCTAAATTTCATACACTGCACTCCTCTAACGTTGACCGTAATCATGCGGCCAGTTCCACATGCCTGGCTTGCATGGTGAGCGTGCGAGTCATCCCCAGAGCCCAGCGTATGCGGGTATCGTGACGTCAATTGACCCAGCTGTGGGTGTTGATTACAGTGCAAAGAAACACGGACCTAATCTTTGGTCCATTGATCTCAAAATGCAATCCGGAATTTTCCAATTGTAATGAGCGCTCACTGCGCCGGATTGAAACGACTGCTTTTCGGCACCTGCACCAAACGTCACCTACAGTGCGTATTTATCACTACCACATGCACGGATGCCTGATCAGCGCAATGGGATAGATCGTTTGATCAGTCAGTGAAAAGAAAGCGTCCCGCAGTATTCGGCTGTGGCCGATGCTCGATCACTTTGGGCTAAATTTGCAATTATTCGTTACGTGTCTCGTGTTCATTTTAATTCGTACTTTTTGCAAACCGTTTTCCGTTGTGTGTTTTTTTTACGTTATGCTATTTTAAGTGCCCAGTATGCATATAATGCATCGTAAATTGTGATAATGGTCAGTATGATCGAGAAGGGGCGCACAATAAATGCACACACACGCACACGGTACGCTGCTGCAGCTACAACAGCGGGTAACGATCGCCCGATCGTCCGGACGCAGCGCTGATTGTATACGTCAACACATCTCTGCCGCTACGACCTGAGCAAAACTTCACGGAATCGTTATTCGTTCTAGTGGTACCTGCTTGAAACTATGGTGACTACAGTCCGGGTCCCGTCGGGTCATCATAATAAACGTGCGAACACACGCATAAACCATTTTGTTTTAGAGTATCTGCTCGCGTTGGAAGGCACGTTAGGACGTGTAAAGCCATGCTGTTTCTTGACGCCTTTAGATGTGTTATCAATTATCAAGGATGGCACTCTCACATAACCAATCGCAGCATCCGAGTGTGCTCGTCGTATCACACCATCTGTACACAGGGTGACACAGGGTGGCCCGGCAGAAGAATTATGCGTAATCATGAGAGAAACATTAAACAGGGAGTAAATGTTTTGATTCAGGAATGGATTTGGTTGAAAAAAAAATGCAAACAAATGAGCCGTCTGTCTCACCAACTCGTGCACCAATCTATATTCGGGAGCGAAACACACCCACCACCGTGGCAAGCGTAAAAAGATAGCACGGAAGCGAGATCGGCCACGACCGTTTCCGAAGCGGGTGAAGAAATTTCAATGCTGATCGAAAATAGACAGGCGTTTTGCGACAGATTCTCAGGTAGATAATGAATTTAGTAAATATAGCTGTACCTTGCGACCTTGCCGGTTTGTTTGGGTGGTGTTTCTATTTAAAGGATAGCCCGTGTTCACGCCCACCTGCCGGGAAGGGTCGGCGCGTGTCCGACATCCCTTCGCCAGGCGGGCCGCATTCCGGTACAGTGGCAGAGCGGAGGCAATAATACAAGAAACAGCTGACACGGTGTCACGATGTGACCCGGTGGGCTTACATCAGGAACGGTCCCTTCTTTCGCCCAGCAAATGGCCATGGTTGCGGCGACGAAAGGGCGCGATAATGAACGTCGCGAGTGCACTCTCGTCATAATAACTGTCTACCGATAATGGCTAATGCTATTTTCCCAAGATCACTCGGCGAGAAAAGGGCGCATCCAGTGTCGCCTGGCGAAATACTGATAAGCCACACTCGCCCAGATGCTTGATAAGCGTGCCCTGCCGTTCATCGTTACGTCGGTATCTGGTTTTCCGTTGCGCGGGCAACGATGTTGAACTTTCTCGCCACGAGCACGCCCAGTGATCCTTAACTTTCCATCTTTACTCTTGCTTGCGAAAGCCATACGGACGGTACCATTACGATCTGCACCCGTTTATCGTCGAGTCGTTCTGAAAGATCTGCTCCATCAGCTAATCAAATCTTTACGCGATCACTTTGTATGAGATCCACGCAACAAGCTCTCCTGCTTTGGTACGATTCTTTCGTAAAGCGCTATCTCCGTGCATTCGTTTGTAAACATTGCCAACGCTATGTTTGAACGGAGCGCTAGGATTGAGAGAATGCTCAACGATTCCCACATAACATGCTCTCTCTAAATCGTACGAAATGTTTGGGTCTCCTCTCGGTCTCTTACTACGAAGAACCGACCCAAGCGGAGCTGCTTTCTCGTCACTGCTCTAGTGCTCTCGCTCTAGCAAATGTTCTTTCTCTTTCTCCTAAAAGGATGTGCTTCGCCTCGAACATTCCAGGTTTTACCAGAAAAAAATGTTACGAAACGTTGTCATAATTTTTGTAGTCAGCATGGTTCGAGTGCACGCCACAACGAATAGCAATGAATGATAGAATAGGAGGAAAAATGCGGTGAGAAGCGTCGTGCAAATCCAGCATGAGCCAGAAAAGGACGGCACTCTTTCCTCTCGGAGAGAGCGAATGTCATGCGGGTACGTGATCGTGCGCTCTGCACCATGAATGAAGCTACCATTTAATTCCCCCGCATGGCGCATAGATGCACGAGTCTTCGATAAACGGTCGAAGCAAATGGACGTAGCCTTTTCCACAACCACCCTGCATCACCCGATCAGCATCCGACGTTGCTGCTGCTACACGCGTCCCGTCCAGCTCTGTTTGTGACTCTCTCGCCCTTGGCATTCGCGTTTCCGTATAGGGGTGGCGCGGAGGAACACCATGAGCCTCTGTGTCTGTGTGCCAAAGAGTGCTCCGTTCGGTTGGAAGGCGTCCTAACAAGAAGATCCCAACCCTCCGGCCTCATATATCCTGCTGTCCCGCGCTAGTGGCTCCGAAGTGTTGCGTTCGATTGCCGCTTGCACATTCTGGAGCGAAGGGTCAGCCGATCCTCGCATCCTTGGAGGGAATGGTGCAAACATGTGCCAGAAGTGATCGTTCGTTGTAAGTCCCGCGAGTGTGTATGTTGAAGATCCTTGTTTCCGTGTCGTCACGGCGCTGCGTTGCGTGATCTTGGCGTTCTCGGCGTTTGGCGTTTGACTGAACCATCGTCAGTTGACTGTAATTATGCTGTGAGCCAACATCTGCTACAGTGCGACAACCGTTGTGCAAGCTCTAGCAGCTCTAGTTTTGGTGTGCTTGTTTTTGTGCGTTCGCTCTCCTCAAAGCGGACAGGAAGAACCCTGTTCTTTCCGGTGTGAAGCAAGAGGAAAGCATACCGCGGACTCGGTGAAATGGTGATACGAATGAGAGTGAAACGCTGGAACTATTATCCTACCGATCCTTTCTAAGCTCCGCTCTATCCACCGAGGAAGAACTACGCTCCGGTCCATTCTCTTGCTTTCTATCGGCCGGCGGTGCCTATGCGTGCGTGCCCGTTCGTGACGTGGCGTCTAAAATTTCTATCACTCTCGATAGCTGACTGACCAGTGAACTTCAGCCTAAAAATAGCCAGTGCTTGAGTCCCGTGCCGCTCGGCAACAGTGAGCCCGGCTTGAAACAGGTGCGTCCCACGTTCGCGTCGTTCGTATCGTGGGTGCTTTCTTCAAAATTTCCTCCCTTCCACGCGAGTTTGGTTCGATGCGTTTGTTGCGGAACGGCGCGTCGCGCACGGAGCGATACGCAGCAAAGTGATTTTCGTGGTGTTTGCGCGTGTGCGTAGCGGTGGAAGGTTCACTAGCGTTACATGCCAGTCAGTGCACTGCACCAAACACGACCCTGCTGTGAATGTGTCGCCAAAAGTCACCTTATTCGTTGATGGAGCAACGCTGTTGCTAACTGAACGATTTTGGATGTTTCGAGGATAAAAAAGTGCATCCGATCTATATGCGTGCTTTGGAGTTCCTAAGAGCGTTTGAAGGATACCCGATTTAACGACCAACTGGGAGGAGGCAATTCGAAATTCAACAGAAATCGGTAAGTACACAGAACGGAGCACAACTTTTCAATCAACCTACGCACTAGAAGCTTCGATTTGCCTTCGACAACTGTCCAACATACATTCCTTCCGCTGGTGCACCATTAGCCGTCCGTACCGCTTCGTACCAAACGGGGCCATACGCCCCGCAGAAGCCAGACGGGGGCTCTCTAATCCAATTCGTCTTTTTCCCCAACTGTCATTGACTTCTGGCCCTGTTCGGCCATACGCGCTGTACGGCATGCTTTCACCTCCTACGCACCGCACTCGCGGGATATTTATTCCACGGTCACGAGGTAGGAGAATTAGAAGATCGCCACCAGCACGATCGGAGGTGTATGATTATTTACTGCGATCGCGGGACACCTTCGCGCGATGCAATCGACAGTGTCCAATGCATCCCGTACGCCGGAACTTTAAATTATGAGCCGTGCTCGTTCCGGTGCACCTCGGTGTTGCAAATAGGTTGGCGAACGCAAACGCCAAGTAACTTGCTACAATGTTGCACCTTGGCTCCATGATGATGCCTCCAGGATGCGCGGGGCGTTGCAGACTTCATACAGGGCATATTTATTGAACGTGTCCATGCACCGACCTACGTCTGATGTTACCGCGCATTACCAGTCCCGCCTAGCATACGATTCGATCAGAAATATTTCTTCCACGCCACCAAGGTTAATAGAGTACGCCCTGTATGCTGGAAGCATGAGCATGGGCAAGATAAATGAATGCTGATAAATTGACTCCATTTCTTGTTCCTTCATTACGGTTATAGTCGATCCCCGACACGGTTATAGTCGATAGGTTGCTATGGCTCTCTCCCAGGACGCTATCAGTCGCAAAACATTTGTTGGTATTTTCCCGATTTGGCTCGTGTTTTCCCTTATGCTACGCTTCTGAAGATAGGTAAACATAATGGTAAACAATCAATAAATAGGCTCATCACAACATCGTTATTTCTAATTACCCTGACCTGATAACGCCTCCTCCGATTGCTGCGCTATAGGTGCATGAGGTGTGTGTGACAAACACTCTTGCGGTCGACTACCGCCAAGTTGGGCCGACGATCGTGTACCATACTTTCGCGAAGACACCGAAAGGTCATCGCAGGAACTGACCAAGATACTGCACACATTACTAGATTATAGCCATAGGGCCCACAGTCAACCGCGGCACACACGGAGTCGCCTCATCTGCACTTACAAAGAAGAAGAAGAAAAAAAACGAAAACTTATCAAACTGGGCGGCGTGTAAGTAAAAGTAAAATCCCGCCTCCAATACACGCACACACACATGAGTTTGCATGAGATTAACAAACTGTAAACAGCGCCAGCCAAAAAGGTCACCACGGTGGCATACACTGGCACTGGACACACGGCCACGCCTGAATCATTCGGTGGTCGAGTGATTTAACCCTCAGGTCTGTCGTGAGCGAGCCGGGAAGGTATTTTGGGAAGCGGGAAGCTGTAGTAACCCCGATTAGATGGTCCAGTTCGGTGTTTGTTTTTACTACAAAACGCCTGTCAAATTGACCCATCGTGCGATGGGAACATAAACCCAGCGGGGAGGTCCGCAAATCGCTGCGGTATGGGCCTTATCGGCGTGGGGAACAACGAGGCTTGTAAACGAATTCCTGTACTGTGCGGCGTATTTCGCCAGCACGGTGTGCCACGCGTGGAACCAAGCCCCACCGAGTGCGTCTTATCTAATCGGACCCAGCAGAGTCATGCTGGAGCAATTTTTGTTTTGCCAGCGGTGTGGTCACCGACCGGCGGCCGGTTCCTGCGGTTCAGCGGAATATAGGTAACGCCAATATCGGTTGTCATGTCGGGACGCTATCTCGAATGGAAAACTGAGGGCAAGAAGAAGACACTACCCGAGTACCGCCTAATATTGTGTTGTTTGTTTTGCCCGCTTTTTACTGGTCGGTCGGTTACTAAGTCAAGTTTTTATCGACGAAACATCAAAGTGCAGCATGCAGCTATCGATTAATGGAAACGTTGCATCGTTTTAGTTGAAGAAATGGCCCATAGCTGATGAAAGTGTCATTTGCATGCGTGGAGATGCTGCTACCGGTGCGCTAAACAGATGTGCCATGTGTTTCAACTCGACACTGTGCCAAGGACGGGTGTGGCACGTTATGAATAATGCAAACGGAATCGCTTCCTCGTCACGCGACCAACACGCGCAAGCTTTGGGCGTGGATACCGGAAGACCGGATCTATTTCATCCGCTCCACATGACCGTTATTCACGACCGTTAAGCAACAGTTTGGGTCTGAGATCCGAGAGTAGAGCCTTCGGGAGGTTAAGTAAGACTTTTAGTAAGAGTTAAGTAAGACTAGTTTGAGTTGGTTCTTGGTACTACTAGCCAACTGCTGAGCGCGATCTGTCTGTCACAAGGCTAACCTCTTGTTACTTAGTACATGCTACAGATGCACCATTACTAGTTCCCCATCGCAAGGACTTCAGCTACCTATAGCAGCTAGTTCAAGGACGCATCTGGTGCATCGTGGCATAATTCCAAAGGAAATGTTTCTTCGCAGATTCTTGTATTGTACGACTATTAAACCGTCGTATTGAATGACACGCACACGCTACCACGCTACCGGTGCGCCATCGATGGTACCGGAAGTGCAGATTATGGCGTATGCATTTCACAAACATGAATGACTTGCCCAGTTCAATCGATCGATGGCAAGCCTCCGGCTTTTTAAACTCCATCACAAACGAATGTGTTTTCATTTCCGACGTCGTTTTATTTTGTGGCAATGGACGTGCTCTCCGCACCTCCTCCGGCTGTGCCGCACACGCGCCCGCAGATGGCCCCACGTTCCAGGACATCTCAATGAGGCGCCCACGGTCGGTTATCACCGATTCCCGATGACCTCCCGTGCTCCGTGCTCACCCTCGGCGACACTGCCGAGTACTGGATCGGTCGTTGCGGGCTGGATGAATGGGTTGAAAGCGGGACACACGAGTACGGTGCCATTTGCCATGCAGCGGGCACGCTGCATTCGTGTGTTAAATGCAACACACGACGGAGCGGCGTTGCAGTCGCGTCAATGCCAAACCTGTAATTGGTGCTGTTTACGCACACACGAAGGCGCAGACTCAATAAGTTCGGATTTTGAACACACCACCGCACCGCAGCTAATATGAATATTGATTTTAAGGACCGAAATCTCGAGAATACGATTCGATGGCTTTCTCCCATGAAGCACCGGCGAGGCAGCCTATTAAAAAGGCTGGAAATAAATGCTGGTCACATCGTTTCACTTCCCTCGAAAAAACTCGTTCCCCGCTCGATCCGGGCGGCGCGATAACAAAATCGAGGGTCCGCTGCCTAGCCACGTATTCCCACCGGACGGGTCGCCCAGCCGGCGAACGACCGGTGATCACGTGATCGACGCATGCACCTCGCGACAACCCACCGAAATGCCGGGACGGGATCATAATTTCCATCGATTGTTCACCACACCGGGAGGCGGCATTCCACCAATTAGCTGCAAACCACCAACTTGCGCGCACAGGCGGCGTCTAGTGGGCCGAGGAGAAACCACACAGGGATCACAATTACGATCGACACACGCTCGGGAACCTTGGGAAGCGGGTGACGATGGTGGCCCCCGATTTGGGCCGCTCGCATCGTTTGTCTCGAAAACTGTAAGAATTACATAAACGCCGTGGCGCCAAAGCGACCGGATCGTTGGTGTTAACGATGTCGCCTCGTGGCTGCCCTAACATGTGCAGATAGCGTCTCATCGATCGTATCATCTCGATCAGTCGCCGAGGGATACAACTTCCGGGGGGGAGCACCGAATGCAAGTCCATCCGGTACGTGAAACAAAGCAGTCGATCTTCCTACGATCCATCAAACATGCGTCTGCCGTGCGATGATCCACATTTTCTTCGTCGAACTGATTTCTTACACCTATTTCGAGTCGTTCCCAACGGTTCACGTCTGGGCGATCTGGGTCTGGTGATCATAAATCTATGCGGCACGTCCTGCCGGCTGTTGCGTAGGAAGTGCAATCTACGATAGAAACCGAGGCTTTACATTGCCACGGAGCTGAATGATACAATCTTTCTCCAATCTCGAACTCCAGGTTTTCCACACGGGACAGGGTGTTGTCTGCTGTACCCCCGAATAGGCGGTGCGTTGATTTATGGCGACTTTTTATTCAGTTCGTCTCCGAGCAGGACTGCATGCACGGGCTAAACCAGTCGGGTGAAGAAAGCACGAGCCCCGTAGCACGTACGTCGCTCCAGGAAAACGCTTATGCGTTGCTGCTATTAGCATATTGATGAAGAAACCCAGGAAAGTAATTAACTTTCCCACCCGATTGTTTCCCGGGTTTGAGGTTGGCTTTTGCAGACGCCGCGATTTTATGTTCGTTTCCATTTTTAGTTGCAAAATGCAAAAATGCAATCATGTACAAATATAGAATCCTGCATCGAAGACCTTTGCCATTGAGACCCGTTTCCGTTCGTCAAAAGCGCCCCTCGTGTAGGTGACCCATGGTTAACCCACGCTCTTTTTCTGCATACACACCCACTCGCTACGATTCCGAACCGTAGTCGGTTGTGCTATTTTTAAGAAAATGTAAAAAGGAAAAAAAAGGAAAACCCCTGTAAATCAAACAGCGCGGCGCACGATCGCGGGTGCAATAGTCGCGCGTCGCAACGTCGTTGGTGGTAGGAGTGTGTAAACCACGCTCAAATCAAACATTTTCAAGTGGGACCGTTCAAATACCGTTCAGGCAAGCTGTTCGTGTGGTTAGATTTATGCATACAGATTAACTTTTCCTTCGGGTCGGGCTTTTTATCCACAAACTTTCCAGAACTTGACTCTCGACCGCGTTCAACCGTGGGGAACGATCGATGGTTAGGGGAGAAAGGAGCCAATGGAGTGTCTCTAGCTGATCAACATGTGCGTGTCGTGTAATCTATCATCCGAGGCGATAATCCACGGGACTCCCTAAGCTTTCCGTTGCAGCCCACGGTAGACCGTACCGAACAGCGGTGTCACACGTGTAAAGCGGAGCCGTTTCGATACCTGGCTGTCTCGAACATTCCAGGCGAAGCACATATTTGCGTGGGTTTGATCTTACCCGATCGCCGTGTCAGGACCGAAAGGAAACAGGTTTCGTTCCGTAGGGCATGAGTGGGACGGATATGCGTTCAGCTCGCCACGCGTTGGGCCAGGCTGAAACATGAAGAAATAGATTGCCCAATACCATCGAAACATTGCCACACACACCACCAACCCGATGCACCGCGGGAAGATGGAACTTGATTCGGTCGTAAAAGGGATACCATTAATCCCTTCAGGTCTACGCCTTACCTGCGTACTTTTTCGACGCTTGCTGTCTTTGCTGTGCCCCGATAAGCGCCCCCAGCCGACATTCCGTAGAAGAAGAGCCCCTGGGACGGGATGCGAGCATCCTTTTACCTTCTTGTTCTGTTCGCATGATTCACACGGCCTCTGATAAGTGCCGTGCTAGAAGACGGCCTCTGACGAGGGCGCATGCAGCGTGCGCGTGATCAGTTCGTTTCGGGCTGACTCGCGACGCGACCATCGAAGAAGCTATCAGCGCACGTGTGTCGAAGCGTGGTCCGGTCGGCTCCGCATCAGCTACACCGATCGAAGAGGATTAGTGGGGACGATTTATAAAAAGAAATTCAACCTCGCAATCTATAATTACCACCCGGTTCCACCGTGGCCGCGCCACCGTGCCGCTCGAGAAGACTGCGCAGTTGTACTTCTGGCTGCACGCTGGGGAGTGCACCGGCTGCGAGATAAGTGAGCCTCGGGCATGCGGTCGAGCTACTGACAGCCGCCGGGAACCCACACGCCAGAGTGGCGCTTAGGGAAGGGCTATGGGTGGCTATCCCGACGATCCCTCCACCGAATCACAACGCACCGTACAATCATGTACAGACGTTATAACGTTCCCTTCGTTAGTTGACGTCATTCTTTTCCCGGGTCTTCGGGTGGCTTAGCGAACCGGAACTTTTGACACACTTTTCTATGGCCCTCGGTTGGTTCGAAGGTTAGTTTTGTGATTAAACTTCACCTCTTCGGCTGTGAGAAGATTCGAGCGAAACAAGCGAGTGTGCGAAGTATTGCGTCCAGCACGGATCGGCACCCGAAAGGTGCAGGTCGTAGACCTATCTTCCTGGATGGGACTGGGAGGACGCTGAGTGTGCGAGTGCACCACGGATCGAAAGATAAGCTCCAACGTCAGCGGTGGCTGATAAGCAGCATCAAGCTTCTCCTATCAGCTGTTTGTTGTACTGATTGCGCTTCATGGCATTCCCAAGCCCATTCCAGGATGTATGTGGGTCAAGGCGTGTGTGTGTGTGTGTGCAGGGAGACGGAAGGACAATTCGTTCTTCAAACAGCTGTTACAGCCCTTCTATTGCTTACGAAAGACAGTCCGGAAGCAGGCTTCCTCAAAATCCCAACCATTTACAATAAAAGCTCGAGGCATCGCCTTCGCGATTGGAAGGTGCCGCTATAAACCACTCTTGAAATAGATAGCCCTAGCCGATCGTACGATTCACCGATTCTTCCGTTTCCGAAAGCACACATCGCACACTACGTTGCCTTATCGTTGCAAACTGTTGGAGGCATCTTGGAGGCATCATCACGAAAGACAAGCAGTAACAAAGTGGCGCCCTTCCACACACCACAAGAGCCAGCTGTGTGCGCTTCGCAGTTCCTGTGCACTTTTATGATTCGGCACGCCGCTATCTCCACTTGTGCGGTTTCGGTCCTGTTTGCTTCACACGCAAACGCAAGCAAGGGCGATCATGTTTCGTACCTAACGACCCACAAAAATAACACAATCAAAGCGTGCGGTGAGGACGATGCCATCGGGAGAACGCGTGCCAAATCGTGCTAACATAGGAACGCTAAACAAACAAAACAAACGAATTCAGATAGGAGGGTGCGTCGCTGTTACAATTGTCACCAATAAGGAACAATCCGGGACAAGTTCAAAGAACGCTCACCTGAACAGACTGATTTGTGTTCATTCACACGCCATGCGTATGTAGACTATCCACGCTAATACAGAAGCGCTGGCACATCGCAGCCTACTATTGATTTGGGATTGGGTGTTCGGTGCACATTTTGTTGAAACAACCAAGTCTCGAACTAGACGCCAGTACCGAAGATGATTGCGGTTGTGCTGTGCTTTACAGCGCACAAATGTAATGCCAGACAAGCACACCCACAGACGCCACTGATCAAAGGCGTTCGAAGCGCTAAAAGAGGTTTATATTTTTAGCGAAGCAATGAACTGTGGCCATTCGAACGAAACGGTTTTCCCCCATTTGCCATGTGAAAGCAGCGTGCTGGCTAAACTATTGACACTCTGTCCGCAGTAATCTTTGTAGTAAGTGTCGGTGATGGTTCTCAAACATTTCTTGAGCGGAAGGATAGCACCTTCCGTTCCTGAGGTAAACAAAACCCAAAGTCGCGAGCAACAGCGGACAGGTCATTTGCCTCCCGATCGCTCGCTACGGCAACAGGTGAATCTTCTGCCGATGTTACGTTAGACATTACATTACCGGTCGCTGTCTCCAACAGCTCCGACGATCCAGTAATGTGATACTGCAAGACACCATTAAATAACCTCGTTGCGCAATCGATCGATCGCTATCTCAGCGTCTCGGTAGAATGCACTGTCCGCAGGAAGATGAGTTGTTGAGTCATCCCTGCACAAATTGTGCACAAACTTACCGCGCTGGCATGCTGGACCTGCTAGCGTAGCTCAAATATAAATAACCGGCCGTTGAAAACGCAAACAGCATCTTTTTATGGCACGCGGCTTCCTTTCTTATCCAAACAAAATTGTTCCAATAATCCGTGCCCTTCCCGCGATTGACGTCAAACGGAATTGTTTAATCGTGTAGCTAACCACATCGGCGATGGTCGAAGGAAGGATATCGAATGTTTTGCAACAGTTGCAAAAGAAGCAAAAACCGAACCATAAACTGGCACCCTCGACATTTCAGCTGATTGGGAGCGTGACGATACGTGGACCACGTTGATAACAACGCTACTCCTCAGGTCACGACCTCTAACGTTGCTCGTGGGCTAAGATCTATATGAAGTGGGGTGACGAATGTAACCGCGAATTGATAACGAAATTACCTAGCGTTCCTTCGAGGGCCTGATAGTTGGCGGGACAGAGACACGTTAATCTCTCCTCCTCAGACAATCGCATGATTCAAAAATCGATTCGCTTCAAGCGCCTACTCGGTTGTTCCAACGACAGTGGCGCTGTCAAAACTTACCGCTCGCCTGATAGGGGAAAGTGTAAACAAAAGGCACTTTTTTTTGTTCACGCCCGTTGTACCGATTGTGCCACTTAAGACAACAACGAATTCCCTTATTTACGTTCAATGGCAAACCCGGAGATAAAAGCAAACCTATCACACCGATAACCTCCTTTCGCAGCAGGCGGGATTACGTTGCACTGGATGCAACGGCTGATGACACTAGAGGATTGAGTTCGAACTGCAATTAATACATCTTGGTTGCAACGGTTTTTTTTAAAATACGATAAGCAGTTCAACCTCACTAATCTAATCCGTGCCGGTGGTTATTTGATCGAATGAACTATCCAAATGAGAGATAAGTGTGGAAGGTGATGGAGAGGTGTGACACCACGAAGACAAACATGAACCAACGGGACAATTTATTGACGATGCCCTCCGCATTGCATTCCGCTTCTTTTTAGCAGCTTTCACATCACGCTTGCATTCGTCCCCGAAGAACATTACATTCAATCGCCATCAATTGTGTAGTTGGTCCCAAGCGTGGGGCATAACCTTACGAAGGCGTCCATATCCTCCGTTGGCTGGATTGATGAAGTCGTTTAGATCGGCGGGGACGGTGCCCTAAAAACGGCAAAATTGAAATAAATTGTGGCCATCCACTGCCTGCGTATTGCATTGCACGCATTCACCTTTTTTGCCCCTCACAATGGAATTTGAAGCCATGCCCAAACGGTACTTTCTTGCGACAGTTTGTAGTTTGTCGTTAGACAGAGGAGCTTGTCACTTTGTGGGACAATTTTACGCCCTTCGGCGCTGGGGCTATTTTGGATGGGGATCCGATGACGAGTCGTGCATCGAAATGGAGACGTAGTACACCAGTGTCATCTTACGCTGCACGGAGCTCCATTTAGATGCGTTCCAACAGAAAGAGAGAGAGAGAGAAAAACAGAGACGAGAGACATCAAGAAAATGAAAAGTGAGTCTGTGTCGAAAAACGGACGGACATGTTCACGAGAGTTGCATTCAGATTTAACCATCTCTCTATGTGTCAGGGAACCAGCCCATGTCTGTCACGTGTGGAAGTGTTTGATTCACATGTCAATTCCCTTCCATGCCATGTGGCCGTCCTCCAGTAGCTACTCCCCACACGATAACCTTGCAGTGTTGTGAAAGCTATGAACGAACGAACGAACGAACGAAAAAAAAATGATCTCAGGAATACTCATTCTCGCCACGGGCCATGCCTAGCACTGGTGATCCTCGTGATCGTCACGGTTGGATCGCCACCACCGAGGAGCACACGCCGAAGAAATCCTATTTATGGCTCAATCCTTGCATACGGAGGGATATTCTTATCATCTGGTGGCTTGTGGATGCGCCGGCCACAGCTAATCAACGTCGATCGACAGCGTATCATCACAAACGGTTTAACGATGTGTTTTTTTTTTTGTTGCTGTTGCTGCTGCTGAAGTACACAAGATCGTGAGACTAAATCAATAATCCCACGCTCCACGACAGTGGAGCAGGATGCTGGCGCCAACAGTGTGAACCGCAGTACCTATGTGGAAATTTCCACTCATGCTAACTCCTCATGGGTTGTACGAAAGCACACCGCGCTCGCTACTAGAAAATGAGCATCTTTAGTCCGGTCTGCTCGCTTTATTTTAAATTGGCTCTTATATCTAAATAGATTAGAATGAGGCCCGCACGTGGAACACATAAAAAGAGGTCGCTACAAGCAATTTCTTGACGCACCAGCTGACTACCAGACATTTGATTGTTGTGCCTTGAGCCAGATTGGTCTAAAAGATTATTTAAGGAATGATGCGATTTCTAAATTTACTCATACAACATACTCTCGATTATATCACTTGCTGTGTGAGGGTTTACCAGGGTCAATGAATGGGACACGCGTAGGATTTTTCATTAAAAACAGAAAACAGAGAGAGGCAATTTTCGGTGTATGCAGCAAGAAAAACACCACCGCATGACGTGCGTATATCCGCGGGCAACAATCTGCGAGTAAACAAATAAATCACCAGAATGGAGCGTCATCAAGCCATCCCAGGCATGGTTCAATATTGCATATACGACCCTGCATATCTCGAACCAAACAATTGTCAGACACTCATTGAGCTTCAGACGACGTATGCCGCCAAGATGCACTTCCGGACAGGCAATTTATGTTACTCTGAGTTGGTTACCATTTACAGCGCGATCGCGGTTGGCTTAAGTTCACTTCTTAGTGCAGCAACCCAATGATGAATGAACGAGTAGGCACCTACGTTTCGATATTGAGAATAACTTATCTATAGCTAGATTTCATATTATAATATGAAGTATTTTTCATATTCTAGTACGGAGTCTTGCTGTCATCTTTCACACACTACCCAAGAGAGGAGAAATATTCTCACACGACCATGTCCTACTTTGATTTTTATTACTCCTCCATCACAAGGGTGACGAGGGCGGCCAGATCCTGTAGATTCGCTGTCATTACACCGATTCGTCGCATCCACAGTGGTTGTATGCGCCAAGAATAGATTATTTTCTTGTATTTGAATAAGTAATTTCACGATATGTGTCCTTTCCTGCCAAACGCGCTGCAGACAGCTCGGCTAGTAGCACACGATCTGCAACAACTCCCGAATGCAGTTGAAGTTCGCGTAGCAACAAGTGTTTTAGTCTAATAAGTATTGCCTTGAAAATCCATTACTACTGCTCGACACGACATGTGTTTTCCATCCATGTGGAAGACGCAAAGCTGAACGACCCCATCTGGGTCCGGTGTTGCCTGATGTTTTCCCTCAGCTATTAATATGCTCTCTAAATAGAAGCATTTCGTTCAATCTCGAAATTTCGTCTCTAACAAATGCATTGCTTCTCTTGTTCATTTCTTCACAGCGCAGGACAGCGCAGCACAGGAAGTTTCCGACAGTATCGTGCTGAAGCACTTGAGCCACGCTTCTCTTCTACTTCGTAACTGAGACTCCATTCAATTCGCCTGAATGCCAGCGTTTGCAGAAATGTTAGTCTCACAAAGTCCCCCGGTGTACAATCACTCGCTCGCGACAGATTACAAACCCGGTGGAGGATCACCGAGGGGCGGTGGCGATGGTGGCGGTTACTACTGCCGGCCAGTGTCACTGCAGCTGCCGCAATCTCAGACCAGCGTTGGGCCACCGCCGTTCCAGCGCCAGCTCACACCGCCCTGCCTCAGCCCGACCGGTGGCAAGTTGCCAACGTCGCCCCGTCGCTCCTGCCTGGTGATACGACCTGACGAGGCCACCACGCCGGAAGAAACGGAACCTCCCCACACGGCATTGAAAATGATGGCCCTGACCGAGGACGAAGCGGCTCTGTCGGCGATGACGGCAGGACGCAACAAAAAGAAGGTCGTGTTTGCGGACGATCACGGTGGACAGCTGACGCAGGTGCGCGTGATGCGCGAACCATCCTATATGCCGCCCATCTGGAGCCTCCAGTTTTTGGCCCACGTGACGCAGGGCATGATCAGTCCGGTACCCCAGGAGCAGTGGGTCGTCGACTTCGTCCAGCCGGCCAGCGACTACGTGCGCTTCAGACAGAAGCTTGACGAGCGAAACGTGTCACTCGAGAACGTGATCATCAAGGAGACGGAGCAAATGATCGTGGGCACGGTGAAGGTGAAAAATCTCTGCTACCACAAGGAGGTCATCATTCGGTCATCCTGTGATAGTTGGAAAACGCACGAAGACACCTTCTGTACCTACAGCGTGGTAAGTGACCGCCTAGAATGTCCCTTCTCCTTCAGTAAAGCGTCGACCGTCTCAAGAGCGTCTCAAGAGCGGTCTCCCCTTATGAGTGGCACGTAATTAATCGATCGTTAAAACGGCTTTCTCCCGGCAGGTCGGTAATGGAGCAGCTTCAGCTTATCTAATATTCGACACCTTCTCCTTCAAGCTAACTCTTCCACCTAAATCCAGACGGATTGAGTTTTGTGCCGCTTTCAAGTGCGACGGCATCGAGTTCTGGGACAACAATGATGTAAGTGTCGTATCCTCCATCGCCCGGATGTAGCGTGTTATTCGCAGCAAATCTAAAACTAATTGCACTTTGAAATACTCCTCTTCTTTTCTGATACCATTGATAACAGGGTCGCAACTACTCCCTAACGAATCGCATTGCTCCACGGGAAAACACTGGCGCGTTCCTATCGTCATCATCCGCCAGTGCTTTCAACAGTGCCAATCCTGGCCGGAACGGTATGGCGACGGCAGCGGAAAGCTTCTCGTCGCCATACGTGGATCCCAGTGCGGTTCTTGACACGTGGAGCGACATGAGCGTCGAAACGCAATCGGGTCCTTACTGGTAAATGCCACAAACGAAACAGAACCGCTCTCAGCCACACACACATAAAAAAACACACACGTTCCATCTTTTCGGCTGCACCGAAACCACCAAAAGTCCAAAAAAGGGTGTCAAACAGCACAGCACCAGACCATGCGTAGAGACCCAATTGGAAGACTAGACCCCGCTGTTGTGATGCTGCTTTGCAAGAGAACATTCCGCCATGTGACGGCACCATACGAAACTAAACAAGAGGGAACCGTATAGAATGGAAAGAGGCAATTTGTAGCTAACAATGTGGCGATTGGTTGATGCATGTTGACAATGCTTCTCTTCCAAACAGCAAGCAGCATTCCCATAACCGGGCATGACGAACGAGTGGAAGGGTGGGGAATTGGGAACGACTATTAGAAAACGCTAAAAGGTGACTTACATCAGGCCACGATGAAAGCAATCAGTGTGGAGAAATTGGCATTCTTTTAATAATACTAAGTACAGGCAGCTGATAGACCGAATATCCCATCACCCCTCCACCGTTCTGTCCACATTTTCTGGCAAATTTGAGACATAACATAACTAGTGTAAGCCTGGCGTAAAGGACCCTGTAGAGTACCTCTTGCTCCCAACGGTGCTGGGGCGAGGATACGACGCCCTCTGCGGAACGGAGTGAAGAAATGGAGAACAAAAGTAACCGCTGATAGCACAAAATCTGCAGTACACGATGAACAAGCCAGAAGTGATCCTACACTACTGTTAAAGCCAGCTTCACCAAGTCATAGTGCAACACGCTTTAGTTGCCCCTAGAGGTGCCTACCTTCGAGTGCGTATTCTTCAAGGTGCAAGAGGTTTTGTGTGTACCATAGCTCTCCAACATGTGTGTGCGATCGTGTGGGTATGCGAGTGGAGGAGAGAAGGATGAAGTGAGACACTAAATCACTACACACATACACGCTCGCACGCTCGAATCGGAAGTGAAAGTGATTTGTTTTCTGTTTGAAAGAGGTAATTGTGAAAATTGAAACAACATGCCATAGCTTAAATACTTAGATAACTCCTGCTCCCCGCTCCTCGCCCTGCTCCACGTCGTTATCACTGCTTGGGGGCCATCAGAAAAAAATATCTAAACTTAACAAGAAACGCAACCACACTACTCGCTTGTCTCAAAACAATTTCGGTGCGAAAAACTTAAATTATACGGTCATGATCTTTACATTAGTCGGAGTAGCTGGTGTTAATAATGTTAACGATGTCTTCTTGTCTTGAACGGCTTTAACGACAATGCCAAACCTTTTGCTGGGAAGAAAACACTAACGGTGACACTTTCTCGAACCCGTTTTTCGAAATGTCGCACCTGGTACTAACGTTATTCACCTTTCCTAACCTGCATGTAAAAGTGTTTACGAGCTAACAGTGCGCAACGCATTGGCTGCGCACTAGGTCAATAGGATTCGTTCGTACCGTAAACAGAGCGCGAAACCGGTTGCTCACGCCCTTGGAGTCGTTGAATGCCCTACACGCCTGCCATTGAGATCTCCCGTCACACGATATTTCCCCGGCAGTTGGGTTGAATGATCTCGTGATCTTTGCTGCACAAACTACTTCCTTCCGCACAGGTGTTGCGAAATTTTGTCCGTCTGTTCGTGTGCCTTGCGCTCATGTCATGGAGGTGGTTTATTGACAAGAATTATTCACTGCATTCGGTACCTGAACTGTAATCCTATGAGTGTGTCTAATTGTCTGGGAGATAACCTAAGCACTAATCTATGTAATTCACATCAAGAGTCGTCCAGTACTTGCTCACACCATCAACTGGACATCGTCATGGTCTTCGAACGGTTAGGAGCACTCTACAAAAAATGACTCCCGCACAACTCAAATCGAAACGGTTTTGCGTTATCTGCTCTTCCATTGTTTATTCTATCTCTTTGGGTCGATTTCCCTTTTCCAGCTGCTTTCGCTGTTATTGGAGCAATGTGCAGTCTGCGTTCAAGTGTTTCACATCTCTAAGAAAAAAGCCACAGAACCGAAAGCTAACCCTTCCCGTAGATTCTACCCCCTATTAGCAAGTGAGCAGTAAGTGGCTTGTTGTGTGTGATTAATTGGAACCTTACCGTTGTTTTTTCGTCAATGGAATAACACACCTTGGGAAAATCTGCTAGTAAACTAGAGACGACTATCATGCAAAATATGTAATACTTCAGTACACCAGAAATTCGTGTTTTAACGTCCAGGATATCAGTGTGACATGTGTGTAAGATTCATGCTGTGCAAGTACACCGCCTCATTCATTCGATCCTTTAGTGTTCCTCGAAATGCCAGAATGTATGTGTGTGTGTGTGTTTTTTTTTACTTCCCGCATCGACTATCCTGATCTGATCAGCTGTGAATATGTGATGCGAGCTTCATGTTTCGGCATTTTTCTTTTTATCTCTCCCAATCTGCACGCTTACGCACGCAGCAGCACGTTTGACTGTTCGCTGAACCGTTGCTCCAATAACCGCGATCACACGGCACAGGATGCTACCGCGGCGCATCCACAGATGAAGCCGATTAGTCTGAACCTGTCGTGCTCGGATGGTACGGAAGTGTCGGAGAGCACAAAGATGGGCACTGGCGAGCGACGGGCCAGTACGGGAGTGTTTGCTGTGAAGAAAGGCTGCAACCATCCTCTCGGCACCAAACCGATCACCCCGCTGGGACGCAGTGCTAGCAGCGGCAAACTGTTCTACATTCGCGAACGCCACGAGGGTGAAGATCTGCTCGCCAATCTGCTCCGTCTACGCAAGCTGATGATGAGCCAGAATGTGAACACGTAAAGACTCGGTCAGTTCACGATCGCCATATTTGTTGTGACACTTGGGTAATGGACGATCGTAAAGATTAGTTTCAATTCTCAAGTGTTTTTTTTTTATTTGATTTTACGTAGTGAATGTGAGCACGAGAACCTGTTCTCTGGAGGGCAAAAAAAGGGGAGACTTAGTTGTTGATGTGTTACACTTACCGAAGAATACTCATAATTGACTCAACCTGATGGAAGGATACTGATCATTTGTTATAATAGCAAAAGCATCCACGAACAGAGCCCGTACCTTAAAGCCTGTGCGATACTAGAGTAGCGAGAAGAGGGAATGTTTTTTTTTGTACATATTTTTGCTCGTTAAAGATTTCATGATGTTATATTTTTTCCTGTCACCCCAGAAAGATGGTCCAAACGGGATGATTGCAATAGATTCCAAACAAATCCTGCACATTTAAGCAAAAGTAACAGAAACGCCAGACAGTGAAGCGTGTGTGTCAGCGAAAAGGAAGAATGGATATTGTATAGTGATAATACGTTTGTATGCAACCGCGTGATAAGAGCGAGGAAGCCAGGGTGGGAAGGGAAGTATGATTTATCGAATAACGCTGAAAGAGAAGTCGCATGTGGTGAGTGTGAGGGTTTAGAACGAAGCATAGCACAGAAAGGATGATAACAATACTATTAATTTAATATTCATATTTACATACGGAAACTAAAAGACTGATCGTGTCCACAAAGTAAATTAAATCTGGAACAAAGTGTGTTAAACAAAAAATCACATACCGAACCATGCAACAACCGCTCGATCGGCATTGTCTGTAGTAAAGTATACCTATGTATCCCCTGCGACTTTCCGAACGAAAACGAAAGATGAGGCAATTACAGAATGAAATTAATTTCGATTCGATATAATACGTACCTTATGCAAAGCACAATACAATGTTGTACAATGCGAGAGTGAGAAGTGAAGAAGAAGGAGACAGCTGGGATAACTTAATCAAAGTTTTCCAACGGGTGTGTGGTAGCTACGAGCACCAGAGTGGACCTAGTGACAAGCTGTCTAGTGGCTTCGTTAATTTATACACGGCTTCTTACTGCACGTATACGCAACTTCATTTATCCGCGTGCTCATTGCGCCGCGTGCTTCACGTTTGTTGCAAAATATGTATGGAGGAGTTTTTTGTTAGATTATAAGTTAATATATTTCCTATGCGTTTCGGTAGCAGAATGTCTTCTGTGCTTGTAGAGTGAATGCGAAAAAAAACACAGTGATTGTAGAATAATGAAATTATACTCTAAGAAATTGATGAAATGGACGGGAGGTGGGATGGAAGCCACTATCAAAGACAATCGTTATCTTAAAGAGTGTTTTCTGAGTCAAATAATGATGAGGCGAGAAAGCGTACCAATCCCCATCAAAGCCAAGCGCCATACGTAAGGGCACGTTTAACCGACAGAAACTCTTTTGCATCACGCACGTCATTTCTGCTAGAAAGACATTAGTTCCGCGTAGTTGCTCCTACTACTGTTAGACTATTTCAAAGTGTATACCCATTATCGTTACGTTAACGTTGCTACCTTAAAAGTTAAACCGTGTATCAAATCCTATGATCGAATGAAGGTGAAAGATAGCTGAGCAAGTTGTACTAGTTCGTGACTTCACTTTGCGGCAGCTAGTCCTTGCCAGAAAGCTGTACATATTTTGTGAGACGCCATCCTGCACATGCGAGATGTTTCGTTTAGCCGTAGATAATTTGTCCGTAGTTCGTAAACGATCGTTGTTAATAGTGCTTAGGAAGTAGCATATAGCTCACCGCTCTTTCAACATAACCTGATCGTCCCGATCACGAATAAAATGAATAAGAAGCAAAATCGGTTTGATGTTGTGATGTGCGTTTGTGACCTAAAGAGATTTGGTTTTATGATGACCATATAGTATGAAGTTCGAACAATTTGGACTGATTAATTTTAAACTACTCCGTAAGTATGAATTTATGTTTCAAACCTTCAAACAGATATCGAAACCATAATTCGATAGAACCAGAATTACTATTGTTTACCAACTCAAAAATTAACGTATTTGGGATGTTTTCGTTTTTCTTATATAGAACTTGTATGTATCTAAATCGTAAATTTGTTTCTGAATCTAAATTTGTAGTGTTTCATTTTAAACAATGACATGTAAATTTGTATAACATTCTATCAGAAGCTTGAAATTTTTATAACCGTATTTTTGTAACCAAAGACTGTGCTAACTGGCTGCTCCATGTTACTCCCATTATTGTACTTTTTCACACTCATTGTGCGCGAATAAATGTGTGAATAGAAACATTCCCATATAAATTAGTGTATGTTTGCATTCTTCAAATAGCATTTTACAACATTGCTTTTCGTGTACTAAACGTTTGAGAAGCGCTGGCTACATTTGACAGCCGTCCGAACTTTGACAGCCGTCCATTTTGACAGCAAATTTGGTGTAAGAAGAAGAAGTTTGCTAAGTTTGTTGTTCAATTTCTTCAACATCCATATTTCCGTGTCCTGCGTGCAGCCAAAACTTCCGAATGTGCAAAAGCGGCTAAACTGTGCGTTCCGTTCCCCAATTTATTCGTCTACCTTGTGGAAGCATCTCCAGCACACGCCAAAAGAAGGCAGTACAGGAAGTGCATGCTACCAGGAGCGTGCAGCTTGCTGGTTCTTTACGGTTGCAGCGGGCGGATGCTTTCTGTCTCGCAGGAAAAACAAAACAACCTAGCAACAGCAACAACGAATAAAAACGCGGTATCCGAACGCAAAGATACGGCGTGATGGACAATTGCCACAATTATGCCACAACTTGTAAGCTTATCGAAATCTTTAAAAAGGAATCAGATAACTTGCTTATCTCGTTTAATCTGTTTGTTTACTCTTCCGTTATTGCAGCGAAAAAGAAACGAATTCCGATCTCGGACGACATACACATCATAATCAAAAAGTTTCGCGACAAGGACAAGCATGATGAAAAGCCTTGTAAGTGTATTTCCTCCGTGCATAATGCGCCGGATCCTTTGATCACCTGTGCGTGACAATATTTCTTCTTTCCCGTATCGAATGCAGCTACATCGGGCGACCATGACTACGACGACGATCATAGCATGGATTCGGAGGAACTGCGACGCGTCCGGCACCAAGAACCGTCCTCCTCCTCCGCGCTGATTGGAATAGCGTCGAACAGCAACAGTAACAGTACAACCTGTCCAAGTGGCAGCACGCTGCAAACGGTCGGTCTGGCCGGCAACCATACGGTGCAGGTGCAGCAGCAACAGATCATCTCTCTGGGCCAGTCTCATACGGCTGGGCTGGCGGTAGCTAGCAGTAGCGCCAACCTAGGATGCCAAAACAACAACAACAGCCAGACGGAGGACATTAAGCTTATACTGAAGAAATTGTCCAACATTGAAGAGCTGCTGAAGGTGGTTGCCGACCAGAGTTTAAATCGCATAGCTGCGTTAAAACAGGAGACGGGAGCTACGCTGACCGTGGGTCCTGGAGTACAGCTCGCCACAGTGGAAACCAATGCAGTGCTTCAACATCAGCAGCACCAGCCACAACCACAACAACACCATCCACATCCATCAGCACCTCTGAATACGGAGCTGGAATCGTGCTTCAAGTTTCCGATCCGGTCGCTCAAGGAGCTAATCGAGCTAAACAAGAGCATCTGCGGCGACGAGTCGCTGTACAACAAGCTGTTCGAGCATCTCACCAAAATAAGACTGGACTGTGACCAAAACATCGTCATCAACGCGCTAACATCGATCGTCAGTGACGAGGTGCTGGACGCGGTTACGTGGGACACTGGCAAAAAGTTTAAACTTTCCTCGGTCGTGTTGTTTAGCGATTCGCTGTACGGTGAGCATAGCAGACGATGAGATGCGTGGTGGAGCGCACACTTAAGAGTTCATTTATAAATACGTTTTTTTTGTTCCTCTTTCCTCCTCTTTCAGTCGCTTGGTTTAAGGACAAAATGAAGTACGATGAGTACGTCACTGAGATGAAGGATGCCATCGAGCGTTCGCACAAGCGACATGCGAAAGTTAAAACGAAACGAAACCAACAAAACAGTCAGGCACTGCAGCAACAGCCAGGACCGGGTTTGCATTCGCCGCTCGGTACCGGCAATAGTGCCAGCGCGACCGTCACGGCCGCTGGTCCCGGTGGCCCCGTCAGCTCGATCAGCTGCGACAACAGTGCTTTAATTCTTAAGGTGGAATCTCTCGAATAGTGAATCCGGGCAATTCGGAACACTCAAAGTTTCGTGTGCCCCGTGTATGGCCCTCTACACTTTTGTTTTTAGTTTCTCTTGGGGGAGGCGGTTTAGATAAGATGTTGGTTCCGGTCTTGTTGTGCGATGACCGGCGTCGCTAACACTACAGCACCGGGCCGTGTTTTAGTTTGATTGTTTTGTTTTGCAGGCCCGTCGTCGAACTTGCTTTACATAAGCAGCAATTTTGCACTTCCATATATTGCACATCCAAGGAGGGATCTCTCAGCAGTTTCTTTCAATCGTTTTCTCTCTTTCTCTCTTTCTCTCTCTATCCTTTCTACATTATAGTATCGCACTGAATAAATCCCACATTCGGGTCGTGTCATTTTGCGAAGCAAGCTAGAAAGAGTGTGCATACAAGATCGTGTTTCTTCAGCATCAGCAGCAGCAGGGCGCTGTTTTAGTTATACAATTGTTTTGTTTTGTTTTGTTTTACGCTGTTTTAGACAAATCTTCTATAATTTCATCCCGTTTAAAAGCGGACACATGAAAGAGAGCTCGTTGGTGAGGAAACATAGCAAGACACACAAGTTTTTCAGTTTTTAATTGTATACATTTGGCGCATCAGTTAGGGGACTACTAAGGAATCATGTAAAAGAAATGGACAAGTTTAGCGTTAATGTTTAGAAGTGCAACGCTACGAAACAAATCTTAAACAAATAAACCTAAGCAACACAATTTTCCATTTTGTGTCAGGAATCCTCTGGTTTTTGCAACACCGCCATCACAGTAGACGATGACTTGTTAGTAGTATACAATTTGCCAAGGATGAAGCTCAGTTTCGACGTTCGATTCTGCACGCGCCCAGTGACGGGCTGGACGTTTCCGTTGGATTTCCTACCACTGTCGTTCGGCACTCCGTTTGCCACAATCTGCTCGAAATGGTTACCTGCCGATCCTAGAGATGTAAAGATTTTTCTTCATTCGAGTTTTTTGGTGCTACTGGTGAGTCTTTGGAAGAGCGACGTGTGTATTGCAAATAATCTGAATTTGTGTATTAAAACAGATCAACAATATAATTTCTTTCGTGACGCTGCTACTGCTCGGTAAACCAGCAAAGGATCAAAATGGCATCGATACACGAGGGATATGTTGCTGTCATCATGTCCTCATAGTGTTGCAGACACACTCCTTGCTTATGCAAGGATATATTCAGCATAAGATAGCTACGGTGAGATAGCTTAAATAGCATTCCTACTAACATTACATTTAATTTATATTTATTACCAATTTAGTACCAACACGGGGAGGAATTGATGCAGCTTTTGCCACTATGTTTAGTACTGTTTTGCGTGGACTTTTCATGCACAATAGCCTTTAACGGTGGCTTGAGAACGATATCCAAAAGCATATTCCGCACAGTTTTTGTAGGCCATTATATTATCCTGTGGATGCTGCTTGTATTTAATTCTGTGTGTGCTGCTATTCACAATGACTATGCTGATTGTAAGTTTGTCCCATAATACCATATGCATGTTACAAAAACGTGTTTACTGTGTTTTGCTACGATTTCTCATATACGGAACGGACTAGAGGATTAATGATGCATCTTCTTCGGAACCGGATCCGTTCTTGACTGCATCCGTTGGCAACGAACGTTTGGCCAGTTGTGCCTTATCGTTTCGCACCTTACGTATCGCTTGACGCATGGCAGCAAGGAAGTTGAGCATGCTGTCCGATTCCTTCTTAACGTATAGAGCATGCGCAAGGAAGGGAATTTTACGCAGTGTCCGTCCGCTCAAACCTTCCGACAGTTTAACGACCTGCAGTAGAATATCGAGCACTGTGTTGCTAGTCGCCCTGCCCGGATCGGTTGCCTCGCCGTGTGATGGCAAATGTTCACCAATGGATTGCGAAAGCTTTCGATTCGTTTTATCATCAGTCTTTATAATGCCGACACTGAACAAATTGTGCAGAGCCATACGGTAGATCTCGTAAATGGCTTGCTCCGTCGGGTTGCCTATGTACTGCACCAAATCGGCACGATCGAGGAACGCTGTATCGATGCTGTCGGTGAGGTTGGATGTGGCGAGGATGAACACGTTGGAAAATCGACGCAGACGATCCAGCTGCGTGAGTACGGCATTCACGACACGTATGCTATCACTTGGTTCATTGGCTGCAGAGTAATGGAATCCAATTAAAACCTGACAAACCATTGAAAGGTATGAAATACTTACATGAAATTTTGTCTCTAGAATACGCAATCGATTCAATCTCGTCCACCAGCACACAAACCAGTGAATGTTCGTCTTCCAGCAGTTCTACAATCTCGCCAAACACTTTTTGAACCAGCTTTCCGCTCTCGGAAAACCAGCGCGAGAACAAACTGTGACTGTTTATCTCCACCAAATGCGCATGCTTGTAGTGGTCGCTTAGCCTTATGGACAGTTTCTGCGCAATGGCCTTACAAAGGCTAGTCTTGCCCGTACCCGGTGGACCGTGGAAAAGTGCCAAGCGATTGCACGTGACCAGGTTCCTGTCGACACCCTTACGGGCGAACAGCATCGACGTTTCGGCAAAGGCTAACATGCCATCCTTGACCTCCTTCTCGAAGATCAAGCTCTCCCAAAGGCCGTGTAGCTCCCGGGACGGAAGCAACCAGTGTTGGGAAATCTCTACTTCCTCGTTATCGTGGTTGATCGTTTCCCGGACCGGATCCGGGTCCAGCAGGACGTAGAAATTAAACTGAAGCGCCGAGCGAGGTGTGAATTGATCAATGTTGGTGCACACCTCCACCTGCTGCACGAACTGCACCGGTATCTGGAAGACGCTGCCGATGGGAATGTTTTGCCGTTCCTCCACAATCGCGTGCACATGTTGGTAGACTTCGGATCTTTGCTCTTGCCTCTTGAATCTGAAATAGACAACCGAGTTTACTTCCCTGTCTTGCGATTACTGATTAATTGCTTTTATTGTACCCTTGCAGGCATGCTACTTCTATCAGTATCGATGGTATTATTTCGCTCATGTTAGTTTTCGATCAACAAACAAATTGTGACACTCCGTATTTTACAGCTCACTGCTTTAACGAGCTTTTGGAGTTTTCTAGAATAGCAAACAACTTTTATTTAAAGTTTTATCTCAGAAATGTTTACACCAAACGATTACGCGAGTTGCAACATGCTGTTTTGGAAGAATGGATAATTTTTTGACCGTTTTGGTTCAACGGCCATATTTTGTTTTCAACATGTCGTTTGTCATTGACAGTTTACAGTGAGCAGTTGAGTTCCTCCAACCCATTGATGCCAAATCATAAGGCGCTTCGTTTCAAATCAGTCGTTTATTTTACTAGGTGCAACATTTTATAAATAAAATTAATGATACAAAGCAGTGGCGAAGGGATCACGAATTATTTGCTGCTGTACTGGATGGAATTATATATTTTCGGTTAAAAATCAGATACTGCAAAAATAACATTAGTAGATGACGACACATTTTTCGAACGCTTCTGACGCCGCGCACAGATCAGTTGAGATCGAAGCTGTAATGAATATTCAACGTAGTAAACCGTGCGTGTTGCTGGTGAAAGAGTCAATCAAAGTACACTGTTTGTTACATGTATCTTAAATAAAATTTTATTATGTTCTCGACAGTGCGCGAAACTTTCAATGAAATGAAAGCAATTAATTGATCACATTTATTATTTTATGTTGCAAACACACGGTGCCGGTGAAGTATTCCTTCGGAATTCTTGAAGACACATTTATCAAAACACTCATAAAGGTAAGCTAAATTAATTAATTGGGTTACATGTCAACCTTATGAACATTTTTTTCGAGACAATTTTTCAGAATACCCGTTTAACTAAAGAAATTAATTCTGCCATATGCACTGTTGTCTTTACCATACGATTGTCTATGTGGAGTCCCCATATAGGAAGAGCTTTTAATTGGGAAATGAGTAGCATTTTCATCAATGATTCGTAGTGTTTGATACACCACATACAGTACGCACATGCACTAATTTACCAAAAATACAAACCAACCAGTGTGCAAGAGTTTGCTAGATCGGCTGCTTATCAAGTCAAATTAATGCATGTGCACCGCATCAAATACTGCAATAGATTATTAAGATGATGAAATAATGTGTCAAATGTATATTATTGCGAAACTATGGATTGCAATTGAACGTGGAGTTTTGAAAATAGGTTCAACGTGCTATCTTTGGTGATGCAACTCTCGTCATCTGCCTACAGCTTGAACGTAATATTTGCACACACAAACAAATGAATGGCACGCCCCGTATGAATGATCTGCTCTTACACACGGGGCGTGCCATTATCTATTCGGATTATAAGATAATAGCTTACGATGGTAGAGCAATGACACGAAATTCGTGTCACTTTCAAGCATATTGTTTCTTTTTAGGTCGAAAATTAAGGAAAATGTCTTCCAACGATGACTCATTGATGGAGAAATGTACGATTTGTTCCGTTCGTCGGTCTTTTAACGCAAATATTTTTTCGAACATTACGGAGAGTTTGAGTGATGGACTAACGATGAACTTTAACAAACCCTGTGAAAGGAGAAATATAAGGGGCACAGCAGTGTCATTACTTAGCAATTACATCGCACAGCATGCGGCTCTATAAAAAAAACTCACCTTGTGTTCCTCATGCAGTGAAGCCTCAAAGCAACGATTCACTTCACGAAGCAACTCCTGATGTTCATCCTGTGCATTTTCGTTCTCCACGGACGTGCTATTCACCTTCAGCCACAAGTTGTAGCCCTGTCCGTGTCGTTTTTTTAGCTGTGGGATGGTGCCTACGCATCGCAATTGACCATCGACCATGATCGAGAGTCGATTGCACAGTTCCTCACACTCGTCCATACTGTGTGAGGTGAGCAGTATCGTTTGATTCTTACGCTGTATCGTTTTAATCGTTCTCCACAAGAAGTGACGCGATTTGGGATCGACACCGGTTGTCGGCTCGTCCAGCAGCACCACCGACGGTCCACCGAGTAGGGCCAGTATCGTGTTCACTTTGCGCTTGGTGCCACCGGAGCATTCGCGCAGTGCGTGATCCTTGTACTGTAGGATATCCAGCTTCACCAACCAGCTGATGATGAGCTTGTCACGCGACGGCAGCCCCTGCAGCTGTGCGAAATACTCAATCACCTCGTACACGGTCATAAAATCCAGCAGCACGTCCAGCTGCGGACAATAACCGTACTGCCGGCGGTACTCGAGCGCATCCGCCTCGTGGACTTCACAGTGCTGAAGATAGATCTTGCCCTCCGAGGTGGGAAGATTTCGCGAGAGCATCTGAAAGACAGTCGTCTTGCCTGCACCGTTCATACCGAGCAGACCGAAGCATTCGCCTTTCTTCACCGCAAAGCTCACACTTTTCACTGCTTCATGATTCGTATAGGTCTTCTTCAGTTCGTCCACCACGATCGCGTACTCCTTGCAGCCGTCGGCAGTGTCGAGCAAGTTCTTCACCAGTTCCTTTTCCTTATCCACATCTTCGCTATACATGGCCGGGCCATCCGGTACATCCTGCCCCTGCTCGGTATTCTGTTGTACTTTTGACCGATAATCTTCCCGCGATATAGTACGACTCACTTGCCGGTAGACTCTGCGTATATTTTGCTCAGCGGACGAACGACTCATCTTTACCTTCTCTCGCGTGTATATGTTTTCCACGACTTCATTCAGAACTAACACCAACAGCAGCCACACAAACCCAGCCAGGATGTAGAATTTATGCGGATAGATACGATCACTTGCGAACGCGTGCCTTTGTTGTCGGTGGTCGAGTTGTTTGGACATCTGTTCGTACAGTACGAGCTTCTGGTTTTCGTACACTACGCGCATCGAATGTTTGAGCGCAAACTCGGGTATGATGTGCATTAAGCCGGCCGGGATAGAGTTGTTTTTTATATCGTCGTACCCATTCGAGAGTAGAAAAACGCCACCAACTGTAATCGAAAGAGTGGCTTCAGTAAAAAAACATTTTGGATCCGAGCACCAATTATATAAAAATGCAATTGAAACAATACCCATCTACTACTGTACATCTTTCTTACAAAAAACACACACACACATACACTCACACACATTTTTGGTAATCAATTATCGCTTGGTTATAAGGCATAACTAAAACGAAACAATACAACATTTTCTAACTTGATTACGTGCGTATGTCCTTGCTTACCTCCCACAATCATCAGATAGCTCATTATCGTTATCGCGGTGTTGGTGCTTTCAACACACTGACTGATGATGTAAATCACCAGAAGCGCGAGCATACCGTACAGGAAGAGAGTGAAGAAGATGTGCCACTTCGACGATTCTGTAAACGCTTCCTTACTATCCATGACGTTCACGAGCAGAATCACGAGTAAGCACACGATGAGGTGCACTAGCAGGTCGAAGGTGTACGTGCTGCTCCAATAAACGTAGCGGTTGATGTTCTGTAACTGCCGGAAGCCGGTCAAATGTTCTTGCAACGGAACCGACAAATACAGCAGCATGTAGAACATAAACGCTGTCAACAAAAAAAAGCGCATTTAACGCTCTGTTGGTAGATTGGAGTTGCGATTGTAGTTAAATTACCTAACGAGATGAATTCTGTAAAGAAGTAAGGCGTCTGGATGTCGATCAGCTGCTTGCGTGTGGAGGGAATGTTCTGCGTTTCAACGGCCGCATTAGATACGTCGGCATAGTAGCGTAGTAGCAGCGTGGTAGCTACCGATTCCGCAATGCCTGTACTATGTACGAGATTATTGTTGTACAGGACCGTCATCTGCACATCATTGTTCGTTACGTTGCATTCTATGCCTACTACCACGCGATCGCGGTACGCGGTGTAATCCTGTTCGATCAGTTCCTGAAGGACATTCACCAGGGAGTCATCTTCTTTCACTTGCAATTGTACGCCACCGATCGGGGACCGCGCAATATCGGATTGAATTGCTTTTCCGCTCCAGGGTGTGTCGCCACTGTGATCGCCCGATCGATTGATGACAATAATACCACGCGCACTGCGAATCCCTGCAGCAGTTAGCGTCACTGCTGGAAGGGACTTTGCCGCGACGGTAATGCCGCTGGTGAACGGAAAACAGAGCACCGTCACTAGGAGCGGTAGGGCAAGCAGCCAACCGTAGATATGTTTGTTACTTCTCATGTGGATCCACTTTTTGCGCCAGATCGCTACGCAAACGTTCTTCGCCTGCACGGGAGTCATTCGGGAGCCCATTGCTGCCGGTTTCGTTGGTGAATCGGCAACAATTACTTGATGCCCCGCGGACGGACTGTCAACACAATCGATACTTTCCGGATGACGTTGGAACTCTTTTTGCCGTATGCTGGAGCTGAGATACAAAACTATTAGAAATTACCTTCACACGTGCTGCCATCCTTCCGCATACCTGAGAAAAACCTCCTCCAGTGTGGCGTTCGCGATGTCGATCGATTCGATTCCCAGCACGGGCTGTGCCTCCTCCAACTCCTGCAGCAGTGCCGGATACTGTGGCATCGCTTCGTAGGGAAGCGTTACAGCAAAAATTTCCTTCACAGAGTCACGCACAATTGCGCCCGGGATGTGGTGCTGCACCGTTCCGAGCGTTTTCCGCTCGTCAAAGTTGTCCTTTTTGAGCAGCTTCAGCGTGTAGCCCTTACCGTAAACCTGCTTCAGATGTAGAGGAGATCCAAACGCTACCAGCTGCCCTTCCTCCATGATGGCCACCCAATCTCCCAGCACGTCCGCCTCCTCCATGAAGTGTGTCGTCAGCAGGATCGTGTGGTCGTGTCGTAGCTTCAGCAGCACGTCCCAAATGTCGCGCCGTGACTCTGGATCCAGCCCGGACGTTGGTTCGTCCAGAATGAGCAGCTCCGTGTTGCCGATGATGGCGTTTGCTAAACTGAGCCTCCGCTTCATGCCTCCGGATAGTGTGTGTACCAGGGAATCGCTTTTATCGAGCAAATTGACCTTCTCCAGCACAATGTCCGCCTTGTTGCGTGCCCCAGATGCGGTTAAACCACGCAGACGGCCAAAAAATTCCAAATGCTCACGGCAGGTAAGGTATGAGAAGAAGACGTTATGCTGCGGACAGAAACCAATCTTCTGGCGATATCGATTGGCGTCATGCTCCCCGTCCACTACGATCGAACCGGACGTGCGGGGCAATATACCGGTGACGATGTTCATGGTGGTTGTTTTACCCGCCCCGTTGTGCCCGAGAAGTACCGTGATACTATGTCTATAGATGGTAAGCGAAAAGTTTTTCACCACTTCCTTTGCGCCACCCGTGCGCCCGGTGAATACTTTGTAAAGATTCGTAATGCGTACGAGAGGTTCCGAGTAGGTGGCGGGTGATTCTTTAAAGCCCGCTTCCTTTACCGTGTTCGTTTCCGGTGCCTGATCGACATATTCCAAGTCGATGGATTCGAATCTTCCCATGGCCAGCTCATTGCTGCTGCTGGAATGCCGCTGCAGCTCATGCTGGCTTTCGGCGGTAATCTTGTTCGTACTTCTGGATCCACTTCTTAATATATCTTTCGAACGTGTTTCACAAGCACGGCGTAAGAAGAAACACTTCGGTTTCGGCGTGCCATACCGACCGGGAAAAACATTCGAAACATAGTACCAAAGGAAAATCCAGACGGACATTCCCAGCAGCTGGAACAGGAGCAAACCGAAGAGACTGAACCTGTTCAGCCCGGGATATCCGACGGTGAATAGATCGCTCACGGTAAAGAGGTGGCCGGATGATTTGAATGCCTGAAAAATACCACCCATATAGAACAGGTCATTGATGGGAAAAAGGCATAGCACCAGCAATAACTTCACCCACAGAGCAGACAAAATCAGCGGACCAACAAAGGCAACAGGCGCCACCGCAGTGGCAATCGTTGCCGATTCGAGGGTCGTGCTAATAAAGAAAGTAAAGGCAATCACGTTCGCCACGAACAGTAACCCGAGCAGGAAAAGATATATCAGCTGCGCTGGATTCGTATCCCACACGCCACTGGCCACTGTTATCGCAAGGCAGATGACCATAACCACATAGAACTGGGCAAGGTTAATCGCAAATAGTGCGCACTCGTTCCAGTAGCTTGACGCGGTAGCTATTTTCAAGTATTCCTTCATGCCGTTCGCTCGCTCCTCGACCATCGGTAGAAGCAGCAAGTACGTGCTCATTGCCGTAAATCCGAAGCACAGCACACCGACCACTTGATAGATTTGTGTCGGTCCCTGCGGGCCTTGTTTGCCGTCCACGGGGATGTGACCATACGCAAGATGGAGAGGGCGTCGTTCATTTGCGCCACCGTTCTGTACCATCAGATTTACGAACGCCACGTCGATAGCATTCTGAAGCGCCAGAAAGCCGCTCTCGATGTACTCGTTGTCTTGTTTCTGATAACTGGTGTACACATCGCCCGAGTAGACTGCTTCTGTACGAAAGTTGTTGTTTTTCGTTCGTATCGCATACTGAAAATTACCGCTGGAGGCGTTTTGAAAGTTAACTGCAAAACAATGCAACGGATTGTCCAATAGAGCGAACTCCAGCTCTGCATCACTGCCCAAAGGTACAACTCCTGAAAAGTATAAATGGTAATTACAGTATGTCCGGCTTTTCAACGCCCTCTGCACCTCCTACGTTCGTCCACCATATGCAGCTGTTGGCGAACGGCCTCCATCAGATTTTCCGTCAGGTTCGTATGCGGTGTGTAGTAGAGTTTGTTACCGAGCTCCCCGGGAATATAATCGGCCAAATCATCCTGTTGAATAGAGAGAAAAGAGAAATGTGTGTGTTCCTATCGTTGTTTCACCATCACACGTCAGCTGACCCTATTAAGTCAGTCATCATAGCGTCGATCTGTACTGCTATTTCCGTTTTTTCGTCTGCTGATCAGGGAACTTGTAGCAGTGGAATAATGCTTTACTTATATGGCTGTTTGATTTCCGACTACGAACGTGACAGTCATGACCAATGCTGTTCAGTGTATATGTTTCATAGTCATTGGTTAAATGTTTACATTATGAATAATGATTCAGTGAGAAAACGCATGAATCATGTATTGATTAGTTAAGTTCAGCGTGGATAGTTTCTCTATACACAATAAAACGCCATCGCTGGTCACGCATGATTTGCTTACCACTTGCCAGGGCATTTGCAGAAGGGCTCTAAAGTAATGCCAACCTAAAATGTTTACAAACAAGTTTCCTTGTCACTTACCTGATTGATCGGACCCGTGTCGGGTAATTCATTTGATACTAGCGTTATTTTCCGTAGCGATATTTGCACTACACATATGGTAAACAGGATGGGAACTAGAGAGTTGATTATGTTTCGAACAAAGTGTCTCTTTTTCTCGGTAAATCCTTTTTTCAGGAACAGTACCAACAGAGGATACATTTCCGTCGAAATTGGAATAAACTAACGAATACATAGAACAATGAAGGGAGGGGAATCACACAACTTATACGGAGTGAGGAAAAATAAACCAGTCTCAATGGTGCGTTGCCACATACTGACGTTTTCTCTTTTGCTTCTCTTGTTGTGAATCGTAAACAAAGCCAGTTGGCAGTTGAAGGAAATATATACATTCATATTATAAGCGTTAGCACGCAAGAATGCTTTTGCTATTTTGTCGACATTCTCTTATTAATTTGTATAAGTTACATAAATAATACACCCCCAATAATTCACGTGGTTCATAGAATTCAGAAATGCGAAACGTATACAAACACTGCGTGAGCAATGCGGTAACAAAACATGTTTTGTTGATAAGGATGCGTTATCATGCGACCCAGTGATTTTATGGAACAGCGATAAGAAAGACAAAATAAGAGAATTGGTAGAAATAAGAGAATGTCGTCCGTATTGAGGCGTTTATTACATGATCGGCTATATTTCATACTGCATTATGGATGAGGTCGTATCAGTTCTATGTCCATATGGAACCCAGCAGCTCCGGAATATGCAGAATGTTTTTAGGTTTAAAACATTTTTCTCGAAAAATTTATCTACTTCAATCCTGTTTGTTTACATCTCTTGGGCAGTTAAGGTTGTTAGAGCGCTCTTATAGCAACCTTGCGACGTTTGACAGTTATTGCATGTTTATTTTTCTGTAAAATACATTTGTTATAAAATAATCAAGTTCTTCCGCTTTTTGTGGCATTCCATTCGACTCTATTGAAGCTTCGCGCAATAAACATTATATTTTGCTTAAGTTGCTTAGCAAGCGTTTGTTAGTGCTTGTGTACTCGCGTTAGGTGAGGCTCGAAAGGCTTGTATTGCAAGCAGCTGCTACGCGATCTAGTGATTCATCGGAAAACCGAGTCTTGGGTGTGACCCGTTTGGAGCGAGCCAAAAAGCATTCAGCGCAGCGCAATGTCCTCCCGCAAGACTGCCGGACGTCGTGGTACGACGAAGAAGCGTGCTCAGCGGGCCACTTCGAACGTGTTCGCCATGTTCGATCAGGCGCAGATCGCTGAGTTTAAGGAGGCGTTCAATATGATCGACCAGAACAGAGACGGTTTCATCGAGAAGGACGATTTGCACGACATGCTGGCATCGCTGGGCAAGAACCCGACAGAGGACTACCTGGAGGGGATGATGAACGAGGCGCCCGGGCCGATCAACTTTACCATGTTTCTGACCCTATTCGGCGAGCGGCTGCAGGGCACGGATCCAGAGGAGGTCATCAAGAACGCGTTCGGTTGCTTTGATGAGGAGAACACGGGCGTAATTAACGAGGATCGGCTGCGTGAGCTGCTGACGTCGATGGGCGATCGGTTCACTGACGAGGATGTGGACGAGATGTTCCGCGAGGCGCCTATCAAGAACAGTCTGTTTGATTATATCGAATTCACACGCATTCTCAAGCACGGCGCCAAGGACAAGGATGAACAGTAGAAGGAAGCAATTCTCGTCCATCCTACTCCTGGTTCCTGTAATGCCATTGTCGTCTCCTATCCGGAAAATCTATTCCTGCTTTTGCATTTTACTTCTTACCCGTCGCCAGTATTCCTCGAATCCTCTCGTTTATGGTTCTTTTGCTTTCATGCTAACTAATAATCCATTGGTACGTAACTCAAAAAGAGACTAACACATACTTTTCATTGTAATGATTTTGAAAAAAAAGTTTGATGTTATATTCTAATTTTATTTCGTTTCTTTCGTTCAGCATATAAAGCATACTATTGAAAGAAATAAAAGTTGAGGCATAGTTTTACCATACAAAGTTCTCTCAACTCCAAACGGCGCTTAAACATTGTTCGAAAACATCTCAAAATTCCCATCCTCGGTACTCTTTCAGCACCGCACTGTTATCCTTGCGCATTCGCCTTACCGCGCTCGCCTCTCCCTTCGGTACCAGTCGCTTTTTCATTTCTTTCTTTTCGCGCTGTTGAAGGTCGCCCTTTATCCGGTCACTGACTATCGACGGCGCAATCGTGCTGGCCGTGGTGGAATACGATCGGACACTGCGGGCATCATCGAGCAGCTTTCGTACCATGGCCATGCGATACTGGCGCGAATTGGTATCAACCGTAACATCTTCCGGCACACTGTCTGGATCATCGGATTCTACGTCAACGCAAGGAGATGTTACACGTCCTCCCAGCGACTCAACAGGAAACTGATCTTCTTCTTCCTGGCGCTGTTGAATGATGGACAGATTGCAGGGTTCAATCTCCTCTTGCTCATCACGTTCCGGCGTTTCCAGTTCGGCCTGATTGGACATTGACTGCAGGTAGCTGAAAATGGCAGCGTTATGCTCTTTCTTTTTCGTCTCCTTTTGTGGTGCTTTTCCTTCGGCAAATTTGACCTCCTCCTCCAGCTTTCGACGACATTCTTCCAATTCGTCCGCATCGACGGCAGGTTTGTTTTCGTCCAGCTGTTCAAAGTCTGGTACTATCGTGTCCGAATCCGTGTCGACATCGGCATCGGATAGGTCGTGTTCCGACGCTTCGGACTTGCTTCCTTCGTGGTATTCCTTAAACAGATCATCTTCCATTTCCTGAGTAAAGCCGTATCCCGAACAAAGCACCTCCCGATCGAGCTCATCGTCTCGCTCCAGATCGCTAAACCGCGGATAATCTTCACTTTCGTAGCCGAACTTCTTCCGGAACAGCTCCCTCACACCCTGCACGTCCCGATCGAAGTACATCTCGGCGTTCGGATGGGAGGTGGAAACCATCTGCGGAAAATCAATCAATATCGGTTGCTGATCCTTCGTGATCATGATGTTGAACTCGTTGAAATCGCCATGTATCACACCGCAATTGCCAAGTCGAACGATAAGATTCATCAAATCATCGTACAGAGTCTCGACGTTGCCCACCTCGGCCACGTTCGTTAGCGGATATCCATCGACGAGGTCCATCACGACGCAGTGGCGATTGAAATCGACCGGTTTGGGTACCGGGAAGCCACGTTCGTGTAAAGCCGTCATATAAGCGAACTCTCGCGTGGCCGAAATACGCGATAGATAAAGCCAGCTCATCCTGTGTCGCTTGCCATGATAGTCGCGTTTTTCACGTACGTTACGGAAACAGATACGGCCCAGACGGTGTAGCTTCAGGCAGAGCGGCTGTCCATCCTCGTTAGCCACGGTGTAGATGTTCGATTCCTTGCCGACACCGATCTGATTGCCGAAGCCTGCGATAGCTCCCCGCAGCGTAAGGGATTTGAGTGCCAGATAGTCGTATCCCGCGTTCGTCAAACGATATCCATCGACTACGAGGGTGGATGTTGAAAGAATTTGCGTTAATAACGACCAGTTAAGAACATGAATTGTGATTACTCACAGCGTTTGCCTCGTTCGTACGTGAGGAGCTTATGTTTACACAGTTCGCGCAACAGTTTATGTATTCCACCTGCCTTGAGACTCGCAATAGCGGCTACCAACACTCCCGGTACGAGCTCGTGGTTCTTCATGCCCATCTCGATCTGTAAAGATGCAAATATCGCTAAGAATGCGGATTACAAATCTCAGTTTCCACTGCTTACCGCAGTCAATATTCGAAAGTCCTCCTTGGTGAGGTATCGAAGTATCGTTACGTCGAGTTTTCCCATGATTTTTTGCTGTTAAAACTTTCCCACGAGTTGAATTTATCTATTTCACACCGAATTGCGACTCCTCGTGCTTTTCCCAGCTTCTGTTTACGTTCTGCTGTCAGAGTGCATTTGACAAAAGCACAAGGTGGATACAAGCGAGGTGGCAAACCTAGATCAATATGGACGTCCGGGAATACGAGGGTTTTGTTTTGCAAAATTTAGCATTAGATTCGTGCTAGAAAGCAACAACCGAAAATGGAAAAGTTGTGGTGCATTTCATGCCGTTGTTTGGAGAAAAACACAAGTTTCAAATGCATTCCTCTGCCGGGTCCGATGACAGTTGCGCTGTTTGTATGAGGCCAAGGCACGCATGAACGGGTGCAAAAGTGGGTGGAAGGGATGAAACAGACCAACGGGGGAAAAAATAGTAAACGTCACTACTGTGAGTTGGAAGTTATGGTGGAAGTAGGAAAAAAGTGACACAAATTCAATTGGTTCCAAAGAAAATTTCACTCGGTGCAGTTCCGCTTCGTGTTGCGTACGCCATCCGTTGGCATCCTGGCATCCGGAGATGTCACCACCCGGGAATGGAATATTCGTAGTCCGGGGTGAAATCTCCACTCTGACGACGGCGATGCGCCGCGGGTCAAGGTGGAGCTTCAACACGTACCAGGTACACTGACGGGGCCAGGCAAACGATTCGTATAGCCGATATGCATATGCCACCATCTGGAACTGTTCTACACGTAGTGCGGCAGGGCGGCCGTTGAATGACCCCAGCGTAAACTGTTGCTTTACGGTGTTTAAACCATTTTCTCCCTCTCCCTGTATCTCTCATCCGGTAGGATGACGACAAAGATGTGTTACTGAAGAGTTTTCAAGAGCTGAGGGAGGTCCTGCTGCAGGTGGAGGATCTTCGATTGGTGGAGCCAAGCGTCTTTCTGGCACCATTTTTGGACGTGATCCGATCGGAAGAAACGACCGGTCCGGTCACGAGCCTCGCGCTGTCAGCCGTCAATAAATTCCTGTCGTACGGGCTGATCGATCCAACACACTCGACGCTTGCGACCACGGTGGAGAACATTGCCGATGCGGTGACACACGCACGCTTCGTTGGCACGGATCAAACGTCCGATGGGGTGGTGCTGATGAAGATCATACAGGTACTGCGTACGTTGGTGCTCAGCCCGGAAGGAAGCGCACTGTCCGACGAAAGTATGTGCGATATCATATTGAGTTGCTTCCGGTTGTGCTTCGAACCACGTCTGAACGAGCTCGTGCGCCGCACGGCGGAGAATGCACTGAAAGATATCGTGCTGTTGTTGTTTATGCGATTGCCCCAGTTCGTCGAGGGTGGCAGCTACAACACATTGAAGACTCTCAAGATGCGTTCCAGCTCCATGGATCAGTCCGGTAAGCGAAGGAAGTATAGTAAAACGGTCGCGAAGGAGGAACCGAAACCAGTCACATCAAGTACAGCAACGGCGACGACAGTTCCGAAGATTGTGACTACCGTCGAAGATGCTGCGAACGCGGCCAGTTCGGGTGAAGAACCGGTCACACCGGTAATGCTCACCGCACCGAACCGCCTCAAGGCACTTCCACTGTCTACGACGCCGGCCACACCAGCGGGTGTTATAGTCGATCTTCAGGGTACGATTTCTCAAACCCCCAAAGGCGCCACCTCGTCCGAAGGCTCGGAAAGGCAATTCGGAGAATCGGGGGGTGGGTCGGGTGGAGAGTCGGAGCAGGAACCCGTGTCATCCCAGCAGGGTCACGGCAGTGAGGAAACCGTTCCTTCCGATCCCTCGTTTGTGAATTCAGTCGGGGTTCGATTTACATCGCAGCAGGCGGATGAAGAGCTCCCGCCGGTCGCTACCAGTACGACGGTTGCACATGTCCCGTACGGGTTGCCCTGCATCCGGGAGCTGTTTCGATTTCTGATTTCCCTGTGCAATCCAATGGACAAGCAGAATGGTGATGTCATGATCCACATGGGACTCACTCTGCTGACCGTCACGTTTGAGGTGGGTGCGGACAGCATCGGTCGGTACGACTCGTTGCTTGCGATCGTCAAGGACGATCTATGTCGCAATCTGTTTGCTCTGCTCGCCACCGAACGTATATCGATCTTTGCGGCCGGGCTGCAGCTGTCGTTCCTGCTGTTCGAATCACTTCGGGCACAGCTAAAGTTTCAGCTCGAACATTACCTCACCCGGGTGGCGGACATGATCATGAACGACAGCCCACGGATATTGTACGAGGCGCGCGAACTCGCCATGGACAACTTGCTGCAGCTGTGGCGCATTCCGGGGTTCGCGGCAGAGCTGTACATCAACTACGATTGCGATCTGTACTGCTCGAACCTGTTCGAGGACCTGACGAAACTTCTGTCGAAGAATACGCTGTCCGCCACGCAAGCCATTTACAGCATTCACACGCTCTCGATGGACGCGCTGCTCACGATTGTCGAATCGATCGAGCGCAACTGTGTGCAGGCGAAAAATGGACAAAAACCGAAGTATATGCGACATTCGCGCAATAATTCCTACGCCACAACCGCCAAGATCGGGCTGGATGCGCCGTCGGTTTCGGTGGGTGCTAAGCAGCAGCAGGTTGTGCTTGATTTGGACGACCCCGAGCTGGAAGACCCTGCAGCCTGCAATGCATCGGAGCCAGCAGTAGCAGTGGAGAACATTAGCAAATTTCTACACTCTAGTCAAAGTGATCGGACTGCCGGAAGCGCGAACGATTCCGTCACCGATGGCGTACCGCAACTGCTGCAGGCAGCATCGCCGCAGAAGCTAACGCACGACGAACTGGCGGCAATCAAGCGCAAGAAGCGTCTGCTCACCCAGGGCACGGATCTGTTCAATCAGCGCCCCGAGAAGGGCATACAGTTTCTGCAAGAGAACGGTCTGCTCAATGCGGTGCTCGATCCGCACGAGGTCGCACAGTATCTGCGCGAAAATTCCGGCCTCGACAAGAAGATGATTGGTGAGTACATCAGCAAGAAGAAGAATGTAGAGAGCCGCATATTGGAGGTGTTCGTGAAGTCGTTCGATTTCGCCGGGCTGACCATCGATCAGGCGCTTCGGCTGTATCTGGAAACGTTCCGGTTGCCCGGCGAGGCACCGTTGATTTCCCTTGTGATGGAACACTTTGCCGATCATTGGCATGTAAGTGGGGATGCGGAGAGGATCTTTTGGACGCGGTTTATAACGTATCTGAATCTATCGTGTCCGTAGGAATGCAACAATGAACCGTTCGCCAACACGGACGCTGCCTTCCGTCTGGCGTACGCGGTGATCATGCTTAACATGGATCAGCACAATCATAATGCGAAGCGACTGAACGTGCCGATGACCGTGGAAGATTTCCTGCGCAATCTGCGTGGTTTGAATGGTAATTCGGATTTCGATCAGGAGATGCTTACCAAAATTTACCATTCGATCAGGTAAGTGGAATCTCGTTCGTGAAGGTTCAAAACTTGTGATTCTAAGAACTGTATCGTCACCGTCATACGTAGTTGACTGATTAGCGTGGCAGAAAATCGATGTACCTTTCGATGCGATTTAAGCGGCATTTGGTGTTTCAATTCCTCCCTCCTGTATATTTGGGCTAACCTATAGGTCCTAATGAGGGAGCGTCTAGAGGCAGCTCTAGTTACTTTAAAGTTAGATATGCATAACCGTACAATTTCAATTCTTCTCTCATATCCAGAAACGAAGAAATCGTTATGCCCGCGGAGCAGACCGGCCTGGTGCGGGAGAACTACCTCTGGAAGGTGCTGCTACGGCGCGGAGCTACAAAGGACGGTGCCTTTCACCACGTGTTCGGGCCGCAGCACGATCGCGAGTTGTACCGCGTGATCCAGGGGTCGACGTTGGCCGCCCTCAGCTTCGTGTTCGACAAATCGCTCGACAATGCACCGCTCTACCAGAAGGCGATCGGTGGCTTCATTAAGTCGGCCGCCATCGCCGCCCACTTTCAGTTGCACGGCGATTTCGATGCGCTCGTGCTCACTTTGTGCAAGTTTACGACGCTCCTGACACCGCCGCCGAACGAGGCGAACGAAATCACGGCCTGTGTGGCGTTTGGGCAGAACGTTAAGGCACAGCTGGCGATGCGTACCGTGTTCGGGCTGATACACGACCACGGTGATTGCATGCGGGAAGGCTGGCGCCACACGACGGATGTGTTGCTGCAGCTGTTCAAGCTGAAACTGCTGCCGAAGGCGCTGATGGAGGCGGAAGATTTTTGTGAATCGAGCGGCAAGGTGACGTTGCTGCGTGAGCCGAACCCACTGCCAAAGACGGAGGCGGGTCTGTTCAGCTCGCTGTACTCGTACCTGGCGAACGATGGACAGCGGCAACCATCGTACGAGGAGCAGGAGGTGATAAAGCTGTCCCGGAAGTGCATCCGCGACTGTCAGATCGAACAGATCGTGAACGAATCAAAGTTTTTGCAGCTGGAGTCGCTCGAGGAGCTGATTGGGTGTCTGCTCACGATGATAGTGCCACCGGAGGCACCTAAATCCACCGCTCCGCTGTATGCTGAGTGTACGGTGGTGTTTCTAGTGGAGCTGCTCGTGAAGGTGCTGATACAGAACCGCGATCGGTTGCTGCCCGTTTGGCCTCGGGTGCAGGAGAAGCTATACGCACTGCTCGTAGGAGCTTCTTCGAACGAGTACAACTACCTGCTGCAGCGGACGACGGTCGCACTGCTCAAGCTGGCGATCTATCTGATGCGTAACGAGGAAATCTGTTCGACGATCTTGCAGAGCCTTCGGATGCTGTTGGCCCTCCGGCCGGCTGTCATACTGGCCATCTCGAAGCCGATTTCGATCGGTATGTATGAGCTGCTGAAAACGAGTGCCCAGAACATCCACACCGAGGCGGATTGGGTAATTGTTTTCACCGTGCTGGAGTGTGTCGGTGCTGGCGCAATGCCACCGGAGTACGCATCCGTGGAGCAGGTGGCGTCGGTAAGTGTCGGGGCTAAGTCGGACGGGGCGGTAAGCAGCGAAGAAGATTCCGGTTTGCCTGGAGATCGGGGTTACGCTTCTGACTCGGAGCACAGTACGGCCACGATCCCGCTGGTGAAAACGGTACCCACTCCCCCGCCAGTTCCGACCCAATCGGGTCAACCCATTCCAAGCAGTCCGACGGCGGGTGATGCTGGCGCATGGATAATGGTGAACAAAGATACGATCGACCTCGTCACTGGTGGTGGTTCCGGTGGTGGGCAGTCTCCTTCCACCCCGATACGACACTCGATTCAGTACCACTGTAAGCTGCTGGAGCACTCACCGTTCGCCCTCGTCAAGTGTTGGGAAAGTCTGGCGTTCATCGTGCGCAACGTGGCGCACATCACGCCGTACAATTTTGAGAGCTGTGTGCGTTGCATTCGCACTTTCGTGGAAGCATCCATGAGCCAGACGAACCACCAGCAGCCCCAGCTCCAGCAGCATCATCCGCTCCGCAAGAAAACCGCCGGTACATCGGCAAAGGATCGGCAACGGAAGCGTGCAGACGGTACGTCACATGGTGCGGGTTCGGGGATGTCTTCGTCCTCATCGTCGTCGGTGGCAGTTGATAGCAGCGACAGTGATTCGGAAGAGCTGCCCGAGCGCTATCAGTCGATATCGATTCAGCTGCTCGATCTGATGCACACGCTGCACACGCGCACGGCGCAGATCTTCCGCTGGTGGGCGGAGGAGGGCGGTGCTGTACCGCAGTGCTCCTCACTCTGGTCACAGGGATGGAGTCCGCTGCTGCAGGGTATAGCACGGCTTGCCACCGACCAAAGACGTCAGGTGCGCACCAGTGCCATCACCTGTCTGCAACGGGCGCTCCTGGTGCAGGATCTACAAACACTGACCGGACTCGAGTGGGCTGGATGCTTCAAACAGGTAATGAGGGCACTGATGAGCACAGCGCTTTTGCAAACGCTTTCACATTCTTTTTTGTGCACAGGTTCTATTCCCACTACTGCAGGAACTGCTGCAGGAGAGAGCCTCCAGTCCGGTAGAAGTGTCGCTGCTAGAAGAGTCACGCATCCGGACGGCGACGATCATGTCGAAGGTGTTCCTGCATCATCTGACGCCGTTGATCGCGCTACCCAATTTCCAGGAGCTTTGGCTGGAGATACTGGACTATTTTGAACGGTTTATGACGGCCGGTTCGGATATGTTGTACGAGGCGGTGCTGGAAAGCTTGAAGAATATGCTACTCGTCATGCATTCGGTAAGCGGCAGTCAGGAGTTGAGCTCGGTTGGTGGGGAGGGTTTGAAGAACATTTCGTTATCGTGTGCAGGTTTGCGTGTTCCACAACACCGACGGAGTGACGCATTCGATGCTTTGGGATGTAACCTGGCAAAGGATATCGGGCTTTCTGCCCAATCTTAAGGATGAGCTATTCAAACATGAAGGTATGCGTTTGAACCCCGGCAATTGCTCACGCTAATCTTACTTATGTTCTTGTGCCATTGCAGCCGTCCGGGCATCGGTTACTATTAGTGGCGGAACGGGAGGAAACACAAGAACTGCACCAATTGCAACAGCTCCAACTAATCCACCTTCACTTGCCGGAGAGCAGCAGCACGTTCTAGAAGGAGGCCAGATAAACAACAGTTCGCTCGTCGGAGAAATTGTCGCTCCACGTGTGGTTCTGCATCCAACCCTCATTCCTGACCGATCTTCACCTCCGGAATCGTTCGTTGCGCAACATCTGCCACCTGTCGCCCCAGTCGAGGTACATCGCACACCCGTGCATCGTGTGGCTCCGAACAACCTGCTCATGAGCAACACGACATCGAGCGATTTTAGTGGACTTCCGTTGGGTTTACCGCGTGTTTCGACGTTACCACCACCACCGGAACCGCCGGCTGCTGCTAACTTGCTCCACTTGACGCCCACACACACCCCAGCTCTGATTCAACATCAAACACCACCATCAACGGTTGCGAACATTATCGAATTGCCCAGTGGTGGTGTGGAAAACCAAACGGAAGCATCCACCTCTCAGCCGATTCCCGATCTAGAGGCTGGAAATGTTCCCATAAGTCACCTGTTGGCCGGTTCGCAGTATCCTTCCCTGCAGCACGTGCCCATCGGAATCGCGCAAAGCTTCGCACCGATATTTGTGCAACCGAACCCGATCGCGGCGGAAACATCCGACATATACTCGGAATACGCGAACGATCCGTACAATCTGACTCTGCAGATGGAACACGCACCGGGCGATGGCACCGTCTGTGCGGCACGATCGCACGAGGAAAACAAACAAACGACGACCACGGCGGACCCAATGCCAACGACCTCGACCTCGACAACGATGACATCTGCCCAGCTGGCGAACGTGTTTCAATCGGCGCAATATTTTAGCTTCCCATCGGCTGGTCATATACCGCCCGGATCAGAGATGCTGTTCGGAGAACCGTAATCCATCGATACGACTGGGGCTTACGTCATATCGAACATTCCTTGGACAACAGCCGTCCGGCAGTGGAGTGCATGAGAAGGTGGCAAACTGTAGCTAATTTACGTGTATTCATTATTTTTAGTCGTTCACGAGCAGGGGATGAGTGAGAGGCGCATGTCGAAAGCATATTTTAAATAAGCATTATATTACTTCACACTTTTGAGGATCTTTTCTTTTGTTAGCAACAAGGGCATGGTATTTATTGGCATTAATGTAAAGATGATATCCCACTTTCTTTCTGTTGAAAAATGAACGAATCGTCGTATTGTTTATAGTGCGAGCCGGTCAATTTGTTGAATGATAAAACAAGAAGCTTCTTCGTTAGCTCGTTGTTGATCAGTTTTAATTCCACTGTTCGTGTTTAGGTTTTTCAACTACTACCTGTTCGTTCCAATTCCCTTAGTCTTATGGTAGACGAAGAGTCAAACGCCGTATGTTTCCCAAAGTGGATGGAAGTGGGTGGTATATGGCCGTACTATGATACTTTCTGTTTTTAATCTAATTATGACTATGCATCTACTACCCAAGTTGAGCTCTGCATGCATTCTCTAATCGTGAACTCTCACCGAACGAATCACACTCGGGGCAGATGCGCACATGCACTTGCGTCCCCGGTGATACAAGCAGAACAGATGTACGATGTTCGTTAGCAAAATGAGATCGAAAATAAATAGATTGCAAATATCATACTAACGATGAAGTTACCAATGTCTTTATTTTGTCTACGATCCGGTGGCCGCTTCGGTGCGAAATATCGTCAGCAATTGTTCCGGACTGTGCCGACAGCCGGTTTTATCAAGAACGATCGTTTTCTGGCGTGATTTAGATCCACGATCGAGACTGATGTCACTTTTGCGCAAGTCCAACAGTTTGGACAGATACTTTATCAGTTCCGTATTCGCTTCTCCATCGATCGGTGGAGCAGCTGCAGTAGCGGTGGAAGATAGAACGATTGTGAGTTTGTCCCCCGAGTCATCCTGCGTTCTGTACTTACCGATCTGACAACCAATTCCCTCCTCACTCACATCTGTGATTCCGCTTGCCTTTGCTCCCGGTTTGGCCAGGATCTTTACGATCAAGTTTCCGGTCTTCGCGTCCACTAGAACGGGCCCATTCGGGATGGGATTAGTGATCGGTTCGTCTTTGCTGGTTTTTGAATTTTTCCCTCCTTTGGCCGATTTCTTGGACATGGCAACTGTTGTGGTAACTTGCTGCTGCCTACGATTTATGAGATTCGATCGGGTTGCAAGGATTGCTTTGATAATTTGGTTTACCATTAAATTTATGTGTTCGCTGCAGCACGGCTGAGGAAACGGTGTTTTGTTTACAACCAGCTGATTTTGACATTCGTTTGCCACGAAAAGTTTACAAGTTGCGTCGACCAGTGTGAAAATAAACAAAGCCGGGAAAAATCAGGTTTCTTTATAGAAACATGGAAAGAAAATAACATATTGAATTTACATTAATGTTGATTAAGAACGTGTGAAAGATTCTTCTTTCGTGCTGCTGCTGTCGATTGCGACGTGAGTATGGAATGAAGGCGTATCTTATCACAGTGAAAGAAAGCAGCCGATGAAGGGAAAGGTGGCTTCACCATGACATTGATTGTGGTTTGCTTGGTTTGGCCTCATTCCCCACTCTCTCGAGACATGATTATCAAGCATTTGCAAAGAGTGCGCACTATTGGTTCGGAAGTTTGTGATTCATCACTGGAGTGAGTGTTTTGTAGTTTGAGTTTGTACCCGGAACGAAAATACAGCCAGTGAAAATATGTAAAACTCTAATCAAGTCACAAAGTTGCAGTGCACCGATCCTTAAAAAGCCTCCCAATTGTGTGACACTTGTTAGCCGCGGTTTACTCGAGGCGTCGTCCTTTTTTTAGTTGCTGCTTGTACACAAACCTTATATAAGGCTCAAAAGAGAAAGTCAAGTGAGCTTCTCAGTATACAAACAGTACATCAAACCTGATCGACGATCGCACCGATTCGAACAAGTCATCCGAGGTAGCTGTGTTGTGGGTGAAGCAATCGTGAAATGAATCCCCTGTTTCGTCAGCTTTCCACAGCGCTGCCGTGTGCCAGCAGTTTGAGAGGTTCCATTCGGTACGCCTTCGATCTACAATCGAGACAGCTTCGGCAAATTTCCGTCCTTCCTGCGGCACAGACAGCGTGCAACGTGCAGTCGGTTCGTCGATACTGCTGCTTCGAGATGAAACCAAAAGTGTACGTCACACGAAACGATTACGCCCGCATTGGTCTGGATCTACTAAGAGAAGAGTAAGTAATTGCAATTTGAAACACTACCCAAACTCGGTTATCACTTTGGTTGGCTTCCAGATGTGATATTTCATTGTGGGATGAAGGGTATCCCGTACCGAGAGATGAATTTCTGAAGAACGTAGCTGGTAAAGATGCTATCTACTGTTCGTTGAACGATCGGATTGACAAAGAGTTGCTGGATCAGGCGGGACCAAACCTAAAAGTCATCTCCACCATCTCCGTTGGGTAAGTCTGGACACAAAAGGTACCAACATCTCGTGCTAAAGACGCACCACATCTCTTCACCGCAGCTACGACCATATCGATGTGAAGGAATGCAAACAGCGTGGAATTCGCGTTGGTTACACTCCGGACGTGCTTACCGATGCAACGGCTGAACTGACGGTCGCTTTACTGTTGGCCACGGCACGCCGTATGCTAGAGGCCAACAAGCAGGTACACACCGGAGGCTGGAAATCTTGGTCACCGATGTGGATGTGCGGCAGGGGTGTGAAAAATTCGGTCGTCGGAATCTTTGGCTTCGGACGCATCGGCCAGGAAGTGGCCAAACGTTTGACACCGTTCAAACCGTCACGCATCCAGTTCACCAGCAGAACGGACAAGTTCCTGACGGCGGAAGATCTCGGGGTCACGCAGGTTCCGTTCGATGAGCTGATCGAAACGAGCGATTTTCTTATAATCGCTTGCTCCTATAACGTCGAAACGGCCAATCTGTTCAACGATGCTGTGTTTTCGCGCATGAAACCCTCCGCAATACTGGTCAATACGAGCCGCGGTGGGGTAGTGGAGCAGCACGATCTAATCCACGCTTTGCGGGCGGGTAAAATACAAGCAGCTGGATTGGACGTTACCACACCGGAACCGCTACCACTCGATAACCCTCTGCTGACTCTGCCGAATGTCGTGATATTACCGCACATCGGTAGTGCTGACATCGAGACACGCATCGAAATGTCGCGCATAACGGCGTGCAATATACTGGCCGGTTTAAAGGGCGTAAAAATGCTATCGGAGGTTTAGGAGGGAAGCGCCATGCTATGCAGATTATCATACTACTTACCATCTCTTGCGAGCAGACCGTGAAACAATGTTGATTATTGTTATAACAAATAAAACGTCTTGTTGGGGTGGTTTTTCACTCAATCATGTTTGCGTGTTTTCCATTGTTTTCTCCCTAAGGTGTTTGGTTTAGCTGCCAACTCGCATCGGAGGTGAAACTAGTATGACTCCATCACCACGCACGAACAGCATAGGAATGGTGCGTTTGGTAGTTTTGTACACCTCTTCGTACGTTTCTTCGTCGATTTCTACCGTGGTCACCGTTTCCTCGGCATCACCTAGCACCATGTTAAGATGTTGATCGAAAGCCTACAATACACGAAAGCAAAAAGAAAGAAGCAGCTATACGAAGTAATATACTATACGGCAGCTGTTGGATCTTACATGCAGTCGACCCCGCAATTCCCGCTCGTAACGCATTTTCACATAGATCTTCTCATCCAAACTAAGCCGGATAAGATCCAGCGGTTCCTTCACCGGAATGATGGGCATCTACACAAATGAAAATCAATGTTGGATTAATGTAGTACCTCTAGATGATGTTTTATCGTGTCAATTTGCAACTAACCTGCTCTTCTTCAGTCATTTCGCCAAATTGATACACTTTCTATTTGAGATAAAACAAAGTTATACGATTGTTAGGGCAAAAATGCCGTTTTGTGCTGCAGATTTCTATTATTTTTTCAGTAACGTAGGTTGAAGTGTAAACAATTGAAAACGGAACGCATTTATCAGTTGGTTTCAGTTCTCCAACAACGATGAACCGTAGTCGATTATTTTGGCTTTCATTTTCGATTAAAAAGGAACCACAAATCTGAAATGGTCCCAAATATAACATAACATTGATACAAGACCATGATGATGTTGTGAAGCATCTTAATCGCGTAAAATACTGAAAAATACAGCAACCGACATTGTCTCGTTTGTCTGTTCTTAAAACTGGACATTTGTATGACAGCTGACCTTATGCGTGCGTTTACGCTTGTGTACAGTGCTTGACAGTAGTTATGTGTTTAGAAAAACAACGTGTGCGTGCCATGTGAGACTGTTGGCATCGGAACTAGAAGTGAATTTTTGTAATATCTAAGCGTAATTGCACGCGACTTGACTATAGAAACGAAGTGTTAATAGTTTTTGGTAAGTAAGTGAAAACGGTAGTCTGCTCAAACTTGTTATGAACGGGAAAATGGAAAAGCCGGCAATTTTTACCTGCGGGCGCGTTGTTGACAATGTGTTTGAGTGTGCACGTATCGAATTAATGCTTGCAATTAGCTATTTTATATATATTATTGCATTAGATGATGTTTTTTAGATCGTTTGAGATCTGTTTCGCAGCATATGTTGTACAACTCTTTCAAATCTCACTTAAATTATTGATCTCCAACCTGTCGATGGCATCCTAACCTCACAAAGTGTTCTTTGATTCTCTTTTGTGCAGTTTGTTCGATATGAGTTTCCGTGGACGAGGTGGTGGCGGCGGTGGCTTTGGCGGCCGAGGAGGTCGTGGCGGTGGCGGCCGAGGAGGTGGAGGTGGCCGTGGCGGATTCAACAATCGCAGTTTTGGTAACCGGGATGAAGGCCCGAAGAACATCATTCCGCTCGGATACTACGATTACCCGTGCCAGGAGGAACTGATCGCTAAAGTAGAGGTGGAAAACGTGCCGTTCTTCAACGCGCCCATCTATATGGAGGGAGAGAAGCAGATCGGCAAGGTGGACGAAATCTTCGGAAGCCTGAAGGACTTTTACGTGTCGATCAAGCTGAACGACAACATGAAACCGGACGGCTTTCAGGTGAAGCAGAAGCTATTCATCGATTCGGCGAAGCTGTTACCACTTGCACGCTTCATGCCCGGAAATCAGACCCGCCGACCGGGAGGTCGGGTGGGCAAACCTGGTGGTGGACGCGGTGGGCCTGGAGGACGTGGTGGACGTGGCGGCAGTGGTGGGGGCTTCCGCGGCAGAGGTGGTGCTGGTGGTCCTGGTGGCGGCGGTGGTTTCCGTGGTGGTAATCGTGGAGGAGGTTTTGGCCGTGGAGGCGGTTTCGGTGGCGGCGGTTTCCGTGGTGGTCGTGGTGGTGGTGGTGGCGGTGGAGGAGGTGGCGGTGGAAATCGGTGGTAACTGCCAAGCTCCGGCAGTTCCACATGTGTTACATGGGGGACAATCCTAAGTGTACGGTAGCATACACTGTCTTTGTATGAAAATTTTGTGTGTAAGTGCTTAACGTGTAAGGTAATGAAAATATATGCTTTTCTTCCAGATCGGGAAGAATCATCCTTAAAGAGTAAATATCGATCATTCACAAAGTACCGTGAAGAAAAATGAAAACATCAGCGTAGAATGTATTGTTTAATTGTGCTGGATTCAACACTTGGTGTTGGTGTAAGCGATGACCTCAAGAAATAGAAGTCTAAACAGCTTTCATCTAACCTGCGTTTGATCACGGACATTCACACCGACAAACGGGACAACACTTTTTCTCCTCCAACCACCGATCGATGCAGCCTCCGTGAAACTGATGGACACATATCGCTAGGTTTTTGCCTTCGGCTTCATCGATATTCTCCAAACAAATAGGACACACAAGACACGTTTGCGATTCGTTGGGTTTGCTAAAGAATGAAACGAATAGAGGAATTAAGAATTGCTAGCAACAGCAGTATATCGGTTGTGATCATACGTATCCAAGTTCAGGCTGGACGTTACATATCCCGGCACTGTCTCTGCACTGATAATGGCGGGTGGCAGAAAGGTGGCAAGGAATCGGATAAGTTCGAACTCATCGTCGCAGCAGAAGTCACTGCGGAGCTTAAACTCATCCTGGTATTGGTTCGCACTGGCAAAGCAGTGTCTATTGAGCATGTGTTCTGGGAGTTGATTGACGAGCGTACCGAAAGTTTCCAACCGGAAGCACACACAAATCGGACAATGCACTGCGGTAGGAAGAGGCGGCTCGTTCGTTGCATTAAGGCGCGAATGCTCGCTCCGCGAGTGCTCATACAGTGCGTCAACGGTCAACCGGTCAAGGGCACAGTAGGGGCAGGTGTAGATACCGATGGCATCGTACTGATCACGGTTCACTTTGCGGGCGTACTTTGCGAGCAGCTCGTTGTACGAGATGAGCCGCTGTAGCGGATGCTGCTGTTCCGAGCAAGACGGGCTGGACTTTGGACACACCAGACAACTAAATGTGCGACCGTTCAGGAACACTGCAATCAGATAGAAATCAATCATTATGTTGTCCCATTAAGTGCGAAGCGCTGGTCACTTTTTGATACGCCAAACGACATAATTTTATATTTGCGTCATACTCACGACTCATTGCGGTCTTGGGCTACTTCTGCACCGTTCGGAGGAGGACACACGAATGATATGGATGCAATTGGATCGCTCGATCGCTCTGGCAATGGGTTGATGCATTGATCCGTGCGACTGATAACAGACCGATAGGTTACGGGTTGCCGGAGAACGCGTACGCAAAGCAAGAAAAGCCGCGTAAACAAAAACCTGTTGTGCTGTACGCTCGCGCTACAGTGGGCAGCGCATTTAACGCCGCATCATAAATCGATTGTGAAAAGAGCTGTGGATTTCATGTTGTATGGATGACCCAGCATTATTTTTTGTGTCGATGGTTGTTAAACATATTCACCTAATTATAAAATCTTCTGACGCAACACAGTTTAGTGCGTATATAATTACAACAAATAAAGCTTTGTTAATTTCGCGCGGGCCAACATTCAAACACGACGTCAACTGCTGCGTGTTGATAAGGAACTGTACAACATGATCACCGTGCTAAACCAGCCATAACAAAAACACACAGATGAAAAGGAACAGACCGTGTAATAAATAGTTGGTCTTCATGGTCTTATCTTTTCCCTTTGAGTAACACTCCCCCGAGCTGTAAAATACTCACAATGATTCGAGTAGTATATTGTACTGGTGAGGAAAGGGTAAACAAGCACAGAGAATCAATCAATGATTTATTTCAAAACTAGCATGGGATGCGAAACACTTGCAAAATTGTTCAGTTGTTTCATTTTGTTTTCTCGCCACAGTGGATTGTAGTATCCTTTAAATATTAGAAAACCCTTACATATGGGAATATTTGCTTCAATTTCTACAATTCATGTTAATTCAAATTAGTTTCTCGCCAAGTGTGAACCTTTTGAAAACGTGAAGCGGTATGAAACAGTTTGCCATCTATATTCACCACACAGAAGGGGAAATTTCGAACCGTTTCCCCTAATTTGAGGGGAATTTGCTTCCCACGCCGATTCCACCGTTGGCTGTGTTGTAGCGGGGAATTTAAATGTCGGTTGCATGATTGATAATATTTTGGCAGGATATAACATTTACCAGCGTTCTTCGAAATTGAAATTATATTACTGATAGCGTACCCAAATAAATATGTTCCATATTAAAGTTCACCAGAAACAAATAGCATACTACTGAATCTACCATTTTAATGACAAGATTGTTTTCTATTAATTTGCCTAACTAATTCCTTATCACTGAAGCATGCATGTGAGGAATTGTGAGGAGACAACAAAAAAGAATGTTTCTATGTCATTCAATATTCCTCCAGTACAGTCTTCCTGGAACGACCGTTTTGAATCCCCTTCCTCGCTATTGCGGCGGGCTCTTAAAGTGCGTAGATAAAAAGATTTATTCCTCAAAAAAACACGCTGCAATCATGTGTCGGGGTGCCAAGGAAGCTCTGTCTTCTAGCGGTGTCGTTGGTCTTACGCAACGCACATTTATTCCTCGTGACATCCAGTCATGATCGATAATGTAAACTTGAGTCGTTTTTATACCTCTTAAGCTTTACATTAATGTTTCTTAATCTGAAACGAATGTTTACCCCGCAAAAAATGATCTGTCGGAAATTGGAGCGTTGAATAAATTTAAAACTTTGATGGTCAGAGAGAAGGAACACATTTTGGCGAGCGTTGATCACAAAATCGTTTCTAGATGCTTTTCACATCCAATTCCAGTGATAGATTATCGTGGTACGAAAAAAGTTCGAAAATGGACATGAAAAGTGGCATGATTGATAATGTTTCGGACAAAAAGTTGGTCCATTTAAACTCTTTGGCGCAGATTCGATTTAGTTTTGGCGATTGCGTGGCCATACCTTTCATGTCGAAGCTAACGAGTAGAAGGGAAGGAATATTGTTGAATTGGTTTTATGCATGCACTGGCGCAACTATTAGCCGAGAAATGCTGAGTGGTCTGGCAAAATATGTTTTGCAACGTTCTTTTTTTGGAGAATAAAATCCATTTCCTGCCGTCAGCTACCGGCCCGGTACGTTTTTTTTCTTCTCCTATTTCTCTCGGCTGTCTGGGACCTACCGGGGAACGATCTGGACAACGTCAGCAAAAAATACTGTTATCTGTTGAATCTGGAGTGTTTTCGGATAGTGCGCACTGTTCGGTACAAAAGAAGTATAAAGAAAAATAGTATTGTGAAAAAACCCCGAAGTGGAAGACTGGTTTTACATGATTTTCCTTTTTCAGCAGCGAAAGCTTATCTGCATCTCCTACAGCAGTGGGTCGCTTATGCCGTTCGCGTGTTGAATAAATAATCGTTTCTAGTTAGTCCGATATTCTACAACTTTCCATTAACGATGGGGTATTATCAGATTTTTATAGATGGTCGAATTAAAAAGATATAAGTTACCATTTTTTAATGTAACCCAACCTTTCAACATTTTCAACAGGTCGACACATACATAAACACACACAGATACGTGCTTATCGGCTTGGAAAATGTCCTTTTGAGCATCTGTCACCCTTGTCAATCAGCACGGTTAAAGCAGTCGAGCAATGCGGCAGGTTACGCTGCATCCCAGCCGGCCCAGAAGTCCGCTGAGCCGTGAGATATTTAAACGAGTTCCAATGCGCACCGTGTGAAGGCCTTGATTGGAGCGCTGACGGGTGTGCAAGTTTCCGCATCATTGCGTGAACGTTGATCTAAAGATTAAAGAAAACGGTTTCAGCTAAAGATCACCATCGGGGGACCGAAGTGGTGGCACAAGCTGGTCCCATTCCTTGCCACCGATGACGATGAAATGGGACGTCAAATGGGGACCGAACGCGAAACGTTATCCTCCAACACGGCAGCGAAGGAACTGAGCAGCGTTCATCATGATTTGTGCTGCAGTCAAAATACGCCGAAACCTTGGGACGAATTTTTACGGGCGGTGGGACGAACAGGCGCAGGAGAAATGTTGACAAATATTGACCGTGGGTCGCTCCGGGTGTCGTGGGGCTTGTGTCTCCACGACGAACATTCTTCCGTGCGGCGTGGATGTATTCGAATGCGTTGCGGGCGCATCGGCTCGACGGCAGAAGGAACCAACGAATAAGCAGTAGTTGCGTACGCGGTTCACGGTTTCGTTTGCCAGCGATATCGTCGGCATCCGAGCGCAAGACGCGCTAGACGTTCGCTGTTCTATTTATTTGGTTATTCTTCGAGTATTTGCTTTCACGTTCCACTGGAGAATTGTCTGGCACGCCTGATGCTGTCCTTGGAGAATTATTGTCAGGTGGGACCGCCGCAGGCCACCGCTGCGGTCGTTTTTCGCCAGGTCAGGTACACACTGACGCTGTTTGAGAATGGAATAATAATCGACAGGTGGAAGGAACGTTTGGGATGGCGAGCGAAACGAAGGTGGGGCAATATTTACGAATCTACTTGCTATTTATTTTTTGTCTTCACATATTCCCCACTAGAACGTAGCCCGGTCGTCATGATTCATCAACTGCCACGCCTCCACGACAGAATCTCAACAATGTGCAATCATCAGTCTAAGATTTTTACAAACATGCCTGCCGTTCGATGAAAATGTTTTGGGTCGACCCCGGCGAGCCGAGCGTCCTTGATCGTGGGTTCTTCGACTGCTTGAGCTTCGCTTGCAGAGAGAAACAATTTCATGCCGAACAATCCATCGTTACAGGGTGTTATATGAAATCATTGCACTTTTGCCGGTACTTTCCCGCTGTCCGGGCCTAGTGCCGAGCTCACAAAACACTCCCGGCACGTCATTCCTGATTGATTGATAACCACCACGGGGCAAGTCCTTCACCTTGAACCGGGCGTTCTATCTGGACACCCCTGGGTGGGTTTGTTTGCGTCAGTTCTTGGCCAACGATTTATGGCGCAGCACTCGAAGCACTCGATTTATTATGCGTCTGTGAGGAAGGGTAATTGTATTGGAAAGATGCGCTTTTCCCTTTTCTGTTCGCAGCAACCTCTTTTTTTGTACACCGGAGAAAAAAACCTTCCAAACATTCAAATTCCAATACTTACTTCGAGTATGTATCAACAAAACTTCCATGAGGATCGAATTGTGTTTGGCAATGTTTGAAACTCCGGGCCACCGGACCGAGATAAGGGGCACGTGCTTCGTGTTCGAAAACCTTACACATTTCAGCTACTTTGGTGCTTCGGTGACTTTTGCCGACAGACCCACCGGATGATGGGCCGGTTACCACCTTCCAGGAACGAAAAGTTCATGCCATGCGAGGTGTTCTAATACATGGAAGCGGCATTGTCATAGACATCGCAAACCAATAAGGTTAGGTTTCGAATTACAGCCCGGGCGTGTTGCATCCGTTCCGGCGACGAAGATTATTGCTATACACTTGATGCTGCGATCCACTCGTTCGTGCTGGATGGTTTCATAAAGGAGGCGCAGATATTTGTAAATCTGTCAACCAGCAATAAGTCGTAGAAGGCTGTGATCATTTGCCAATACTCTACCGAATGGACAGACTGCTCTCGAGTAATGCGCGAGATTTATCGTTTGTGGAACGACTGTCTTCCAAAGAATTGATAAAAAACGATTGGTTATCTAATGCCTTTTTCCACAAGCGTACGGCTTTACACACCAAACATCTCGACTGGCTGATGGAGTCAAAAAATATCAATAAACTGATAACGCTCAGGCTCTGACTGACGCTGACAACTGAGTGAAAGAAAATAGCTTATCCATCTGCTGGATGCTATCATCATGGTGACCGCAAATAGCGCGAAAAGTGAGAATATCTGTGAAAAATTGTTCACCATCAACCTGAGCCGGTTGTGTAGCTTTTTTTCTTGTTGCCAAATTTTCACGAACGCATATTTCCATGAAAAATTACCTACACGAGAGAAGTGTTATGTTTGGGAGTTTTACAAACATACAACTTTTATTTACACACGGACTTTTATTTACATTACACATTTTACAATTAAACACGCACTATGTGGGAGAGGCCCGCACGGCCTAGCGGGAGAGTTCGTCCTCGATCCACGCTCTTTGGCTGCTATCGTCTCACTCCTTGTTTTACTGAGGACATCGCCCGGCG
>KB672979.1:207217-248348 GCA_000349145.1 Anopheles dirus
TCGTCTCACTCCTTGTTTTACTGAGGACATCGCCCGGCGTCAGACCAGCTGTCACACGGCGAGTCCCCAGCTGACAAATTCGCATCCACAACAAGAAGTATGCGAACGAAGAAGCGAACGACACAATCCAGACCGTTCGTTTGGTGGGTGGCATACGTCCCCTCGCGCTGCGAAGGACAATTTATCACCTTTGTTGCGCGAATACGAGCGCCGTACATTAATTAGCAACACAGTTCAACGACAACGATGACGATGTCTCTCTTGAGCCGAACGGAGAAATATTTGAGATTTTTTGTCTCACGGCGATGGCTTGAATGATGCTTTACGAGACCGTTTGAGTTCCATGTGTATTTGCATTTTGTTTTTTTTTTTTATTGTATGTGATATAAAACACCGAACATTACCACAACATACTATATGCGAAAACATGCACGCTGGGAGGCTACGCACTCCATAATGGGGCTCAATAAAATATAACATATGACACACACTGTGTGATGTTTCAATTGTTTCGCAATCCTTTGCATAGGCCGATAAGCATTGAATTATGGCAGTACCGATCTGCTCACTAAAAACGCACAATCCAGTGTCAAATGGATCGCACGTCAGATTGCGCAATGTTTCCACCGTCAACAACCGCAGCATTTGTTCATTTGTGTTCCGCTGCGTAAAGTTTTATTTCAGCTCAATATGCGTTTCTCTTTATCGCTCTCTCTCTCTCTCTCTCTCTCTCTCTCTCTCTCTCTCTCTCTCTCTCGCTCGCACCCATTTGACGGAAGCCATTTTGATGGGTACATGTGAGTTATTGCGCACCGCCGAACACTTTTCCGGTGCGAACGCATTTTTCAACCTGTGACAAATATTTGCTTACGAGTGCATTCTCCATTTAATGAGTTTTATGCTAATTCGTGTTCGTCGGGTGTTGCGTCCGGCACCGGACGTTTTGGAGGTGTCCCTGAAAGGTGTTTCTGAGTTAAGAACGATGGAGAGACAGACAGTGGTCATTAGCTTAACGAGAGTCCGTTGTCCGTTTGTGACATTTTCAAAAGCACCTTTGGCTGCCGTGTTAGCCCGCTGTAAAACAAACGTAAAGGTGTAGGAATTAAAATTATCAATCTTCGTGAAAAGGACTGTTTGGTTGTAGAACCAAGCGGCTTCGGACGGAAAATTCCACAGTGCTACAGTCGTTTCTTCGTTCCAGCAACGGCTTGCTAGCTGAAGCGTAAAAATACATTGATGTTTCGCTATTCTTATTCCAGCAGTCGGTTTCTCGATCCTCTTTTTTCTTTCTTTATATTGAGCGGCTAATTGAAACGCTAACGATGGGCGGAAATCATTCGGAGAAAATAATTAAGTTGGTTAATTTGTTATTTGCCTTGCGCGTCTTTTTACGGTTTTCGCTTCTTCAAGTTCGTGACAGACAATTGAAATGTATGTTTTGCTCTTATGGTATACTAAGTATTGTCCGTACGACTTGATGTTGTCCACTTGTGTCGAGTATTGAATTCAGAAAGTTAACTATAGCTTGAACCAAGTGATGAAAACATCGTTAAAACTATCTACACGCTTTGTGTGCGTTAAAATCGTCTCCCGTAAATCGTGCCGTGAACCGTGAAAGGACCGTGAAAGGAGAAAAAACACTGAAACCTAATTTAACAAGATGCACAAGTAACAGCAGAGCAACAACAAAGTTCAATTTGTTTTAAAATGCTTTCCAGACGCCGCCAAGAACTCGGGCTAAAACAACAATCTAGCTCGTTTTCTTGTGCTTTGCTTCTCGCCTTCCTTCTGTTCTGCCTTGTTATTATAAGACAACCTTATTCGCACACCTCCAGTGGGCAGTTTGCTCTTTGGAATGCGGCGCATCCTTTTTTTGCGCCTCAAGAACCAGGTATTTTAAGTGTTTCTTCACCATGCACACGGAGCATTTGGCGTGCTAGAAATCCAATACCAAAATACGCCCTGCTCTTAAAGCAACAACCATGAGGGCCGGTGTCGGGCGCGCGGTCAGCCCGTTTGGCTACTGGAAATGAAAAATGTAGGTAAAAAACATGTTCAAAGTTAAAATTCAGTGCTGAGAGAAAAAGAATTTCGAAGAAAAACCAGTACCGTTGTGTTCGAGAATTTCTACCGTGCTGCATTGCATTTGTGTGTGTGTGTGTGTGTGTGTGTGTGTGTGTGTGTGTGTGTGTGTGGTGGGTTTTACGAAAACAGGTGGGTCGCCCGATTCTGCCTCACTACGAACAGCAATGATGAATGGGCTGCTTGTTCATGTGGCCCCATGACGGATGCACAGAGTTTTCTTAGTTTCATCATAATCGCACCGGGAAAATGATCCGAAACTTTTCATCCGCAATTGTATTCGCTTCAACAATAGAACTTTACTTACCTTACCTACCACGAGCACGCGAAAACCGGAGGTTCTCTGCTGACAAAAAAAAATCTTTCGTAGCTCCTCGCTCAGAGCAAACAACGTTTTTTTGCTTCCAATATGGCACCTTTCTTCGATCGTCCATCGCAACCCAACCGGCTCAGAAAAAGGGCGACGGCTGGACGGTCGTGTTGCTCGTGCCGCCACTGTCTAGCATTGTTATGCCGTAGGATAATTGGATTTTAACCGCAGGATGCGACCCGTAAGCGGACCCGGCGCGAACCACCACGCGAACCGAGACAGTCGTGGGCTTCATGACGGTGATTTGAAGCTCACCACCGGAACAAAAGTGGAAAATTAAATCTAGCCGGCGTTGGAAACATCTACCTGCGCGCAGGATTGATTGTGTTTTGATTGTGTGGTACCGATGGACCGCCAGTCGTCGATAAGCCCGGTGAGGAGATGCTCAAACAAGTTCCTTTTTTGTGAAAGTTTTAGTCTGCTTGTCGTCCCGCGGACTCTGGGGAACCGCGACTCATTTAAGCCAAAGTTTCTGTACAAAATGGCACTGCGTCGATGTGAAAATGAAAGCTTCATCTTGGGGCACGTTTTTGACGTGCGTGAATGAATATCGTACTCAGAGATAGACTGCAACCTCACTGCATATCTAATGGTTCTTGAGATTGTTTAGGAAATCACATTTTCAACGCCTACTGGAAGAAATGAAAAGAGTCACTCTCACTTGCTTCTAAACTATCGCTGGTAAGCTGGTTCGATCCCCCGTCGAGACACGCCTTTGGAGCGGTTGGATGATCTTTACTACTACGCTGGATAAACAAGCGATAAAAATCACGTACCACCGTATCCTTAATTATCGATAGACACAGCTCTCCATCCACCAACGTGTGGGTGGGTGAGCGTGTGGGCAGGGATGTGTCTGGAAACCTTTTAAAACTACTATAATTAAGGTTGACAGCGTGGAAACGGGCTGCCAAACGAAGGATCACCCAAGCACAGGAAATGGGAGGACTTCCCGCACGGCCGGAAAATCCGCTTGTTGAATGGTGAAAGCGAAGAAGAAAACTGCCAAGGTCAGACGTGACCCGACCGAAGGCGGGTGGCGGCTAGTGGGAGGAGCGAAAATACCACCGTAGCGCACACGGGGGAAAAGGAAAAGAGACCAAAACGCTCCCTCGTGACAGACAATCTCGGCCCATCCTTCCCGGGAGTGGACAGGGTGGTGTGTGTGTGTGTGTGAGCGCCGTGTGTGGTCGTGTTGGAGTTTGTCTTAGACATGGGGGACCTCATCAAAAGGTCATGGATTGATCGACGTCGGTGCAGGACGCCGTCCCGTGGAACGGAATGTTTTGTTTACCTTTTACCTTTTGCCACCCGGAAAAAGCTGACGCCGGCTCGGTAATGCAGAAGTGTGGAAAAGGTATGCGAAGCGATTTGGAATGAAAAGTTGCCCGTGTCGGTCTTTCTTTATCGGGGCTGTTGAATGTTTTGCAATTATCGACCATTACTTACACATTACTACTACCTATTGTTTGACAATATTCGCTAACTACGTTTGGGTGATGATTTTGTCATTCGCATTTTGTTTTCCAGAAGTTTTGCATTATTGTACACAATTATAATTTCCTTTTTGTGGATTCGCTTCGATTCCGACTCCGGAAACGCACTTTTCTTTAAAAGCACTCTTTCGTGTATGTATGTCTCTTCGGTGTCTGCGGTGAGACTGAATGGGATCCTTAATTGTATGTGAAGCACGCTCTGCCGTATTCAGCCGAGCTGTTGAAAAGCAGCCACTGAATAGGCTTTTCTGTCGATTCAGCGTGGCACATTTGTGTGTTGCGGTGGTTGAACACGACGTGAATATAACGTAGAGATTGCGCACCAATCTTTTCCTGGCCTGTGTCCTGCAGCAGGATGCATCTACATAAAGGATGTCTCTAGGGGATTTTACGCACCGTACGAACGGCTTCATGTTCTGGTCCAATTCGCTTCGTTGTGTGGTTTCTCAAGCATGGGAGATTGTTATCCTGACGATATTGCGTTTATAGTTCTAAGTATTAACTCATATTGGATACGACTATCAGTGAGGAACAACATAAGTAGTAGAAGTTGTGTATCTAGAATCGGAAAACTGCTTGAAAAAAAGAAATACATCGAAAACTGACCAGCCTCCGCTTCTATCGCACATTTCATGCTGCAGTAGTACGATGAGATATTGAGGATGTCATCAGCGTTCAATCAACGTTGTATCATTGATCGGATTAAGGTTTGCGTTAGTGCACCAAATTGAAGCTGTCACGACGAAGCCGTAGGAATGAAGGGATTCGAGATCGAAGAATGCTGAATCGTTGCTTGACGCAGTAGAGGGGTTTGATTTTTTTTTTGTTATTTACGGAATTGAGCTTCATAAAATTTCTGATGTAATGATGTAAACATCAATACTCCTTCAAAATTCATCCATTGGTGCGGGTGGCGCAATGAAGCGCAATATTTTCGTTGCAGCAAAACATGCAAAGTGCTTCTCCGGGGGGGGCGAATGCCTATATCGAATCGGTTAGGGTAGCATCTGGCCCTTACCCGACAGCGTGGTGATATGACGATGGGCCGAGTTTTCGTTGTACAAGCAATCGATCATCACACAGGCGGGCTTAAAAACATGCCTTTCTCTATGCCGTCTCTAGAGTAAACTTTCGTCTTTATGGGATCAATCGTTTGATCAGATCAATTGATTTTCCTAAAGAGAGTTTCAGATGAAAAAGTTGAAACGCTTTTAGAAATTATGCATACAAATAGGCCATTTGTTATGTTTTCAGGTGCTAAACGGTTGTTTTTTACAGCTATTTGCAGCTGTCAGAAGCTTACCCTTTCAACCTGTTGAAGTCACATGTGTCTACATGTGAGAACTCTGCTGTGCGATATTGAAAGCAATTGGATAGACAAACCTATTACCCGTTGCCCTTCGCCAGAACCAGCCAGTCTGGATGATGAACTTCCCCTTAAACAGTTTCCTTCAGCATTATTCATCAACTTCCGTCGAAACATTCGACATGCTGCTGCACGAATCTCGCTCTAGCAGAGTTTTGCTCCGCATGGATCGCGAGTAGCGAAGGATGTATAACCAAAACACTGCCGAAATGTTTGCATTTTGACGATTTTCTTTCCGTGTGGAATTTGTGTACCGTACACATGCTATCGCGGTTTCCTCTTTAGCGCGCGCTCGACGATTTGAGCGCTCTATACGCGTAAGGTGGATGTGGAGCGGTGAAATATTCAAATTTATGCTACAACGACGAACGGTGAACGAACGCTGCCTGTGGGGAAAAGAACAAACAGTGGGAGAAAGAAGGAACTACACCACAAATGTACCATTCCGGCCATTTTGAGGTATTTACATTTGCGAAGCGATGGTCGTTAAGTTGTTGCATGCCGAAACACACCTATACACTCAAATGGACACACTCGTGGTGCACAGGGCAATGAAATAAAACAATAAAGTGCCAAAGCAGGCGGTGCCTGTGTTACTGCCAGGGAAACGTGTACGGTGCTGCTGGCTGTGGTAGTAGTAGGCTCGACTACATTTCAAATTTTGCTTCGGGATGGATCAAAGAACAAACGAACCGTTACCGGTAACCGTTTTCTTATAATCAAAATAGGTATTTTCGTTGTGGTACTACACAAAACAACGAAATCAACACACCAAGTTCCGCGCACAGTGCAGCGATAGGCGAAATGAAATCGTTCACCGTTCACTCACTGGAACCGGTCCAGAGCAGGATTGAAGCATTCGATGAAAAACCACAGCCTGAATATTTAATAAAACACAACAGATTTACTTTACTGCTCCCTGTGTTCCCAATAGCTTAGGCCACAAAAGGCGAACAGAAGAGGAATCCCATATCCTGCAGAGACATTCATTTCATTCTCAACCAACCGATTCAGCGGTGCGGTCCTGGTATACGCAATAAAATGTGGTATCGCATTCCGATCGCTTGTCCCTACGGTACGTACCGTATTTATTCATAACATCTTCTACATCCTCACTCTCTCGCTCGCTAGCGCCATCGTAAGACAAGGATGTGTTTAAACGGGTTCGGTTTCCTCTGTTTTTCTTCAACTTTATGGCCGCACGTAATGGCACTTCAACTCAATGGCGCTGTCACTGATCACAAACACGATATTTGATCGACAAAATGCGCAAAGACCCGGCGAAAGCTAGATTTGGGACGGTTCACACGACACGCCTGATAACAAGAGCATCGGGCGTTGGCCGTAGCGAACCAGAAAGGAAGCACTGTAATTTAGCACCATTCCAACTGATGCCACATAGACTGGTAACAAAAAAAAAAGCCCGGGAACTTTTTGCACTATCTAATTCACTTACCTTTTACTGTCCGACCCGTTCCGGAGGTACGGTCCTGGAATCGGATCGAATCGAATGACAGGCAGACAACCGCTCATGGCACACCAGTTTCCCATTTTCCCTTTTTTGACAATGGGTCAACTTCCGGGTCGAGTTGGGGGCATGTTTGATGAGATTGGTTGATTATCCTCACGTGGCGCCTTCCACGGAAATAGAGAAAAAAAAAACGGCGGGACGAGACAAACTTTTGAACGCGTGTCACAAGCGCTATGGCAACGTTCAATTATGTATTTCAACGCCATTCGTATCCGCCTGCATTGGGGCATTTGGTGTTCGATGCCGACGCTTTTGTTTGCACAACAACTAGTGAGATGGTCAGATGGAATGGAATCCAATAGGTAGTGGGTCTGGTTGCTGCGCCGACATCGAATGGATCGATCTCATGTGCTGCCCATATACTGAAACTGGTTTCTTCCATCGCTGCGTCCTTCAAAAACGCTCTTTTGTTACACTCTCCGTGTTTGTTCGTTGTCAACTCAGCATTATTCTGCCATTACTTTTCAATGTCCTTGTAGACATCGGCCCTTCCGAACTTGGAAGGGATGTAAAGTTTACATTCTATTAGAGCATAGTTGCTCCCTTCAGCGAAGGGATCTCTTTATGCAAACTTTCCGAGTCTGACAAGCGGCATCTTCAGTTATATTCCCTGGAGTTGGTGTCCGGTGGGAGCGTTGTGGGAGGAAATTATCATATTTTCTCAACCTTGGCTGCGCGAACACTGTTCGGTGTGTTCGCACAGTGTTCCTACTTCACCTCAGCTGGTGGAATGTTTGCAGGGAGACCTTGTCCTTCAACTTCCGTACTGTAGTAAACAAAACTGCAACGCAATGTATCGCAGGAGCAGGAGTCGGTCGAATGACGGATGAAGCCTGTTGCTCGTACCTTCCCACACTACGCCGCCTCGCTTTCACGGTTGCTCACGCTTCTAGGACTAATTAATTTATCCCAATGGTCTGTCACGTTGCAGCATTAGAGAGTAATTACGGTGGTGTTTCCCCGAACCAGCTGTTTTCTTCATGGCGCGTTTTATTCATGAACCAATTTGGCTTTGCTCGGAGCGTTTCCTCCGGTGATGAACCTAGCCGTTCCGGGGACGATTCCACTAGCGCTCCCAAGCTGAACGAGTGGGTGGGGTGAATGGGGCGTACGGATAAAGCAGACGGATGTTTAGCGTGAAAATTGATTAACAGTTTCAGAATTCGGCTAAATGGGCCGAATCGATTGAGTGATGTGCTTGCAGAAGATTGAAGCATATCCGGCCGCAGCCGTTGGCGGAACGTGCTAAATTCTGGCGAAATGGTTCAACCGGAGACTGTCAGTGTGGAACACTGCTTAAACTCAATATCCGCTGTTTTAAAAAGATCATCCGTCTTCGAACGGGCCGTCGATGAGCTGGCATGACGTGAATTATTGCTGAACTGATGATGGCAGTGAAGTTCCACAGCCCTTAGTGTGGGTTGGGGGGCCCAGTTTCTGGTAACTTCTTTCTCCCACGGACGCTGCTCGGATTGGAGTATATTAAACTTTTTGTTGCAATTTCCTAAGCGGTGACAAGAATACTTTCTCCTCGAGCCTTATTGCAGACGCACACTTTGAAATCCGATAGCAACATCGAACAAATAGCGACCAACAAACCCGAGATGGTGGTCCTCGGGAGTGAGAAAATTAATTTCGCGTAAAGTCGAGCAGGGATTGTGTTTTTTTGTCTCTCTTGTGCGTGTGTGTGTGTGCTGTTGCGTGATCTTCCGTTTGTTTTAACTGCAAGCAAACGAAAACAAGGTGGAATTTGTGTGCAAATAGTCACAACACCTAAGGCTAAGTCATGCCTTCCCACGGTCCGTTTGGGTTGGCGATAGAAAGAGAATGCAAATAACCCCGGAAAAGTCAATAATTAGGACAGTTGCCATTAAGATAAGTACCACCGGGGGTTTGGCGCCTGAGTTGTGCGTCGTGGACTCGAATGAAGGCAATAAAGAAACAATAATAACAGAAAGGTCGGTAAGGTAGTGAGCCGTAATACATGGACAAAATGTAGGCTTATTTTAAAAATTGAATAAGCTAGATTCATCCCGTACACTCTTCCGTAGCCGGATGGAAATATGAGAATCCACCGGGCGCTGCTCGCAAGCGAAGCTTTCGTTCTGATGAGCGCCCTTCAGCCCGGAGCTATGCTTAGCTACTTCCAGGACAACGAGGATCGACGAGGATTATGGATAATGTCGCACCAAAAACACACTCTACGCGCCAGCTGAAGGTCGCGCTTCAGGCTGCCGCACGCGGAGTCATCCGTTTCGCCTTGATTTGAGCAGTGGCCTTCTGGCCGGTGGCTTGGCTCTTTGAAATCACTCTTCTGTGGGTGGCAAAGTGGGTACTAATGAGGAAGGTTGCGTGCTGGTCGCTGGTGCGTTTGAGGCGGAGTTCATTTCACCGGCAACCACCGGCGCCAAGTGGCGCGCGCGCGCAAGGGGTCCGATTTCGGGTGCAGGCAGCCGAAAAACGAGATTAATTAACGGGATAAGGGAAAAGGCGACCGGGAATGGTGGCACTCGACACGCTGTGTCGACTTGTGTCTCCTCCATTCTGCGTGGAGCCGTCCCTTTTTTTTCTGCCGGCGCACGGGCATATAATTTCCCATTAACCATTACTACAAGCATCTGTCGAGTTGCGTGGGTTTCAACATTTTCCAATGAAAATGTAAATGTACCCTGCCCCGCGAGACGTTGGCGGGCCAAGGGCGGTTGACGTTGGCAGAAAGTTGTTTCCAAAATGACAAGGGTTTGTTGTGGTGATGAACAACGCCCGTCTGCCCGTGGCTATGTTTAATCTTGCGTATTTTTGCGTCAGAAAGACGCGAGCAAGATTTTCCGACGAGAGCCGATGGGAAAAACCACGAACGACGGCGGAAGCGCTTCCGGCGTGACCTTTGGGTGGAACTATCTCTTACGAACGGGCCGCTGTAAGCGATCGCCGACCGTTACGATGAAAAATAGTTGAAATTCTTGTACCACTCGTACAACATTTCCGCCATGATGTGCTTGTAATTGCTTTCAAATCTGTATTTATGAACCATATCGTGTGGAACGTGGAATTTTGGGTGCTTGTTTCCATGGAAACTCGCCTGTGACGTGATCTGCTTAATGCGTAAAAACTCACACACCCATTCCGCATTCCACCCATTCGTGAACTGTATGAATGATGAAAGCCATCCAAGTATGTTGGTTTTACTGGGTTTTCAAAATAGAAAGAGGTAGTATAAGAGAGAGAGAGAGAGAGAGAGAGAGAGAGAGAGATAGAGCGAGCGAGAGAAATTGTTTTGGTACAGAAAACGCGTTTAACATGCAGACAGCTTCCAACATTCTTACCCGTTACACTTTAATCCTGTGTGCGATGGAAACTTTTATTCATTCAGAACTTCGCCTTCCCATCTTTTGATGCGCTTAATTTGAATGATGAGAAAGTTTTGCCCGTAGTTTTGTTGGTTCAAGCATAATGAAGGTTGAAAGTAGAGCAATTTTTTAAGGTGGTGCACATAAACGCATTTTACAAACACAAAGAGGGTACTGACATTAGCGACCCAGTTCTAAAAGTAGGAGAAAAAATATGCTGAATCTTATCATAAATATAGTTATTCATTTATAGCATCATTTATAATTCAATAATTCCATCTTTCGTTCCATTTGAGTCTCTTGATTTCCTTGCTTTTCTCACCTCAAATCAGGCTATGATAGGCGAAGGTTTTGTTCTCATCAAACGTCGATTTGTACGGCTAGGAATTGAAATATTGTGACCTGTATCATCCATTTTCCTCTTGAGTATTGATGAGACATTGTTTGCCAATGAACAATCAACAATTTAATTTTGTTTTTTGTTTTGTAATGAGGACATCCCTGGGAGTGAGAAAACTACGAATTGTTTATTCACCAATCGTTAGGCAAATGATGTTGGATGAGCTAATCTCAGTCATTGTCGTTTGTTGTATTTTGTTTGGTTGTATTTTTCACATCGTTAGCGAATTCTAGCTCGATTTTAATGTGCTTCCTGCATTTTTACGGATTAGCGTTTATCGCGCGCGAGCCGTATAAACTAGCCTTTGCTAAGCCATGTTCGAATCACAACATTCGTTAGATCGATTAGTCAAGCGGAAAGTTCTATTCATTTCATCCGAAGCGAAACAAATTGTGTTAAACGCTGCACAACAGGCACATGTCTGTAAATATGTTTTTTTTTCTGCGTATTTGTGACAGCGCTGTGTGTGTGTAAGCTAGGCTAACTACAAGCGTGCCTCAATCCAATAATCGTTATTCATTGTCAATCCCGCACGCAGGCTTCGAGCGCTATTTATAAATTATTTATTAAAGCAGACACGGGTGGCATAAATATGCAGAGAGCGTGTAAATATAGAATTGCAAAAAAGGGTGCCCATCTTTTGGAACGTTTGTTACGTCCGTTGTTCGTTGACACAGACAACATGTTGGCGTTGTAATTTATAACACAGCGGGCGAGAAGCGTTCGATTTCCGATAGCAAGGATGGCTATGGTTCTGTGGTGCGGTTCTATAATTGAGGCTTTTTGAACTATTAACCCGAACACTCCAAACGAACTTTGTTTCCCCACGAATTTCAACACAAAATCTCAAAACTGAGACTAGACTATTTAGAGCGAATTTGATAAGCGCTGAACAAAGGCCAATGCTTATTGTCGCGGTGAGCTAAGATTCTTGTGAGTCCGAGAAAACGATGTCCGTAATAAGCTAAGCACGCAGGTCAAAGTGTGCTTAGCCCGATTCTCGCATTATCGGCAACGCCGCCAGAAGCCGGGCGCGTTAATTAAAATCTCTTTCTGCCAGTCACGGAAAAAGCGGCGCCCACTCGGCCACTCCATCACCGGCGTCGAATGCAAAGTTTTCTTTCGACACGTCGAATGCAGTCGCCACGTCCCGTTGTGAATATTTAAATCTTGTTTTATTTGCACAGCTCCGGCGTCCACGTCGAACCACACGAACTTTAAACATGTTTGTTACGGTATGTTGGTTTGAGTTTTCACTTTCCGCTGCTATGAAAATTGCCCACAACAGCGTTATGTTACATTGTGTTTGTGTTTTTTGTTATGACAAGTTTTCCATCCTATGTTCCTACTTCCACCGGCCCGGTAATCTCGGGGTGGGTGTTTTGATATCTAGTCGGTTTGATTTGAATTTCACTCATCAATTGTACATCGAATTTGTACAGCGACTAAATTAGACCTATCGTTAGAAAAATACGCATTTCAAATTCAAATGTATATAAATATCTATTTCGCACGCACTGTCTCGCGCTCCTACAACCTTACGATGAATACCATTCCGGCCGTGCTTTTGTCGCAAGTATCTTTAGTATCTACGCTTTTTTTGTTCACTCATCACATTGTCACCTTCCTTGGCTCGACCGCTTTGCACTATAGGGTAGTTCTTGCCTGACCTTCCTTGAAATGCTGAAACCAAAGCAAACTCCTCACGCGCACGCAACTATTCTTCATCTACCTTTCGCTCCTGTCTAGCTTTGTTTATTGTGAGTGATGAAACGTGAGAACATAGTTTTGGTGCTGCTAACGGTGTTGCTCGCCTCTCGCTGCTCACGTCTCACTCACCTCACTGCGTGAGACGAAACCCATCGTTCTCACATTTCCGCGACATGGGCAGCCGGCGCCCGGTGATGGTGTGCGTCGATGGTTCTGATGAGTCCGTTGCGTACGATGACGACCGTCGCAATCGCCACCGTGTCGTACGGAGGGGCTCACCAACATCGCTGCGGTCATCATCGCCATCCACCCGTGTCCAGGCTGCGCGTCAGCTCGCCCTCGACCGAGGAGTCCGGCTCGTGCGGTGTCGGGTCGGAATAGAACGACGGTCTGGACAGCATCAGCGAGTGTTCGTCGGCCAGCATGGCGAACTCGCTGTAGCTGGGCTGGCATCCCTTCCCACTGGCGCCTCCCCAGTAGCTCGTCCGCTGCCGGGAGGAAAAAGCGCACCATAAGGAGATGGGTTTATTAATTTCCCTCGAGAGAGAGAGAGGGAGCGGGAAGGAGAGAAAAAGAGAGGGAGAGAAAGCTTTCGCGAAGACGACTATTAAGGTTGTCGAATAGCACAGCTTTTGGGCCAGTCAAGCCCCCTGAAGGAGGGGATAAGGAGAGATCCCCACAAGATATGGCGCTTGTGGCGTGGAATGGTCGGAAAATTAACACACAAATTGAAACTTGTCTCGCTTATTTCTTTGCTCCACGTGATGGCATTTGTTTTTGATAGAGTCCGTTTTCGTTGCCGTAAGGATTCCGTTGAAGGGTGGATTAATGGTTGGAGTTGGAGTCTTTACGGTCCTATTTGTTGAGACGAGTAAAGGTTACTGACACCGTGTCTATCATCTAGCGTATCCGGTATGGGCTTTCAATTAACAAATTATGCGTAGGGTGCTTTGTATTCCACCCGTGACACGAGTTGTAATTAGAGTAAGTGCAAAACGGGCTTTGCTTTTTGCTGAAAAAGTCCTGACGGACGGAAACGAATCAATTAACATCACTCTTCGAGGGCAGCAGCGAATGTTGGATGATGAAGACTCAGCGAAAGCTGCCCGTTCGTACCGCTACTAGGCAAGCGAATGGCGCGGACGTGCCAGTACGGAAATACGTCAGCGTACGGCCAAACTTATAACGCACGGTTGGCTCGCAGACGCTGCGAAATTAGCAATCGAGTAGCTCTCATCGAAGCGGAGCAGCTGCGTTCGAAGAACTTTGGCAAATCGCGAACGACGAACGTCGAGACAATCAAGGAAATGCTGAACCAGGAACCATCAGGACATATTAACTCAATCAATGCCCATTCCAGTACGGTCGTGCCATGTACACACATACAGCTAGAGGAGATAATACAACAATACACGTACCTCCTTTCCGCCTCCCTTCCGGTGGTTAGTCCCCGTAATGGGTGTCGTTTTGCTGCCGGTCGCCGACGTGTGCCTGGCTGCGGTGTTGTTGTTGTGAGCGTTTGCGTTGTGGGCACCGCCGCTGAGGCGGTTGTAGAAGCGCGTCGTTGCCGTCGTGCCCATGCCGGAGCCACCAGCGATTGCTCCGCTCGTACCGCCGGCCGCCCCTGCCCCGGCCCCACCAGTACCACCGCCCGTCGAGCGCAGAAGGGAAGCTGAGGGCCGCGTGGAAAGAATAACAGGAGGGCAATGATAAGCGGTAGTTGACGTTTTGCTGCTGGGATTGATTTTTGCAAAAAATACGTTCGCGAACAGAGCGAGCTGATGAGCGCACACTGAGCATTGCCCCGTCCTTGTGGAGGCCTTCGTTTTGATATCACTTTTTGCTTCCTCTCATCGCAATCGCAACGTTCTGTTTGTGTAGATGATTAAAGGGCCATGGCCATGAATACGCGCTGCCGAGAATGAGAGTTTTTTTGTTTTCAACTACAGTTTTTGTTTGCTATTTTTGTCGCTCTCAGAGTTGTGCATTGTTCCGCATCCGCATATAATTACACCTGATGTTGCAAACGAGTTGATGGGGGTGGAATACTATCAAACGAATTTATAAGGGGTGCCTCTTGGAAGGTTTCATATTAAAAAAACGTCCGTGTGACTTTGTTCTCTACAAACAAACGGTGTGATTGGGTTGGTCGTTTAGTCTACATGTAATTATGATGCTTTAAATTGTCTGACAACATTATTAGTTTATAGCTTTTAAAATACAGAGAGTGACATGTGAGAAACATATTTTTCTTTCAACATCGATATTGAATAGAAAACCTATCATTTGGAATCATTGAAGTTTCCTAAAGTTCAGTTCGTAACCGGTCAGCATCGTTGGTTTGAACGTTTGTACTGTGCGTTATCCATGCCGTAAAAATGTCTGTTTCATACATATATCTGGCGCTTTTCATAACCTTCATTTTCTTGGTAAAATCATTGCTATTTTCGTGCTCCTACGGTAAACATAATCCAAACGAAGTACCTTGGATTGAACTTTATGATACCTTTCTGCTGTACTGTATGTTTCGTTTGTGGCTGCACCAAATAGTACATTGTGTCGCAAATGCATCGGATTGCTCGTCCGAATCGCAATGGATTCAATTTTCGTTCCAAAGCCCGTAAATGAACATAGCAGCACATCACGTTCACCATCACCATCGTCACCAGCGGGAGCGTGGCAGAATGACCAGCAAAATAACAGCATACATCAAGCAAGCCTCGATGGAGGCGCCTGGTAGCGCATAAACCATCCATGGAGGCGCCTGGTGCTTATCTCTGTGTGGGACATTTTGGAAGCGAGGTGTCGGTGCATTATGGTCGGGTTGTCCGTTTCCGCCGTAGTACCTGTCGGTTGCAGCAGCGCAATGCCCCCATTTTGGGCGAGATGATTCATCGTTATGCTTCGGTGGTCCGCGACCAGCAGCTCATCCTTATTATCCCGTCCGGTCAGACGGTCCGAGTGCGGTCCAATGATTCCGGAGACGGCATCTGGAAGTAGAACGGGCGTTTCGTCGGATCGGGCAGAGAGGAACGGGGGGGGAAGAGCGTGCAATGTTGTACTTGTACTGAATCGTCACAAAACATCGGTCTAAATGCAAATGCAAATCATCGAACGCTAAATAATTCGATCTGATTTGAGAATGCAGATTAGGAGGGCGGTGCTGTTCGCGGGAAAGATATGAAGAGAAAATAAACCCATGCAATCATGCGTACGCTAAGCTACTCTCTATTCAGTTTATGGATACGAGATACGATTCCTATGCATTGCCAAAACAAGGCTACTAATTAGCTATTGGGCAGGTTGTCTCATTCAATCATTCAATCACAGCAAGACTGGTCACCACAACATGGAGAATACTACACAAACACAAACACCTCACATGCTTGCACATTTTAGTTCAGAATTATTGCTCAATACAATGCACTGCTTATGGGAATACTGTCACTTTTTTTTCAAACAGAAGCCTCCCTAAAATGGCAATCCTTTCGGCATCTAGCTTCTGGTAGGGGGTGGGTAGTGGTATTGCCATACAGCTTCGACACGAACCCTCGTATTGTCAGTTTTTAGACTTAATATGCTTCTGTATAGTAACACGCTGCTGCTCTGTCCATGGTAAATATGCATGCAATTCAATCACTACAGAACACATTTCTCAGTTTCAACGATGTTTTTTCATGAGCGTACATGCAAATTTGAGACTCTTACAGCACGGTCGGAACATGTTTGTCTCCCGTTGATGGCATAAGAACATGGATCCCGAACATGGAACACCGTTACCAAACACCCGCGTCGATGGACAGGCCTGGTCTCCATTTCGGGGGTGGATTTGCTAGCAAAACACGTGCACTTACATGCGTACCGAGAGTCTGAACGTACCTGTGGAACGTCGCTGCGCCGCGTTGGGTGTTTGGGCGCCGCCGAGCGTGTTGCGGCGTCGACAGGGCAATCGACATTTCATCGCGTACGAGCCGTAAACCAGCGGGTTCATGCACGAGTTCGAGACGGCCATTAGGAACAATCCGTCCTGCACGGCTACATCCACCTTCGAAGCACTGTCACGGTCGAACATGTACCTGCGACGCAAGGGAATGGATTACGTGGGTACATCTAGCGCGGCAGCGGGCAGCTTCTTACCAGAGGGTCATGACGACGTACGGCGTCCAGCACCACACGAACACGACCACGATGGTGATGGTGAGGCGCAAGGTCCGCTGCCGTGCTCGTTCGATGTGCGTCAGGTCGTTGCAGCGTAGACGCATCGTTCCGGTGCTGTTCGAATCGCTCGTTTCTGGGGAACGTTGAACGGTTGCATCAAATCTTAGTATCGAGCTGAAACTGCTGTCGGATTGCAAAACGCTACATTTCGAAGGAGCTTTCGCGTGAAGTTGGCTCAGCGCGAACACTGCTACAAGCTACGACCATCGGTGGAAAATGTCATGACTATCGTGCGCAAAGTTTGCTACATTTAATAACACAATCGACTAAAGGAAAGCAAACGCGTCTGCTTGTGCCACACGTCAAGGACTAAGTTGGCGAGTCAAGTGCTCTTCGCTGCGGTTGAGGCTTCAGCTTCATCAGCCGCTATCGGGAGTAGAATGAAGCCCGAACAGCCCAATGGAGTGTAGCAGGCTCGTGCAGGCGTGCAGGCACCGGCAAAGCCAAATGAAAACCCCTTCACGGAAAACGAACATCACGCGTATTCTTCCCCCGCTCGACTTACCTTTTTCCCGCGACCGGTTGGAGATTTCGCACAGGATCACAGTGTAGGCGCCACTGATGATCATCAGCGGCAGGAAGTACATCGCTATCACGCAGAACAGGTTGTAAGCCGTCTCGAGCCCGGGCGTTGCGAAGAAGCCAAAGGTGACGCACTGCGTAAATCCCGGCACTTGCGGATGCTGCTGAACGCGGAAAATGATGCTCTGCGTGGGACAGGGGGGAAAAAACGGAGCAACTTCGAGTGAAATTCGACCACACCGTCGTGGAACGGGAAGCGGCAAGAAAATTAGCTCCTCTAGAATAACAAGGATTTGGGACGTGGGAATAATGGGGACGTGGCCGGGGCGAAATGAAAGCGAAACGGAATAATAGCCCAAAGATGGTGCTCGTCCACCAAACGAAATCGCAATCTTCATTTCGTTTGAGCAAAACGGAACATCACGTACATCCCGCAGTTCGACCCAAAAATCCGGCCCAACCGGCGCTTCGTGATGGAGCACTCTTGCGCGCCGCGTCCGACGTGCGAGTGTTGGTAAGTGTACGCATTGCACGGAAAGCATGGAGTACGCCACGTTCGCCGCTGCCTGCCGAGCCGTGTGTGAGATCGGCATTTCTGCCAGCAGCTGGCAGGAATACGCCCGGGACGATTCATTTATATTTGTCCGTCGTTCATGACGTCTCTGCTTGTTCTACACTGGTCGAGCAGGATGTTGGCCCAAGCAGGGCCACCAACAAACCCATTAAGCAAGGGAGCACAGCCTAAGCCCGCACGATAAAGGATGAGGCTTCGTCGCCGCGGTTGGGGAGGCATTTCAATTTCCATCATCAGCGAAGGAGAATGTGCGCCTACAGGCTGTGGAAGCATGCGAAAGTGTGAAAGGGACACTCATCGGCGAAAGAGGCCCTGCCACTAAGTCCCCTGCCAGACAGGATGTGCACTCGACGTCCTGGTTTGGGAGCTTTCTGTTTGTCGCGCCGAATGACAAATGGTGCAGAAATTTGAATCCCCATCTTCCCCATGTCAGCAGCCGAATGTATCAAATGTGTTTGCGTTTTTATTTCACCTCTGTGGTTGCCGGTTCCTGTTCGCACAAACTTTTACTTCTTCTCCGGCAGCGGCTATTGCGAATATAATGAGTTAAATAAATTGGCATCGGGAAAGTTTTTTAATTAGTTGACCGAGAACAGGCAAAAGCTCGTTTAATGGCATAGGCGTACTGCGGCAGTCCGCGCTGGACATGGTACGGAGTGTGTGTATGGGACGGGAGTTTTATTGGATTATTTTTGCCGGCCGGGAACGTTCCCTCTGTTAGCATTGATATTTTCAATGGAAAGTGTGTCTCTCTCTAGGGGGAATGTGAAGTGTATTATGTTTTACGAGCAGCAGACACTCATTAACGTGCGTTTGCCTGAGTTCCTGATTATTGGGTGGTGTTTAAAAAAGTTCTCACAAGAAAACGTGTTTGTACGAATGCACGGTGCCTGCCTGTTTGGCATTAAGATATATTTAATAACAATCATCAGTATACTGATTTCCTAGAGTTTACTGGAGGAGTAACAAAAATATGTACTTTCTTGGAAATGATGCGATTGATTGAAATTATGCATGAGAAATTTGACACATACGAAGTGACAGATACGAGGTAGTGGAGGATTCAAAGAACCGAGAATAGAAATAAATGCAACAGGTATAAAAATATCGCGAACGAAGGCACGAGTAATGGAAACAGTCTATGCGAATGCTCAATGGACAAAAAAGAACAAAAAACACTCTCGAATGAAATTTCATTTCAACACCAGCGCACGCACCAGCTATATAATTCCGTGAAGCTAATCTGAGTTATCTGAAATGGATAAGCTAGAAATGGATTATCGCTTCACTTACCTGCGGCATAGCATTGACGAATGCGATGAACCAGGCTCCACCGAGCATGATTTTTCCGCGCTTGCGGGCGGCCGACACGCGCAGAGGATATATCACAGCAAAGCAGCGGTCGAGCGACACACACACCAGCACGTTCGAGCTCAGATACAGGCAGAAGGCGCGCATGAACAGGAACACCTTGCAGGCCACGTTACCGGCGTGCCACTGCACCGTGATGCGCCAGCCAACCTGCGAACATACGAACAGACGCTAGTTAGGCTCTGCTGGCTCGGCTGAAACGCGAGCTTGATGCGAAATGTTGGCAGCTTCTTCTTCGTTAGCAGACCCTGATTGGCCTGCGTTTTCTTGGTTTCCGGCTAATGATAAAATAGTATTCACGCCACTTCCACCCAGCTTTTGCATTAGCAGAGATTCTCTTGCTGTAGTGCTCTGGGAAAACAGATAACATTCATTAGCCTTCTTTTGCTGTCCGTTTAAAGATGAGTTCCATGGATTCAAACGAAGTCCGAATGGGTCCATTTCAAATCAAGTTGCACTAGGAATGCTTTTGTCAGGAACATGGACGACGAAGAGAAGCCTCTTATATTTGTATTTTTGGTGCGTGCACCATGAAGTTATATTTATTTCGATGTTCGATCGTCGAACATCTCCTGAAGCATCTGTTAAGTGGGCGGGAAGCATGATTCGTTTCATTGTAACAGAAACATTTGAGTAGACAAATTGAAGAATTTGTTATGAAAAATCATTATCTAGTTTCACACAATAGTACCAGTTTGGAAGCGAAAGTCATGCAATCCCTTTGTTACTGAAGCCTTTTCGTCCCTATCTGCGTTCGTATGTGGCAACAATGGTTGGCAACATTCGTGTGGATAATGCAGAAAGCTCCCTGCTACGAACGGATAGCATAACGCTGTACGGAAAGTATTTAATGCTGTCCGGTCGAAACCGCGCAATGGTCGCATCGTGCGATAAGCTTGCGTGGCCCCGGGGGGGTCGTGGTTTCGGTCGCGGGGAGCGCGTTCTTTGCGAGCGAGGACTACAGTGCAAACTTTCACTTACCTCCAGTGGAATCATGATGAACGCGACCATCAGGTCGGCCACGGCCAGATGGCAGATCATGAGGCTGACACGCGAACGTCGATGCCGCCTGGAGCGGAACAGCGTAATCACGACCGACAGATTGCCGCCGGCCGCTATCACAAATAGCACGCAGTACACGATTATGACGGCCACGGTGGAGTCGGTGTGACCTGTGCGAGCGTGGGACGAGAAAGAGTACGGCGAGATGAGTGTGCGTGCCTGAACGGGTGAATGCGTTGCGGCTGGGAAGTGCGTGGCTAGAACCGGTTCAGCTGGAAATAGACGTGCTGGGGATATTCGCGCTCCCAGAAGCCGGGCAGCGTGCTGCTGGAGCTGAAGCGGCAGGCTCGTTACGGTTCTCGGAGGCTGTTGATTTGGGCTGCACGGTTTACGATCTACGGTGGCGGTGGGTTTGTTTACTTGTCTTAAATACCAACCCCAAACACTTTCCAGGAAATCTAAGCCAAGTGTGATATCAAAGACGGTGTTAAATCTTGAGCCGAGACATAAGCGACTGTTGGTTGATTTCTTATGGTTTACGTGATATCTGAGACGCCTTCCTACGGCATACACAGTCTAGCGGAATAGAAGATTATAGGAGAAAGTATAATATGTGTTCTTAAACACAGGCCAGTCAACAAAGAGCTTCCAATGGCACTGTGAACTGTACTCCCACTGTAAAGCCTTAAGTATATACATATACGTGTGTTGCATTGTTAGCAGGAAGACCATGTGGGTTCCTGATAGTGCTGTTTTTAATCCCAGCAGTATCGTACAGGTAAACAGCTCTACAAAATAGTGTATTATTATTCCATTCCAGAATTCTTTTTGCCAGAATAAAGAATAAAGAACGAATAAACTAAGCAATTGCTCTATGGTGACTATCTAAAAAATCCTGCAACGCATGTGTAACAGGGGTTTTATACGAATTTTTGTGTTCCATTTGCAGCTGGGATCGTTTTCACTGTGCTTAAAGGCTTAAAATACCGCTTGAATGAAAAGTGTCCAAGTTGTGCTCAACCAAGCTTTAACCTTCACTTCGATTTTGTTGCCTTCTCGATTGCCCTGACTGTGTGGCAATAGAAATATACACAGTAAATAGTAAACGGTTAATAATACGCTCTGAACTTTAAACCCATTATCAAATTCAGTGAGACCAAGTTCCTCGCCCATAGGAACTTGGTTTGCCGGTGCAGAAGATGATGTAGATTTTACCTATGTACATCCCGAGCTGCCCGAGGTACGCACCTAGGAGTTTCTGTTTGTCTTCGTCATCAGACCATGGTCAGTAACGAGTAGAAGAAATGAAATCAAAATAAAAGTATAAAACGAAAAACAACCTAAATTAATGTTTGACTTTGCCGTTCCAGGTTTGTTGCCTCTCAATCATCGACCCGGAGTATTGCTTCAAGCGTTATACGTTGGGGATGGAGATATTTTTGAGCTTAATCAGTACTAGGACCATTCGAACTAGTTGGAGTTGGTACGGTTTTTTCACCATAGAAACAATCGATGCTCGTTCGCCATGACGATTATTGCGGCGGTCGGTGGATTGTTGCATTATGTCTAGGTTTCTTACAATGTAGCATTACGTGCACCACGAGGAACGTGTTTTATTGCGTTTCCAGAGGGTCCGACACTCAACATCCAGCAGTGCTCTTTGCTTTCCATCAGCTTCAATTTGCGCTGCTCGACGTTCGACGCAAGACGGACTTTGCAGAAGACATCACGAGAATCGTCGCTTTGCTTTCCGGCCCGAATTGTACAGTTTTTGCGTGCGGGAAACATGCTGCTACAACAGGACAGCTTTGCGAAATTATTGCGAAAAAGGTGTCCGTGTTTGAGATTTCGGTCTTAGGGCTAGGGCGGCTTCGGTGAAACGAATTGCAATTTATTTTTATTCACTATAGTGTGCCCGCTGGAGACGTGTATCTCTGATGGACATAATTCCTGACTCGTGCCCGGCCGTCCAGCATGTCTGCCGGGTAGATGACGTCATACGTCAACGGAAGTCCTCGAGCAACCAATATGTCCAACGAGGCGTTCGATTGGAAACCAATTACTGGCACGGCCGCGCGTGGGCAAATATCACGGGAAAGTAATACGATGCATAGCAACGTGAATGGACGTTTGTTTTTCTTCCGTGGATTTACTTTCCATTTCAATACACGTTTATGTTCGTTTATCTTTCGCTCGTAGTTGGAGTTTCTGTCAGGTGCAGACATGCCTGCTTCTTCACGCTCGTTTGTCGATCGCGTTGGATCGGCACGACTCGAAAACATTTCGATTCTGGGCAAGCAGAAAGCTCCTGAGAAGTGTATTGTGTTCCTTTTTCCATCAGTGCTAATTAGTGCGAGAAATCTTTCACCACTGTGCGCCTGAAAAGTGTGATTCACAGAGTGACTGAATTTGACTAAGCGCTTGATAAAATTTGCATAATTGCGCGCACAGGAGGAAAGCACTATGCGGAAGTCGGAGCCATCGGGACAATCTTCATAAGGAGAATGCTAAACGTTGTTAGTCTTTCTGGGTTTGCCTTGGCTCTAATTTGCCATTTGCCACTCCACAAATCGTGGCACCGGTTTGCGTTTGTGGGACGACGATCTACGTCGTCATTTCCATTCGATTGGATTGATTTACCGCATGCGGAACGAGAACGGCTAATTGGTTTATCGCTTAAGTTGGTCCGACTAAGTTTAGTACGAGATGAAAAGTCGTGACGAAGGTTGAAGCAAACAATTTCCTACAGCAGCAGATTGAAGGCCGTGATTAGTAGCGATAATGTTTGAGGTTTGTGGTTCTCTAGGTCTGCAAACATTTCACAGTCCCATAAAGAGTCTGAATTAGCGATGATTTGTTTTGCAAAAAGAAGAAGGAAAGTCCGAATACTTGGGACGGGCTACAAATTCCTGATAATTTGTTAGACCGTTGTTGGATGTTGGGAGTTCTGTAAAACATTCACCAGACCCAGATGGGTCAGCATGAGAAATGGGTACACATTTGTTGAGGTGAAACGCATTATCAGGATGAAGGCGTGATTATCGAACGAAAGGGACATTGTTTCGCTTAAGGACAAGATTTCTTTTGCTATTTCCCACAACGAGCACCCTTACGGTCGCCGCAGTTTGGTTTCGTTTCTTATGCTTCCACAGTATTTAAATATTCTATGCGGACTGCTTAACTAAGCTATGATTAATTTAATTTTCTATGAACATGCATTTGAAATCAGGCTTCTTATGTGCTTTTCACTCGTAATCAAATCATCTGAATCACAAAAGTGCACCGAGCAACAACAACGCCCCACACAAACTTCGGAGAAAGTTTCAGGTTCTGAACGTCGGACAAGCGGCGTGTTCAGTTGTGTCCATTTTAATAGCATAAAAAATCCCTTGTCGAAATTTGCACATAACGTATATGGTAGCTGTTGGCATTTCGAAAAGTTTGCGGCGCCACTAAATGGAATTTGCTCACAAAGTGTAGAGTTTGCTGTTGCCGTATGGTGGGTTTTGCGTTGACAAAGAGTGACAATTTGTTGGCTTCAAGGTGACCACAGATACAGCACGGTGAAAAATACCAAAGCAATTCAAAGCCATAAAATTAAAGTTGTTATTATTTTAGCAGAATCGGAAATGTTGCTAAAAGCAAGCTAAACGGTCGGTAAAGTATAACCACATGTTTTTTTTTCGCTTCAAGCTGCTAAACGTTGAGTCTTGCGACGGGAGTATGTGGCGTTCGGTGACTGGAAAACCTTCTAAAAAGTGGGATAAAAATCTAAACCAAACAAAATCAAAACTTTACCATGCTGCTGTTCACGGTCTTGTCTCAACATTATTACACACTGAACGCTGATTCCAGCGGCAAAATTTATCGTGAGTCTTGGATCGAAAATTAATCGAATTTATCTTGGTTTGGTATGCGAGAACGACGTATAGCAACAAAAAAAATCCCCCTTTTTACGCCTGTCGAACCTTGAATGAGGTTCGGTGCGCCATTGTTTGCTTTTGTTTTATTCCATACCCACCGTCGATGACGCGCTTTCTAATCAAGAAGGTAAATGACAAGTTTTTGTCTAACGTTTGTCTTGCACCGCGCATTACACCCACGAAGCCGTCACAGTTCGCATACACTTCTGTTTGCTTCGGTAACATTTTGCTCCCCTGCACGTGCGTGCGAAACTGCCGGGAACTGGAAGTGTCGCGAAAAGAGCAGGAGCAGGCGCGTATCGAACGGAAAGTTTCTCTCCATCGATTGGAATTTTCTTATTTTCTAGCGCCGTTTCCGCCCGGAAAGTGATGAGTGGGCGGGAAAAGAAATTAAACTCTGTGCAAAGTGCGAGGCAAATTTGAATCCTTCGTCGCTTCTCCCGTCGCTACGTGCGGGAAAGTTCGCAAAGTTCCTGGGCGTAAATTACACGAGCCCCGTTATGGTTGGGTTCAATGTAATCTGTGTTTTTTTTTTCATTCAACGAAATTTTTGCTGCTTTTTTATTGTTTTTTTTTTTATGATGGCCGGTAGATGAATGAACGCTGGGCTTTCTTTCACTTATCACAAATTCCTATGTATAGACTTCATAGATAAGAGACTAATCTGCACGTGGCTTTACAACTTTTTGAACCGGGGAAATTACGCCGTGCCGTAAGTGCTTTTCGGTATCAATTTACTGCGACAAACTTTAAGCGAACGTTGACAATTTTTGATCCCTTGGAGATGTATTCGCTTCTTCGCCATTGTACACCATTACGATTTTTTTCTCTCTCTCTCTCTCACTCTCTCGTGTGAGTTATGATTGGGTTATTCTTGTGAGCAGCGGAAAATCGTTTGATATTAGTCACTTTATCTCAATTGCACGTAAATCGCTAGCGGGAGTCGTAAATTGTGCAACTTTTTCGCATCTACACGTTCGCCTAGCCTACGGAGAGTTTGCATTAGGCAGGGGAATTCCAAGGAAAGTGTACCGACGTGGACAGAGCGGTCCCGAGGGCCTTTAGCATCCAGCGTAGCAACGTAGCCTCGGGAGTGACGAAACTTTTATGCTTTTTAGCAACGGAAAAATAAAGCAATGCGTGCAGAATCGAGATTTCCAACGTCGCCAGGTATTAATTTTCATTTGCCATCTCGAGTAAATCATTTAACTACTTGTTCATAAATCGTTGCCGCTTTCGCATTGTTCTTTCGCTGCTTCGATGAGAGTAGTATGCTGCCGGGCCATTCAGGCTCACTTCCTGGTCTTTGGAGCTTTTCATAAGTTGTTGCAAATAGCAGCAAGAAGGGCCGAAAAGTTGTTTGCTTCACCGTGGTAACACGTTCGCATTCTAGTAAACCGTGCCAATTTGCGAGTGCAAGATGAAAGCATTAATTCGCTTGAACAACATCAAAGGAGCCACCGATTTCCGGATGGCTGTGAGTACACGGTGTAAGTATTCCGATCGAAACGATGGTAAGATCATAGCTTGCGGTATATGTTCTGTGCGTAATTTCTCCCTAATTCAATTACGGCATTAACAACTTCGTGAAAATTTCGTTCGGAGTCGGGTATCCAGTGTGAAGTTTGGGCTTCGCGTGTGGGTATCGATTCAAATTTCGAAGCAATTGCTTTATATTTTTCTTTACATTACCTATATCGTCTTCCAAACACACAGAAACGAATGAAAGTAAAACCTTATAATAATGGAGAAGGCTTTTTTACTGGTAGCCTAATTACCCAACAAGCGAGATTTGGAAATTGTACATACGAAAAAGTGAACATACAATTTTCACACAGCAAAATTCGGTTATGGTCTCGGGCGATTTTGAGTGTCGGTGTGAAAATGTATCGGTAGAGAGGTGCAGCGTTTGGCGCCGAACCAAATGGCCGCCGAACCACAAACCGCGGATCGTGATCGAGCAGCTCGCCGCAGTATTGCATGCCAAACGGAGTGGATTTATCACGTCGTTTGCATCACGTGTCACAGCGCCACCATATCGGGACCGTGGCCAACCGAGAAGCGAACATAAACTTCGCCCACATGGCGCATCTTTGGATGGCATTTGTTAGCCGGTCCGTTTCAATGGGTGAAGCTTCTGTTATGCGCGACACACGGGGTGTGCAATTAGTTTCGCCAACACCGCTAGTGGCCTCGAGGTGGACCCGGTGTGTGCACTCTGTTCTATCGGAGACAACACAGTCCAGCAGCGAGGGTGTTTCAGCGTACGATGCATCGCAATGAACCACTGAGTTAATGTGATTGGAAATTAGGACCAAATTTACGCCCGGTGCAAATTATGCACATGACGTCGGTTTCCAACTTGGCTCCGCTGCTATATTCTCTCGATATGCAATTACGATATGCAGCTTATGTGAAGGTGATATGTCGTGGTGGCTTCCAGCGATAGTTTGTCATACCTTATTTTGCATTATGTGGCGAATTAATTTGGATAGCGCGACTTTAGCCAACATATTACAAGCTGTTTGTAATTAATAATTCCTCTGCGGGTAACAGCACACATCATTGTTCTAATCGGAAGAATGCAAACCAGGCACTGACTGAGATAAATGTGTACCCCGGAGTGACATCCCGAAACACCTGGTACGGAATGGCGAACCAGTTAATATGTTCCCGTATCTCTGACCAGCTATCCTAACCACAGCGTCCTTCCGACGAATCCTTCTGGCGTATTGTGTTCGCGTATTTAATTAACGGCTCGGGACGTATGAGCTCGAGTTCCTATCGGAAGCACTGCTCCACGATCGTTACGGACTTCGGCTTAATTTGTTTGTCGCTAACATAATGACCCGAAACATACACACCAGCACACAGGATATCGAATGCCCAATGTGCCACCTACCGGTTTGGCTATCCGGACGGACAACCGTATTCGTGGAGGCAGTTTTCCGTGGAAATCCCCACTGCTTTGGACGATTAAATAATCCCATTGTTTTTTTTCTCTCCGCCCCGTAGATTCGTTCCGGAGTATTCTAACAGAATGTCCAGATGGCTGGCGTTGGGACAATGCCGCTGCAATTAACTGGTGCGAGGTGTTATTTGTATGTGCATGCAAGACGAAATAGCCCAACGGGGAAGCCTTATTCCAATTACAATGGGAGGATTAATTTCAGCACCGCTCGAAGTGACCCCTTGGGCGTGTGGTTTGCGTGAAGTTTCGCCGTTGTTAGTGATATTGAAAATGCGGCTTGTTATTATTTGCCTTCGGAACCAGATGCGCATGTTTGAGAACGCAAAAAATGTGATCAAATGAAAAATCACGTACTGATTAGTTCGGTTTATTGTGAACGGTCATTGTTTTCATTTAATTTGAACTGCAGGATGAGTTTTTGAGGAAAGTAGGATAACATTTTATCCCTGATCGTTTTACTCATCTCCGTAAATGGTGTCGAAACGAATCTCTTTGATTTCGCACGAATTGTGTTTTATCTAAATTATCCGAATTCAACGATACTTCAGCAACTGCGTGTTATAGTTGGAAAGGACACGAGGCTTTGGTGAGCAAAATAAATACACCGTCTCACCGGCGACCAAACTGTTTCTAACGCGTGCACCAATATTTACTTTCCATTTTACCGACAGAGCGACCGACCGAGTTCGATCAATCACTTTCGAACCCTCGGCAGCGTGTCGGCCATTTTTAGAAACGCTCCCCGTTGGGTTGGTAATAGTTTGTGCAGTGGTTCGATTTGAAATGGCGTAATCCTTGTCTTCGCATCAGACGGTGTTTAAATCATCTGTTGATCGGTTTTTAATGCTCGCTAATTTGCTGTACGTACGTTTACGAAGACACAACAGAGACCATCACAGTCGAGACAACATTTAATTTCCACATCAAGGGTGTTTATTGATCAAACCCTTGGCGTTTCAGCGCGTATTTCATTTTACAGGCATCGATCCCCTCGCGGTTGGTATTTTTAATGAACTTTATGTGGATGCGGTATGAAGCAAAGACGGAAAAGAATATCCTGCAGCAGCATCAGAAGAAACATCCTGTCACTAGAAAGAACAGTTGTCACTTTGGGGGGTAATGAAGAAAAGACGGCCGGCTTCAAGTACGCTCAGAGGACACGCGCTTGTCGAGTTGGAAAGTTAATCTTCCGTAAACGCCCGGCTGGCGGTTTAATTTCGTTGTGCTTATGCAATCAGCAACAACGAAGGTATTGTTCGCAGCTGGAACCAGAGTAGTGTTGGCCTGGAAATGATGGAATTTCTGTGCAAAAAAACCCTTTGTGCTACCGTTCGAAAGAGTTTAATGTGGAAACTGAATTCCAACTGCTGGCGTTTAACGTTCTCCGTGCTCGTCATGGCATGACGGCAAGACACAAACAAGCGTCAGAGCATAGTATATGCAAACTCATCTCTTGATATGATAAAATGTTCAAACACCGCCAGAGCTGACTACTGCAGGCCTTTCCGTGGTTTGCCTTGTAAAGCGAAGCTGTTCCGTCGTTGAACTCGACCCAGGACATTTTTTTTTGTTGCGTTTGTGCAATTCGCGTGTTAACGCAACCCACATCATCAGCATTCCTGCCGCAAGCTTTCCAGGCCGAAGCTGTGGAACCACGCGCAGTGCTGAATAAATTGGATACGAGGAGATCTGCTGTTGGACATACTGGGCTGAGAACGATCCGACACATTAGCAACAAGGTAAATTGCTGCCAGGAGAGCAATTTTCCACCACCGTCATTCGGTAAAGGATTTTCCAACGTTTCGGTCCAAGCTACTTGAACTGCTGAAAGGTTCACCCAGTGGCAATGACAACGAAGATGACAGCGGCGCAGTTGACTGTTTGGAACGGTCGCTGACGGGCGGTGTACCCAGTGCCACTGGATTTGACTGGCTTCTGACAAGTGATATGAAGCAAAGGACGACAAACACAGCGTGCATGTGGGTATCGCAGAAAACCCGTACTTAAATATTAACTACTAACAATGTCCCAAGCAGCACTAGTTCTTGGATGACTCCCTGCTGTCAGTGTTTTTTTTAAATATTTTATGTTAAAAAAAAGGAGAAAATCGCATAGGATCAGCAACAAATATGACCATACGCCCCATCCCCTTGCAATCGCTTCATTTGTTCTTGTTCCGTCTCTTTTCCAGCCGTACATACGTAATACCGCAGCGAAACGTCAACGGCAACTAAATCTTGAGTAACTCTGTGCGGGTTGTACTGTGACAATCCCACGCAACGATACGCGCTAGCTGACGTGGAACACAAAAATAAACGCATCCCGCGAAGACCCGCTAATTCCCTGTCATTTCGTTATCTTGCCAGCCCTCGAAGGCTCCGGCAGATGCCTCGGCTCGATAACAAGCAAATATGCGAGACTTAGACTTGTCAGTTTAATTGCGAAATTTGCACAATCAAGCCACCCGGTGGGCTAGAAATTTGTGTAATGTATCGTGTGCTGAGCGCGAAGGGCTTTTTCTGCTGCACAGCAACAATGAGAAACGTTTTGATCGCTTTCTCGAGGCGAAAATCAAAATTAATGCGCGCCTTAAATAGGGTAAAATTAGTGGGAACTTCCATTCGTGAGAATTACAAATAATGCAAAATGGCTTCATCAGTATGCGGGTAGCTATGAATAGCTCACCATATTGAACAAGAACCATCTTGTTTTGTCCAATCAAAGTTGATAGCAAATTTGTGGTGAAAATTTTCCCTTTATCAGTAAAACCGACCTAAAATAAGAGCTAAAGTCATATTTTGGAATTCCAGAGCATTCAGTTCAGTTTGTTTTTGTACTTTGCAATTTCGGTGTTTTGTGCTTACTGTTCTCGATACGTATCTATTTATTTTTATCAAATATATACCAGATGTTCGACTCACGTTCGATAGCAAAGATGGTGCTTGAAAAAATACATTATCCTCCAATGAAGGTGTAAATTAATTCTATTTATCGCAACCTTTTCAATCATCCTTTTCACTTCATCCCACTGTTTAGGATAAAATTATACGATCAACTGTGTGAAATCGCCTACAGAGCTTTCACGGTTAGGCACAAAAAAGGAGTAAACCACATCAGCACCTGCAGATTTATTATTCTCACCCAGTCGGAACCAATAAGCGGCAAAATTTTCCGTTTTAGCTTTCCTCGCGTTGAAGTGTTAAGTGAAAATATATCGTCCCCATATAAATTAACCAAAAAAAAGGATGAGAAAAACCGCGTGACATCCATTTTCACGCGTTTGTCGGTGTATGCCGGTAGGATATGCGATATGGCGCACCTGTCTTTATCAGAAACGGATCCTTCACGAAAGGGCGATGTTTTCCCCGTAAAAGAGTTTCATTACATCCTGTGTAAACATTGCGGTGGAGCCGCGAATATGGGCATAAGAAAAAAAATAAACAAATGCTCCATCAACTGCAAAGCACCTCTAGCAGCGACCTCAGTCTGTGCGATGTATCGTTCGGGCGCAGAAAGGGGGCTGTCTTGCTTGTGCCTTATCTAACCATCTACGTTTCTCGCTCCCGAGAATGAAGGGAAGTTTGTCCGTTTGAGAGAAACGGAAAGGCGAGGTTTATGGTACCACATGATGAATGCATCCAACGCATCTAAGGGTAATGGGTTGAACATAAGTCTTCATCGACCATACAGCTCTGCAATGCCGGGGTTTGCAGCACGGCACATGACACTTCGCGTGCAATACACGATGCTGTAGAATAGTGTGTTCGGCTGCTCTTTTTTGTATGCTTTACAGGCCGTCTGTTGGGGCGCAGGAAAAGCAACATATTTTATGGGCAACGACTGGCAGCAAAATGGGACCCGCGGGACAACTCTTTGATCGTTGCTATCGAGATAAAAAAAAAACAGACGCAGAACCCAATCTAAGACGTTCGGGAACTAGTTTTTCTTTTACGATAAATACCTTATAATATCAATTTATGGCGCATTTATAGCGCAATATAGGGGTCTACTGGCTTGTCGGCCTACGAAATGAATATTCCCAGAGGCATATTGATGGAACGTACCGGGCGACTGCGCTACCCTCGCAAGGCAGCCCTCATGGATGAAGGATTAATTTTATTAATTTTGTATGATGGCCGCTCGTGAATTGAAATGTCCTCATGATTTATGGCTGTCTTGCTTTAACAAACTCCGGAGAGGTTCGAATTCAGCGTCTCAGAGCCGTTCAGTATCATCCAGTGTTATCCAAGCGTAGTCTCCTGTGCAATGGATGGTGTATAAAGTGGCGTTATCATGATGGTTGTGCTGGGTGAGTTAATCAATATTATTTGACGGAAAATTAATCCTCCCATCCATTTCAATATCGATTTAATTGTCGATGAAAAAGGGTTCTGCGTGCAGAGTGAAAGAAAGCAGAAATGAAACACATTTCTGTTACTGCTGTACCTGCTGTGTGTGTACAACATAACTTAAGATAACGTAACACTCTCGAGTATTACGTGTTTCATGTTACAGACAAGGGATTGTGTGAAAATTATTCGTACTATAAATTTCACAGAGTTTTTCTTTTGCTACTTTAGGGAATACAGAGCAGAGGAATGGAATAAGTTGCTTAACAGATGAATATCGACATTGGAATTCTCTTTCGCCATGCAGCGCCGTGTATTGATTCTTGGTAAAGGATGTAAAATCGATTCTGCTGGTTTGAGATAACGTGTACGTGTTTAGTGCCTCACGTAAACGATTTCCTTATCCTCAGCAACAATCGGCAGCTGGCGTTTCCTGTGCTAACATTCGTCGGCTATCCTAGAACGAATGACCCATATCGTTATACCCATTGCCAGATAAGGAAAGTCACCAATCCATTCATACACCGTTAGCATTCAAAACTGCCCATTAAGACAGACGGGAATGGCTTTTCCGTACCATGACAACATCCGTCAGTTGCACCCAGTTATCCCACACAGTTTGGTGTCGTGTTCAGTGTAGCAATGAAATCAGAACTGCTAGTAATTGAAAACAATAGCTACACGCATATCGTATCGGTTCTCTGCAACAGATGTGGGTGTTTTCATTTCATCTTTAATTTGTTCAACAACTTACTACTAAGTTAGTCATATTTCCTATATTGAGTAGTAAACTATCAACATTCCGATAGTGGTTTAATCAACTTTAGAATTATTGAACTAACCGAATTGAACTAAACATAAAGAGATGAGGACTTTCGATCTTCTAATAGCCACTATCGCTAAACGATTTACCAAAAATCAATGCAATAATATCAGATGGTCGAATTATATACCGAGTGACTGTAACCGCATGAGAAACGCGCGATGCATTACAATCCAGTTTGTTGCCAATGTTAATTGCAGAGGTTATTCCTGTGTGTAAAATGGACGGTTGATGTGAACAATCGCGTGTCCCTGAATTTGAGCCCCGCAAGGTACGTTTTGAAACACTAACATCCCTGCTTTGTAGCAGCAGCCCCAGCGTCGAAATGCCACGAAGACAACCATCGCGCACCTTTTATCGCTTTAACTGCTTCACCATTTAGCGAATGAATTTGCAACCCTTTCTTAGGGCCTGCCACCGAACATCGAGTGCTACTGGAAGCCTCCCGCAAGAAGAGGTTGAAAGGGTCAAGTAATTTATGTTCTGAAATAAACTACAATTTATGTAACCGAAGCAGCCGCTGGTCTGTGTTTGGCAGAGTGTATCCAATTATTATCGAGGTCTGCTCTGTGGGGTTTGCTGTTGGCTTTCAAACGATTCGACCCCGGGGCTCAGGGATCTATCAACATTCCGTAGCCTCCACCAGCAGGACAATGCAAAGAGTTTTATGACCCTCTGCAGTGGCCTACCGTGGCGCCCTATGCCACCGTCCATATCTGACACATGGCATTTTGAGTGAAACGTTACATGTTTAGCGGGTTTTTGTCTAAAAACTAAAAGCGGACCCCTTTCCGTTGGAAGCACTCCATAGCAGTACCTGGAGCGGTGATGGTAACTTCCGTGCCGTTTTTGTCGAGTCCTGCCAGCAAACCGGAACCGTTCGCTAATAGGCCCCCGAACACGCCGAGCCCGTACGGATTCGAGCCGGAGTAGTTGCCCATGGCGGTCGCACTTTGAAGATACTCCTGCAGATATTCCTGCTGTAGGGAGATATCCATGATGTTGAGCAATCCAGCTGCCAGGTACATCCAGAGTAGCTGCCTCCACCGGCAGCGAGTACACTATTGAGCACACAAAACACACATACACTCGCCAACAGGACGGGAGGCACACAATCAGCGTAGGCGTGTGAAAGCGGAGGTATTAATTTGCTGGCTTAGTGTAACTTATTCACGCCCTCTGGCACGATCCATTTCACACGCGGCCCCCCCAAGGGGGAATTCTTAAAACGCACGCAACGTACACACAGCACAAACAACGACCGATGTGTGTGCTGCTCTATAGCACCATTCCACAATCACACGTTTGAGATTGGCAAAACGTTACACATTCAATACACGGATGCTAGATTGGAAATTGGTGAACTTCGCACACCGCAACACACTAGTAGGCTTTTCTTGGGGGAAGTTTACCGCATCCACAGCCTACTGTACTGGTTGGATCAGGCCCAGAAGTGGACGACGTTGGCGGTGTGGGAGTGCAGCAATCGAACGATTGTTACGCTTCGCCTGCATATTCCACCGATAATCCGCTGGAAGAATGTTGGAGCACCAAATCGGCGAGCTTGAAGTAAACGCTACGCTAGTAATCCTCTCCGCCGATTTGCTGCCGCCCTCCGAGACACAATTTCTCATTCGAGAGGTAACCACTGCACTGTCTGCATGAAGGCGGAAAACTACGGTGAGCCTTCGATTGGATGCGGGATGCAGTTGTAGCATATCTTTTAGAACTAAATCAACGATTGAATTCGTCATAAATTGAGCTGATCTGGACACCGCAACAACAGCAAGCAACTTGGTACGTCTGAAGCAATAATACTCAAAACTGACACCACGTAACCGTTATATGTTTGAATTCACGCGGGATTTCATAGGAAACCGCCTCGACGCTGGAGCGCGCAACACATTCACTTCGCCTGGCACGCTTTTCGGTCACAGTCGAATGGATGACTAACTGGTGGTTCGCGTAGTTTGGCTGGATGCTGTGGGCGCGCGCGAACGATCCAGCAAGGGGAAAGGAACTCACGCGACACTCGCTCCTGCGACAGGTTCTCGTTTCGAGGGCGCATGCGATGTAGCGAACGCTCGAAGGCTCCGCACTGGGGAAGCTAGGTTTATCGTGTTACGGTTCGCATTCATTGTGTTCCAGGAAGGGAGAAATGTGAACGCGACGGTATGCCCTTCCAATGCACGGCATAAACTGTTGCTCGCCGAAACAGCCGTGTGTTGTCCAACATGCTTTCTCGAGCCCCCGTGCTGCGCTTCATTATTGGCCCATTGTAATGGCGATTGCGATAGCCCTCAAGTTTGATCGAAAACATCGTTTAAACCTATGCAGACGGCTAGGCGTGCGCAGGCACTGATTGATTGATGTTGACAGGGGAGTATAATCCCCCTGCTGGAAAGGAAGCACTTCCTGCTTTGTCACCGGACAAGCAGCGCTTCCGTTTCGATGATAAGCTAGGCCATCCATGTTTCCGATGAGCCCTTTCTAGGAAGAAGTTACGTTCGCTTTTTATAATCCCCAATTGCTTGGCTTTTTTTATTGCCCAGCGGGAAAATAAAATGCACACTCAGTGTTCCGAAGCGACGCCATGCCACCAGAGGACTTCTTCGCCTGGGTTTGAGTTGTTTTTGCAACACTTAACAACAGGACAATTTTTATCGCAATAAGTTCAAACGAGCGCTAGAGCGTGGACCTGCAATCGATTCACATTCGCAACCGGCGCACCCTGGGATTGGGTCTTATCGATACGAAACCACACGCATCGGCATTTCGATGCGAGTGTACCGAACATTGATGGCGAAGTCGTCAACTGGAAAAATGAAATTGCTACCCATTAGATTAGGTACGGTGAAAGTCAATGCAATCATTCCACTCCACGCCTAGGCCGGGCAGGTCGAATCGAAGACAGAATGGTAGTTAGCTTTAACGCGATTGCCTCGTTACGGTCCGATTTGCTGCTGTCGATATTGTGACGAAGCTGCTCGTAAGCTAATCGAATGAAATTTGCGGTATTGTTGTGGTGCGGATGAATATTCGGTCCGTTGGCCTGCGAACGTGCGTAACGTATGGCGATGGCCCTCTATATTCACGCGCTGCTCTTCGGAATGGGCCGAAAGCATGTCATTTAGCCATCAATCCTTATAATATGATTTGTAATTATCCTTGTTCGGGTGAGAAATACTTCTTCCAGGAACTGATACGATGTTCTAATAATGCCTATTCAACTTGGGCAATATGGAGTCGTAAACTTTCATTCTTCAAATATTGCAAATGACAGAAGATGCCATTATGCTGTTGCCAAGCTGGAAACAATTGGGCAGAAAGACCCATGAAAACATTTAAACACGTATGAACACAGTCAATGAACCCAATTACGATCGAGCGTCATGCGAAATCCACTGTGTGGAAATAAATCAAACCAAACGAAGCATTTAAAAGCTAGCCAATTGAAAACCACCACCGTCGCGGGCACGGGCTGTGAACATTAAATTGGATTCTTGCTGTTGTTTTCCCATTTTTCCGAACGCCACTGACGCAGCAGTTGGCAGGATACGTCCACGGAGCCGTGAGCACATGACTTCCGTTGGGGTAGGTTTTCATCCCATTCCGGTTGATTGCAGAAAAAAGAGAGGCAATCGACGACGCGTATGATTGCACGTGGCTACATGCGTACTCGATGGGAACGATCGATTGGAACGCGTAAACCAACCGGTTTGGTGCCTGGAATGTTGGCCTGATTCTGCTACAGCTGACGACGACCTTTTTCAAGTGGTGTTAAATTGCACCGGTTTGTCGTGAATCGATGAAAGAGTGTACATTCCATGATCCTCACAGACCGTTGCTGGTGAAGTGGTTGAAAGGGAGATTGAGCAGTTTTGCAATAAAGAAGGATGTGTCCTACGATGTGTGCAAAATGTGTAAAACTGATAAATTAAAATCAAATAAGAATCCTCACTGCCAATTTGTCTAATACGACAACTACGCAAGTGAACTTGCTACAACCTCATCGCGAAATCAATGGCATCGCTGTGATGGAATCGCCGTACCACTCATTGGAATCTCATTAGAAACTGTCGGAATCAGACGAAATCCTCTTGCTCGGAGTGGAACATCTCCATATACGCTGCGCTTCTAATAGCATCATTCAACGAGCATCGCAAGCGCGCAATGAAATGCACTTCAGGGGTACCGCTACGAGCCACGACATCGGTTGCCATTATCTTGACCATATGAGACCATACCGCATTGCATCACCTCACAAGCATTTCAGCAGGACACAAGGCGTCGCTTTCAGGCAACTGCAAAAAGCTACCGGAGCAGCGATTACCAAACGGCGAACACATCGATAAGTCGATAATTAATGAAAACTAATGATGGGAAGTTGGATCGTTCGCTGAGGTTCTTCTGACGCTAAAGGCACCATAGCTTATCATGCCCATAAGCACACTCGCATCGAACGCACACGCGTTCGGGTCCCGCAGCAGATGCAGATAATTGACTGTTTCGAAAATAGGAAGCGTAATCCTATAAGATTCAACAAGCTCGAGATGGACGAGATGTACAATTTAAGATACCTCCGAGAGTGTGTACAAAATGTTGAAACAACGTTTTATAACCTAAGTCCATTTGTTAGAAGAGAACGTGCCTCAAGTACGGTATGTGTTCCGGCTAACAATTTTACACAGATTTTTATACTTTTACTTATTCAAGCATCAGCTAAAAAAAAATATTCTCAAAATATCGACCTAAGCACACGGGCAAACAATAGCTAGTTCATTCGAAGCGAAAGCATCCTACGCTCCGTTAGGTCACGGACTGTTTCTAATGTCAACGATATTTACCCTCAGCGCCTCCACGCATTTTAGTTGAATTCATGCGGTGGCATAACATTTCGTCCCGGTAACCCAACCATTAAAGATGTTGTTTCCAATACGAACGAGATCGATTGTGATGCTTTTTAAAGAGCAGTATAATGTCAATGGCTGTATGACAGTCGTGTATTGTCGTTCGCCAAAACACAAGACTGCTTATTTTTGACATTTTTATGTAAGACGTTTCAACTGCTGATAGATGAGTTTTGCTATTTTAATAATGTAGCAAACGTTACGTAGCACGTCTGTACTTGCACCGATGATTACACAGCCAAACACAGACGACAAGTTATGTCGCAAGCTTTCGTACGTTTCTTTGGACCCAAGAACTAGAAGTTCCAGAGTTTTCAGAATTTCATGGCGTTTCCAGAAGTCTGTACAATACAGTCGTAATAGGTCATTCAAATTACAAAAGAAATACACAACGCGATGAAATAGCTGCCTGAACACAATAATCATAAATATAGATGGAAACTTCCGGACACAATACACGGAAGCATGGAGATTTGATTGTGAAACAAATTCGCTAGCAATGGAAAACATGCAGAGTAGAAATAACGCGTTATATGAAGAATATCAGACCAGCATACTTTATGTACGGTATGGACGGTAATTTCAACACATTCCTCGAGGCGTTCATCCATGTTAAAATGAACACACGTTTTGGTTAATATGCATGGTTGAGTTTTTAGTTAAGCTACAGTATAGTCAGGCCAACGGTAGTTAGGTTTTTATGGATTTTTTTAATTTTATTAGTGCCATATGTAGTCAGATTCATTATTCCATTTCGACGATATCTGATGTATTGCGTTTAATTCCAAACAGGGACTTTCGAAGAAAAACCAGGCTTCTACTAACCAGGCTCCCAGGCTCTTTCTTAAAGGCTCCTACTGAAAACCGTTTGTGTACGTGAAAAAATCACCCTAGAAACAGAGCGACCGAACGATAAAGGTTTAAGTTTACTCGGAAATGGCTCCATAACTCCAACTCCGTTAATTACCGCGAGGCGCTGGTGCAGTAAACTTGCTGATTTGTGGGTGAAAAGTTTTGTTCCCAGAAATGAATGAATTTCGGTTTCTTTTCCTGTGCAATTTCATGTACGCCGTGGAATACAGACCTCCTGGTAGCTATTTTGAAATCGGTTTCAACCGCGCAAAGCCGTTTACTGCGCCGGTAGCTTTTTGAATTGTTCTTCCATGAAAGGAAACCCCAGTGTCGCAAGCGGCGCAGAACGACATGGAATGACCAAGATGCACGATTGGAACGGAAGTGATTTACAGTACGGAAGTGATAACGCTCGCACCTTCATTCTAGGTTTGCGGCGCAAAGGTTCCAAGAAGCATGAAACAACACATTTACGAGGATGTAGACCACTGGTGAATCACATTTTCCCAGAAGTTCTTTCCCAGAAGTAGCTTACGTTTAACTGAAAGGTGCCTGATACCACTGCTTTCGGCAAAACGACGTAAATGCGCCACAACCGCAATAGGTAAAAAAATAAATTTGACAAAATTATATTGATGCAAATCACACTCGGGAAATCTGGATGGCTGCCAAACAAATTGAATTTTATTCACGTTTGTTAATTTATATAGAATTACCTTTAAAGTACGAACTGGAATAGATAATTTCCACGGACGTATTCGGACGAAAATAAACCATCTCGGTACTCTAGATACTTGAATAAACTGGACAAGCAGTCGGCTTATGGCACTGACTGTCTCTTCAGTCCCACGCTCACCATCACATCGTCAGAATAGAGCACGGGAGAAGGTGGTATGTCACAGCGCAGCCGGACATTATGTAGCTGCACTCATTCACCAGCAACCCACATCAAATTAGTGGGATGCTTGTTTCTATCCTATTGAATGTGTCTTCCAAATCAGAGGATTAAATTTTGATTTGTTACCCTTCATTCTATTCCCCCTCTGTTTCCACTCTCTGTCGAATGGTAAAGCGCGCTCATTTTCAATAGCTTGATACTTTCAATCAACGGCTGGGTGACATGCGACTACGAAACGAAGTTTCCCAGGAACATTGAAGAGGTTTTGAGCTGGAAGCTGGAGCATTCCGCCAATAGGCACCTACGCGACACTTGTCGGAAATGAAAATGTCGGAGTAGGGCCGACAATTTAATTTACATAGTTTAGTAAGAATCTGTTCCTTCGAGTGGCAGTAGGATTTGGTACATTTTTGGAGCGTTTCAACATGCTGTACTTAACGGAACAATCCTTTCTGCGTTACATTCAGTTTGTGGAGTGTTGAAAATCTGTATGGATTGAGCTGTGTGTGGGATAATTTATGTTAATTCAGTCAAAAGGAACATTCCATTCAATTAACAATGTATTAAAAGATCTACATGGTATCATGGAAAATGGTATAGAAGGCAGAGGATTTCCAGCCAAGTAATGATTTGGTTTGGCAGCTTCGAGTTCTCAGAACATCTGAAATACTGCTTAGACAGGCAGTTGCTAAATTCTGCGCACCGAATCGTTGATGTATTTTTTTTATTCGAGATGTATTCGTCTCTTGGAGCGGTCTAGTGCGAGCATAAAATGAATAAAAAAACAACAAAGAATCAACCTATCTAGCGATGGGTAGAATTGAAGATAAAAAATACACAAAACATGAATATCTTATTTAACTCGATTGTTGATGTGCGCCTGATCGTATAAAAATAAGCAGCTCTAAGCGCCTCCACCACATCCAGAATCGTAATTACATTTGGTGGCAAATTCACAAGCATTGGCATTTATAACAATCGGAGCAAAGAAAAAAGTTAAAAAAAGATTTCTCTTGAATTTAATTTCAATTTAAATTACTGTTTGCAGTTGATAGACATATTTTGTTGTTCAACATTCTTCCAAGTGCGTGCCAGGAAATCCTTTAACAATTGATGCAGTTGAACGTCTTTGAATGAATGAACCACTATTCAATGCACAATGCTGTAGGCGTCGAAAAGATGTTGTACAAGTAATGGGATTACGCTTTTAATGGTTTGTTTACAATGAATCAGCAACATGGTGAACTGCGTATTTTTACCCGTTCGCTAAATTGGGTATGTTTATTCAAAGTCTGAATGTATTTTTAGTATTCTGAAAAGTTAACAATCTGGGAAAACATGTTTGCTGAACGTATTTTACGTATACCGGAAGACGCTACCCACAACGTCACAAGCACGTCTTATTCATGGCAAATTGCTTTTCGATTGACAAAGAACATTCAACAACAACTTTGTTTGCTATCTTAGATCGATACAAAAGTTGTATGCTGTTTAGCATTCAACAATGCATAAATAATAGCTATTGATATACGTTAACACTGGATAAGCTTAAAGCTATTCCTAAATACCCTAAAAATGTCATCACGTGGGTGTTACATGTCGAGGACATCTAAATTTGATGAATTGAAAAATTATTTTAAAGGGGCAAGAGGATTTGCCCCCATTCCATTGGAAGATGACGGCGAGCTTGGAAAATTTGTTCAATACGTTTCTTGGAAGCATGCTTAAGGGTAACAACATATTCTTTGCGTTGTTATTTTCTTCTACCCACGCGACATTAGCTAGATACTTTTGAATGGTTGTTATAGAATGGAACAAAAGGTAAATTAATTATGATGTCTACATTGCTTCATTTGTGTAACTGTTTGTTTACCGGTTGTTTAGCATGCTGTTAGGAAATTTTGTTTTTTTAGCTTAAAATGAAACATTCATTTTCAGAATTCTTTTGCTTCCTTCGACATACGTTTTCTGCAATGAAAATAGTTGTTCGATTATGCATAATAAATGAATGTGTAGGGTACATTTTACTTGTTATAACTTTTATATAGAGTTTCAATTGTTCAAAGGCGCGACATAGCGTCGATCTCAAGTTAAAGATTGAACTCTACACTATAAACTCTGACATTTGATTGGTGTGATTCGAAATGAAAAATAATCATTTTCAACATCGTTGTTGTGTTTTATGCATCTTATAAAAGCGCGTGTGACATGGACAGGGTTCTAAATTATTTATTTAATCGAATTGATCGAATCGATATTGTTGAGTCGGAAATTTTGTAACTACATATATCTAATTTATTCTTGCTTCTTTTCTTGGGTGGTTGGTAGGTAGGTTGGTAGTTCAAAATTTGGTCCGTTCTCCTGCCGTTGGCCGTCAAATCGAAAAAGACCTTCCTCCTACCTTCTCTCTTCT
>KB672979.1:272269-298864 GCA_000349145.1 Anopheles dirus
CCGGTAGGTGAGTTTCGACATATACACGCATACATCTACACATGGGGACCCTAACGCGTGAGTGCAAGAGAGTGCGATATACATTTTTCAATGTACTACATAAGGCCATCCTCGAAAATGTTTAGTTGGGCCCGTTCAATAAATTGAACCCTCCCCGAGGGCACGCAAATGATGGTACGATATTTTACGACCTCGACTCGAACTCGCCAGTTTCCGCGAACAGGCCGCCACGTGAGCCACCGACGTGTGTGAACATTCTGAGCATTAGATACCGCGAAAATTTTACGCAAAAATCAATGCTGGAGTTTCGAAGCCAAAACCGTCCAGAAGTTTCATTTATTTAAAACCGTTCGCTATAGACGACAGCAAGGTGTTGAAATAAATCTGTATCAGATTGATTTATTATGGTGGGAAAGGGTATTAGTGAATACGAATATGTGAAGTCCACAAGCGTGTAACTCAGAGATATGCTTCTTTTTATTAACCCTTAAGGCATTAAAGGATTGAAAGGAATTTGAACGAATATTCAACGAAGCGACCTCACATCATCTACCAGCAATGAAACCTACACGTATCAGCGCAGGTGGCATATGTGGTTCTTTATTTGCGCCTCCCGCAAAATGCTTTATATGGCTGTAAGTTGTACAGTTTCGCGTCTAAACACTCACTGTAGAGCATGAAATATTCATATATTCCGTGGAATATTCCATGTAAACACATCTACCGCGGCTGCCGCCGTACCACGCATTACAAACAACATTCTGCATATGTAGCAACGCTACCGCTTTGGCAAACCATTCATCTGAAGGACGTTGAAAATGCTGCTTGCGCTGTGTGAATCTCGCACATATTGCCCGCAGCACCAGTTCAGTACCCGCAATACCGGAACCGGAAGCCGCTGTCTAGCGACAAGATCGTAGACGCGGCCACCAGCGAACGGAACCATTTTGCGCTCGGAAAACGGAAGACACGCCGTCAGTCCGTGGCCATCTTGGCGCAAAAATTTACATCCCACGGTGGTGCGGTGCAAAGATTATTCCGTTCAAAATTTTGGATTTACGTCGCACCGGTTTGATCAGTTGTAAAATGAACCGAATTATTGTGGTTTGTGTTAAACGTTAAACGATTGCAAAAGGGCAAAACTTTAATATTAGCCAAAATGGCACTTAACGTTGGAACTACAGTATGAATCTCACTTATTATGAGTATCACGCCCAGGTATCTAACGTTGTAGGGGGCAACAATGCTGCTTAAAATTCAGAACCAATCACAGAGATGCTTTACATAATATTTGTACGTTTTGTTTGTATCGAAAATGTGCCAGAATTTTACTGGCTGCTACCTTTCTGCGGTGTGGTTTTGTTTATACTTTTCGGTAACATTTTTTTTGTGTGTTGAACCCACTCACGTTTCGTAGCGTTCGCTTTCCGCCATGTCAAAGGGGATGTGTTAATCCCCTGGGAATCGTGTAATTTTTCATCCCATCGGCCCCGTGAGCTTCGGGTAAGATAATGGTGACTGGAAAAAGTTCATCGTTTTCAAAAACACATCAAGGGTTTTGGCGAAAAGAGTTGCTATTAATTATGCGAGAAACATTTTCGTTTTTGAACCTCGCTATTCATGTTAAAATTCGTTGTAAATTTCAATTTTCGTAACATCATGTGCGTTTTTAAAGCTAGGTTAAGCCATGGAGGGACTCGGTTGCCTCAACATTTCGTTGCTTCATCTTCTCAGCGCGTATTAAGCGCATATTACTATATCAGTGAACATATTCAATGGGGGTTCATTGCTCACATAAACCTGCTGTCACACGAATTAATTGTTATTTTGATGTGCATGCTTCTACAATACCTGTATGAAGACAACCTGATGCTTTACGCTAATGTAAACTGCAGTAATGGTTGCCTGAAACAACAGTTTAGCAGCTGATATAATAATCTGCTCTTGATGAAAATTATCATTAGAACTGATTATGCAGCACAACATCTGCACGATTTCCCTCCGATTTGGTTGAGAGTCGGCAAAGCGGGGCTTGTAGTACTACAACGCAGACGAGTAGCTCGGAACGGCGTAGTCGTGATTGTGCGACTGAAACTGTTTGCATAAACAACAAACTCCATAATGTTGAAGTTTCAGTGGTGAACGCTTGTCTACTTCCCGTGGCTTCTGATACGAGCCCAAACTCTGTTTCACATAAATGTCAAGCCACTTTCTATGACAGTATCCCGAACAGTAGGCCACCTTCATGTCATCCTATATTGTAATATGCCGTTCGACATCGTTTCATACTTTTCTTCTAAAAAGACAATGTGTGGACAATTGCTGCCAACGCTGCGAACATAGTTGGAGTAATTATGAATTTTCATCAGGAGTAACCATTTTCGGGCTGACGATCGTGAGCGCGCGCGTGGAAAATGCTAATTTCCCGGAACGAAAAGTTGTTGTCCGTGTGCTTCATTCGAACACGGACCGTGCTGGTTACAACGTTGAACACACCGACCCGAACATCGCTATGCGGTGCGGTTAGCGAGGTTTTCGCTTTTTTTAGTTGGTTGTCGTGGTTCTAACCGTGGTTTAGGATAAAAAAGGGAAGCGCTGAATAGTGAGGCAGCAGAAATATGTTGGGCGATTGTACTGGGAGTGTTCGATAGCGCTAATCTTTCTTGTGGAATGTACTCGGTACTCGTTTAGAGATAAGCTTGATTTTATTAACAAAACAATTCTGATTACTTTAAATGCATTTCGAAAATGACTTTTCACGCATATGTTGTTCAATACACAACACGCTAGCAGAAAATTTGGTTGAGTATTGGATAAAAAACAGTTTTAATCCTTGCCACATGATCGATCGATGCAACAACACGTCACAGTGGATATGGAATGTTTTGTATATAAACTACTCGGCGTGAATTTTTCACTCAACGCGTACTAAACTGGAATGCAATTTGGATATGCACTGCATGAACTGAAATTTCCGACATTGTACTATTGTGTGCGAAAGCATTAGGCTGAGTGCAGAAAGGCAGCCGGTGAGAGTTATAGCTGCTTTCACGCCGTAATGGATTCTGCAAACGGGATTCGAATGGTTCGAGTACTGAGAAAATCATAGTACTACTCCGCGGAATAGTTCTGTCTGTTTCTGCTCGGACTAGAAAGTACATTCGAGGTTTGTAGTTTATGTCGCAAACATGATTCGATTTCAAAAAAAGTTCATAAATTTAAGATACTAATCAACGCTGAAGAGATGTCAGTACAAGACACAATTCATTTCAAACAATGTCCTGCTGTCGGAATTACACATACACATGTGAACTAATTGGTCACAATTGTGTTCTTTTGTTCTTTTGTAGCAATATATTCAGCAATGAAATTGATGGAAACAATAAACGCGATGAATGGTGAACAGTTAACGCACAACAATGCAATCATGTATCCACAATCGTTTCAGTTAATAAATGGAAGTCCCGACAACTAACAAACACGATCTAGCGGATAAGCTTCTGAAGGATGTTGCAGATTGCGAACTAATATACCCTGGGGTGGGTTCTGTATCGTTCGCGGAAAAGCTTCCAACGAACACTGTCCGTATGACCTTTTGCCAACGCCATCTCCACCATCGTCAATTGGCGGTTTACACCTCCACAACATCGTAAGCGTCGGCAACATAAAAAAATAAATGGCAAATTTAGCAACAAACAAATACGTAGCAGCAACGAGAGCAACGATATACTTAAAAGACTTGTTAAAAAGAGATGTTAAAGGAAATCACACACACACACCCAGGCCACACGCTCGCAGAAAAGGCAACGAACCAATTATGAATTACTTAATGCTGCCCCTGCGCGCTTGTCGATTAATTTCCGCTAGCTGGCAATGGAAATTCTATCGCAATGTGGCCCGTGGGAGTGAGAAGTTTGGCCTTTCTCGCCTTCCCTGCAACGGACAACGGATGAAATTGAACCCGGGCATGAATGAAGAAGGGACAATTCAAGAGCAGAGCGTGACAAACTTATCCCCACCGTTGGGTTTCATGTTCCCAATGTCGGGCTTTGGTGCTAGGGGTTTGAGTAAATTTTGCTCCGGAAGCATGGTAGAGGGAAAAGAGTAAGATTTTCATTCAGTTTTCTCACCTTTCGGTGGCACCGCGCTTTCCTTTTTTTTGTGAAAGAGCGTTTGTGTGCACGAAAATGCCGTACTGAGGACGACCCTTTTTGATTCCTCTCGTATTTTTGTGAAATCTGGTCCTGTATGAAAGTATCCGATCGTACTTCGTAGGAACTTACACCGCTCGAATCCACTCGAGGATTACCTTGGCTAGTAGGATCATATGATACGAGGTACGCCTTATACTTACCTGTTGACAACTACTATGAAGGAAAGTAATAAATGTCTTTACCCAGCGGCCAACTGTACGCATTCTACGAAATCTGCGCCTGATCATGATTCCACCGAGCCAGTCGATTGAGTGGCTTCATCCTGACGTGCTGTATTTGACGGGTCTCTCCGGCCTTCATTAAAGTTGATGCCGTCGGAGTGTATGACGGGGGCCAGACTAGAGTCGAACCGAGAGTCTGTCGGGACGAACTTGAACTTGTCACCAGACTTACATCCCCGTGGCTGCTCTTTAACGTCTAGCCACTTCTCCTGCGGGATGTTTTGCCTCCCCCTGCATTATGCCACTTGTTGCTAGCGGTGGACACCGTTGGGCAAAGGAAACGACGCGCAGTTCCAAACACGAGAGACACTCAGTTCCCCACTCAGTACCCTTCCCCGAGATGAGGTGAGTTTGCGCAGTCCTGACCATCGCTCGTGTCGGGGAAATATCCACCAACCCATAAGGATGAGTTTTGTTTGAAACCTTTTACCCACATCCCGCTATGCTAGCTCTTGAAACGCTACGCTAAAAGTCAATCGCCGCGTTTGGTGGAAAATTTTCTCCACAAATGGTCCCGTTTTTTTTCCCACTAGTGGCCCGTTTTGGGTAGAATGCGTATTTAAATTTTTATGAACCCTATCGAGGTTTAATGGTAACGCATAAATTAGCCAACGAACCGTAGCGGACACCGCACCCACTGCCGAAACGGAAGCATCTTTCGCGGAGTTTCGGAGGGACGACTTCCGAAAAACGGGAACGCGTTCCGTCCGAAACGAAAGGACCCAAGATCCAGCGACAACGTTTGTCCGTGCGCTCTGAGCAGGTGTTGCAGTGGCACTGCGAGTAAAATGTCGGACTTTTCATGATGATTAACGAGGTATAAAGAGTGGCCGCGTGCTGGTCGGGTCAAACTACCGCCCTCCTGGGACACCCTGTGACGAATGTACACGAAAAAACATTTCGTATAAATAATGCATGCTCCGATCGTGCCTTTGCCGGACCCTGTATGGGATGTTAATTTGCTCTAAACCGTCCGAAAGGTGAAATTATATTGCCTTAATGAAACGTGCTCTCGGAGAGCCGGTAACCTACGTCATATCTCGGCGTCACAGGAAAGGTCTTGCCTTGCGTATTTAATGTATTTTATCCTGCATCAACCTTTATGATAGTACCTAAAATGTGAAACAAATAAAAATCCCTTAGTCGCAGTGATGCAAACCAGTACGATGGATGAAAAGAATGATCTTTATTCGCGCAAAAAGGTGGCTGTGTTCTTCTTTGAAGCTCCGTATTTCAAGATGGCTATTGGAAAAACATTTCAGGAGCCGCTTTATGCAGCCTAAGGTACAGCAAGCGTCTGAAAAGATCACACTCGGAAGAAGCTAAAACAAAATTCATCTCTCTCTCTCTCTCTCTCTCTCTCTTACGCGCGCGCAAGATAAGATGAAGCCAGGTGGATTGAGCACGCTGGATGCATATTAAAATATCCAATTACCATAACTGTGTATGACATGCCAATGCGGATTGTTTAAGTACCGTCGCGTGGGAGAGAACGGACGCGAACGAGTGGAGCATCGTTGCATCGGCAGCAACAATATGACCCCGTCAAACGAATCTCACTTGAAGCAGCATAAAAATTCTAATCCGTCTTTAGGACGGCGTAACGAGCGTTTTATGACAGATTTCCGACGGCATCCTCCGTTCCTTTGCGGTATAGATTTGCGTACTCAATGCGCTTGCCGTTCTGCTGACAGAAGTCGTACTCGATGTCGTATATTTGCGGTTCGCTTGAATTGGGATGACCGTAAAGCTGCGCGCTGGCAATGGTGACGTTGAGTGTGGCCGCTTCCGAGCAAGCCAACTGCTGGGCGATTTCCGGGGCGCTGACATTGGCTATCACACTGATCGCCACACGATCGTCAAGCTCGATGATGATGTCCAACCGAAATCCGTGCTGGAACACGACGCGTCCCGCCGTCGAACACTTCGATCGGCGCACGTTGCATTCGAACGCTCCGATCAGGTGGAGCGGTTTGAGACGGGAAAGGTCGGCCGTTATAGGAACCGTTGTCCCATTGGCGAGATCAAGCAGCTCCTCCACGATATCCCGCATTGGAACAATATACCCAGGCCGTATAAACATCGGTAGGTCGGACTCGACCACCGCATACTGCAGCACATCGTTTCCCTGCATCTCTTGGCCACCCCACAGTTCGTAGAACGTGTCCGGGAAGTAGATGGCAATCTGGGCCATTTGGGGTAGCAGAACGGGCGCCACCAGAAGTGCCTCTCCGACCATGAACTGTTCCCACAGGTCCATCGTGTAGTTGGACGCTTCATCGTAGTGGTAGAACATTGGCCGTAAGTAGGGCGCATCCTCCAGGATTAAGGTGTTCATGTACTCGAGCAACGCGAACCGGCGTCGCAGGGCCGCATGCATCAATCGCTGTCCGAAACGGCTAAATTGATTGGGAGTTCGATCGGCCGTAACACGAAACAGTGGCAACAGGGACCCGAATTGATACCAGCGTATGCAGAGCTCTTCCGAAACGTTGACACGCCCGAGCGGTGCATTCCCACAGATCGGTGTTCCGGTAAAGCTAATGCCCACGACCGAGTGGCCGATGACACGATCCACTTCACTACGCAAGGAGATCCAGCTAGCTGAAATATTCATCGGCAGTACCGCTGCACGGCTGTGGATGTCGTAGGCTCCGGTGACGATCAACGAATTCGAAGGTTCCAACATCTTCTGGACAGCTTCCAGAGCACTGACACCGATTAAATTGTGTTGTGCGAGAACTAGCTCTGCGTTGTCCGCCAGTAGCGTGTTCCAGGGCAAAAGATCCACCAGCGTATCGTTCAGCTGATCCGGCTGATACATTAGTTGCCTTGGCAATGGCAGCGAGCTATTTCGTTCATCGCGCGGATTCGCTTCCTCCAGTACATACCCGTCCGCGTTCAAGTTGGCGACTTTTTGCCACTGCGCGTCTAGCCATTCGGTAACGTTACTCGAGCGTTCCATTGTGCGCCAGTCAACGTACACGGCGGTACGGTTTCTTATACGTCCTTGGTAGGCAAGCAGATTCCCCGGATGACGCAACAGGATCCCTTTCTCACGTGCATCAATAAACGTTGGGTTTCCTCCGTACGCTACGGTAAGTACCAGTGATGGGACAAACTTTTTGCCAGCATTTCGCAGTAACTGAAGCATTGACTCGATATCCTTGTCGATAGCCATCGCATCGGACAGCCAGAACTGGTCGTTGTGGAGACAGTGCGAATCGAACATAATGGTGTCGTTAAGCAGGAGCTCAAGATGATGCCGAACGGTGGTTAAATTACGCTTCACGGATTGATCACAAACATGCACTCCATACGCCCAGTAGGGGGGTGTATATTGGTTCTGCAAAATGGCCTTCGATTGACGGTAAAGTGCCGCTGGAGTTGGTCCGGGTAGGAATTGTAGATCGAAGACTTCTCCCAACTGTGCCCGCACGATAATGAGACGCGATCCTACGATTTCAACCTCCGTCATGCCGGGCGTGTTGAACATCAGGCCGTTGAACAATTTAAGCTTTGCATCTGAAAGTGGAACGTAATAGGAGGTTAATGCGTTTATTCACACCGAACGGGTCGTTACTTACTGTAACCCATAACGATTGGAATTGCCGTTGAGTTCTGGTCGTTCAGTAGCAAATATTTCGTACCGGGCTCGAGATACGCACGGCCCAGTCCAAACAAGAAGTCGGCACCGAGATGTAACGTCCACTCGATGAAGTCATCCGTCACCACCAGTGGACCACGAGCGGTTGAGAAAATCACTTCCTGATCGATCTTACGCTTGACTTCGATGAAGAAGGTTGGACTGTAGACCTGCACCTGAAGATCTGCCGTTTCGAGCCCCACGGATGCAGAGAGCTCTTTGCTCGCGTTGACCTTTGATAGTTTGAACTGGAAACGTCCGCCTTCATCCTCCGTGACGGACACATCGAATCGCACTTCTTGAAGAGCCGACTTACCGTAGGGAGTTACAGCACGGTATGGAGAGAGGATGGCTGGTGCTCCGGGTGTCCAGTCGTTGCCAATGATGCATTGATGCTCAGAGGGTAGAGAGTGATAGCAGGTGGCCAGACTAGTGTAGCAGCACCCTAACAGATGACACTCGGTTTGCGTTAGATTGCTGGGGAACCCGCATGGAATGTGGTACAGTGTCGGATGGCCACAGGTGCCAATGATATCCCGCTTGCTGCCGTGGCCAATTTCTTTTGAGAAGAAAAACAAATACGCAAACGCTGGTATTACGACGCTTGCCAATCCAAGCACCACAAACAAGCGTATCGTTTTGTTGAGCAGCAGAATGTGAATCAGAGCTGGTCCTGAAACGCAGAGATGTAAACCTGTATGCGACGACGCACTTTTGAAGCGGAACTTACTTTTATCAAACTCTGGAATCGTGCTTGCATCGTAGCGCATTTCTGTGTTATAGTCAGCCCCGGAACCGTACTGACGCTGCGGGTTGGAAGATTTTCCATCCTGACGGCGGAACATGACTGTGGTGTGATGACAGTCGCTTGTGAGCTGGATTAGCTGGAAATTTTCTCTCGCGGTGAAACACTATCAATCACAGTGATATTTTTCCCCGATCACCTGGCAATAAACTGTCACAAACCACACTGATTGCTCATTAATTACTGTCGGCAATATACGCTGGTCGATACTGAGGTGGTAGAGCCTACCGACTTCAAAGATAACGGCTATCAGGCGGAAAGCATCTACGATAAGAAGGCGTAGTCGTGTCTTTTAGTATGATTTTTTTTTGAGTATGCGTTCTAGTGTGGACAGTTTAAGTACCTTGAGATTACCGCACGCATTAACGCAGTGGACGATGAGATTGAATTTAGAAATAATAAATGAATTTCTTGTGTTTCTTCTTCAAAGGAAGGCTAGACATCCTTTGAGGGTGTTTAATGGCATGTGCTAGTTGAGTCAGTTCAGAATGCTTTCCTGATAGCTTTAATAAACAATATACCACTTGTATTTGTATACATACATTACTTACAGTACCAGTTAACAGCTTAAAAACATAATGATTTAGATGAATGAATAAGCCGCAAAGTATGCAATCCACAAGGTTCGTATTGTTGTGTGGTCGCAATATAACGGCTGAACGGATGCTCTTAATCAGCCGGTGCACGTTCTGTCAACGGGGCATAGTCGACCGTTGTCTGGTGAAGGTAGTGTGTGTGAGCGCGCGCACTGTCGAGGTTGTATCGTACAGCGTGCGGTAGTGTTGGTGAGCTCGACTGCACTTCAATGCGCGCTCAGAGTTTCGGTGGAAATGAGAAAAAATATTTTCCATCGCGAATGTGTCGCGCCGTGCGAATCGAAAAAAATCGCGATCGTACGTAAAAGTGCAACGAAGCTCGGCGGTCGCATGCAAATCTGCATCGTACGGTAAAGTTCACGCTGTAATCGGTGTGGTGTGGTGTGCAGAAAGTGAAACATTTACCTTTATTCGCGCTGCAGCGTTGATGAAATTATTTTTCTACAAGCTCTTGCGGGATTAGGTGAGGGGCCGCCGTCGTCACACTGTTCAGGTGAAAATGCTAATCGAAAAGAGTGAAATATCGCGCACCAGCATCATCTCGGCACACGGTCTTTGAGTTATTGCTTCCATTCTGCTCACAAATATGCAAAAGTTATATGACAAACAGAGGGAGAAAGTGAGAAAATCGACATAGCAATAAAAGCGCAGCGCCGTCAAAACATCCCGTTCGGAAGCTTCTGACGACCTTCGCGCATTGGCCACGACGATGATGGTGGAATAATTCGTTTAAGGCAGACGAGAAGCGACTGCAACGGCATTTTCGTCAGTTAAAAGTGCATCGAGAGTGGTAGAAATTGGTTGCCAATCGATTGCAATCACGATAATACGTAAATTATTCTACACGCTCATTGCCATCTGACGGTGAGACGCCATTTTAGAATTGGTGTATACAAAAAAAGTTTCAGCTGCATGCCGTGCCGTGCGTAAGAAGGAGATATGCGTGTGTGCGTGCGTGAGTGTGTGTCGCATTTGTGCATATTTAATGGATAGCTTCATAAAGAGCGCATATTTTAAGGTATATTAAACGGCGTTTTCGTAATTCTGATTGTAGTATGAAGAAGTTTTAACCGTGAATTACAGTGAGCCCAATTGAATGCAGTTTTTCGGGTGAAAGTGTGTGTGGGCTACGTGAAGAAGGAGTGCGCGAGTGAGAGGGAGATGAGCAAAAGTGTGTGCGCGTTTGTGTGTGTGATTGAACCCGTTGGCCGGAGAGCGGTTGGTGATGTGTGCGTGTAGTGGAGCAAAGGTGTGTGCGTGCTAACTGGTGGTTTGTTTTGTTTCGCAACGTTTCCAGCAAGTAATGCTTGCGCTCGTCGCCTGCCACGAAGTAGATAAGTGCATAGAAAGTGTGTGGCTAATAGAAACGCACAAAAACGCATCTCCACGTGGGAGGAAAGCGATGTGCGTTTGATATGCTGTGCTGCGAAACCGGAATGTGTGAATGAAGGAGCATCGATGCTACAGTAGCAAAAAAGCGCCAGGCGGTTCAGCAGCTGTCAAATGAGCTGGCTCATTTTGACGCTTGGAAAATTCAATTGTTCGGAGTGTAACTGAGATTGTTAGTGAATCTTCCGCACGGTGAACGAAGCGTACAGTGAGTTTAATTGTTTTCATCAAGAATTTGCGAGCAGAACGCTTCAGATTTTCTAATGTTTTGGTTGCTCGTGAAGAGGGTTCACGTTATGTTGTCATCGGTAGTGCGTGTGTGTAAGTGAAGTGAACCCGTCAAAACAGGCGCCTTCTAATGTACACCACCACTAATGCACATGCGCATATGGATGTGTGTGTGTGTGCGTAGGCAATGAATAGAGAATCCATGCGGGTACGTTTATGTTGTTTTTTTCTGAACTCTCCTTCAAATATACGCGCCAAAGAATGTTTAGGATTTTTTTCACATGTATGGTACACAGTACACTGCAATCGAATGAAACATTACACATAGTTTAATGCGATATAATTTATAGAATATTAAAATATGTTTTAGGATTGGCGCAATATTCCATAATGCATGTTGTTGTTAAAGTGTCTTTATCGAATGCCCCGATCGCTTCTCGATACGTGTCATCTTTCGTCTCACGAAACCAGTACTGTTATGACCCAAATATTTCACACCGGTTTATAACTGGTGATGGTTGCTTGGAATGGAATTTATACTGGTTTTCGTTGATTGTTGCTAGAAATTTTACGCATTAGCATAACGAAAAGTGTGGAAAATGCACGCCGAAAGGGTTTTCAAAATGCGTTCCCGTACGAAGCTGTGAAGAAAACCTACATCATTCTTTTTCCTAGCCCCAATTGAATGAATTTTTCGTGTTTTGTTCCATGAAAAACAAATGCAACGAAAAGGTTAAATTTTTCTAATGATCCCAATTATTGTAACAGAACGGAACGATTCATAAAATAAATAACAATCCGGTTCATAGTGAGAACAAAGCGTAGCATTTGCAATCAGCTGAGAAGGCTGAGGGAGGTACGTGACGTAATCCAAGGACAACCTTTCATGGCCTGCCTCTCATACATTCCGATGATCATCGACCTTGAGAACACTCCTCGATTCTTACGTCCTCGTTCGTCCTTTTCGTCCATGATTTATGATAACATCTACGGTCCCTTCGAGCTGAAAAAAGGACACCAGTGCGTCTGGCTACCTGCCAGCGGAGAAATGTTTCTTTTTTATTTTCGTCTCAGGCTAGAAGAGGAGTAGAGAAGAGAAGTAGAACGAACCGGAGGAGTCCCTAGGAAAGAAACATCCTTTCGTTGTGTAGGACACTCTTCTGACGCATCACTTGTCACAACATGTTGCCTCTGTTGTGATTTATTCTTTGCAAGAGTTAGTCATCATAAGTGACTTAAGATGTCAGGTTTAACATAGATCAATTATTGTTTATTTTCTTCTTTTGGTTGCCTTTCTAGGACTAAATTTGGAATAGAGGCTACGTTTAAACGTCCGTTTCCAACAATCAACGACCGATTTCGCGGTCTTGAGGCAAAATGACCATCGTGAAAAGTAACTCCACAGAGACCACCAACCCAGTGGATAACGCCAAGTCGCCTCTATCTTCATCGTCGTCGTCCTCATCGTCCTCCGACTCAGACGATGGATCAGATTCGTCGAGTGATTCGGATTCGTCGTCCGCATCTACGAGCAAGACCAGCAGTAAGCAGAGCGTTGGAGGCGCTCCACCCGAAAAGCCCCAGCAGTTTAGTGTGATGAGGTAAGGGAATCAAGAGACGAATATGTTTATATCATACTTAAGTTTAAATCAAATCATCAATATAAACCAACGAATCTATTTCTTTCCTTTAGTTCCGACAGTGCCGGACTTCGAATGAAGATAGCTATTCCTCGAAGCCAATCCAACGCGACTCCAACGCCTTCCCCAACGTCACTCAGTGCAAGTAATCAGCAGCTGCTGCAGCAGGAGCTCCCATCTCCATCAGACAGGAGGCAAAAAAACGTAGAAAACGTCTCGAGCGAACCATCAATGCAAGTGCCACCCCCTACCGGTAGTAAAAGTGATTCATTCAAGGACACCATCAGAAGAGAAACATCTACTAGTGCTAGTGGAAAGAGTGCCATGGGCGAAGGTTCCAGTAGGAGTAGAGCACAACCAGCACCCACTCAACAAGTGAGAAGTGCGGCATCCAGCAACAAACCAACAGGTAGAACGTCCGATAAAAGGACATCGGATCGGGGAAGGACACTTCAACCGAAGTCGTCAACCAAACGAAGTTCATCTGCTGCCGCTGTTGGTGGGTCCGACCGTGCGAAGAAAAACGCCAGCGAAAGTGATTCCAGTTCACCCAGCTCGTCCTTCTCGTCCTGTACGAGCAACAGCGATAGCGATTCGAGCAGCACCGACGCCGACAACAGCAATCATCACACGACCGACAAAACTAAACCATCGACGACAGGACGAGCGACAGCGGGAACGAATGTGGTCGCATCCGCTAAAAAGCAAAAGATCCTCAAGCGCAAAAAGGTACGCCTGACGCGGTGGAGGGGAATGGGGGTTGGGGGAGGGCTAGTGAAAGCTAATCAAATTATGCTTTTGTGTAAATGGCGGGTAATTTAAATAGATGGTTCCGGGAAAGGTTTACGGCAATGGCACTGCACACAACTCCCACACACATAGTAATAGGTTGCGCACGCGGTAGAAGCCAATGCTGGTTGACTTCTTCGTGCGTGGTAACACGGGTTTTCCGTTTTGGCAAAAATCTGTATCGAATTGCTCTTCCAATACTGTTTCGTATGGCTTCTCAACCATTCTTTCGTTGAACGTTGAAGATTTATTCCAAGTAACTGCTTTCGAGGAATTTTAATTCAATTGTTACACAAAAACGTGCCAATACATTTCTCCGTAGTCGTTTTAAAAGTTCGCGGAAATCATACGATTCTTTCGCTGCATTTCTTTTCCTATTCGATGGATTTTAGTGTACTCAGGGTGAGAAGGATTTAGCTATGGAGTGATAAAAAGGCACATAGTAAACCAGTCGAGCGCGTTTGAATTTTTGATTTGCTGTGAAAAGGCTGAACTTACTTTTCATATACGTAATAATCCAATCCGTCCTATAATAATCCATTCCATTCGTAGATTTGCATGAACAGCTGGATTATATTTCGATAATCAAAAAGTATATAACGTTTTTCCTATCGATTATTCAATTTCCATTTGCCACGAAAATAGGTCAAACGGTTCAACATGTGCATTCTTCTTTCCATTCTGCTTCACTGCTGCAACCGCAATATGCATGCCGGTTGATGAATGTGCCGTTGCGTGTGCGGTTTTCTAGTGATTATTTAATTGCCGTAAGACTTTCGAAACCACACATTCCATTCCACCGAAACGTAGTCGATGAATGCGGTTTTTCTTCATACTGCCAGTACATTATAGGATTGTGTTAATTACAATGGCATTATGCTATCGGCAAAATACGCCATTACTTGTTGTTAATGACAAGGGAGCTGTTGAATGTAGAGTTATTGGTTGAACAAGTTGCAAACTCTGTTCAAACCGTACGAATCCGTTTTAATAATATCGTTCCTTTCCATACGTTTCTTCGCAGGCAAACCAAACCGTTACGTCCAGCAGTAGTGATGAAGAGGACGACGACGATCCGACGGCCGGAGCATATCCAAGTGGAAGCGGAGCCGGTTCCCGCGTAAATCGCTCTAACGAATTCAGCTCAACCGACTCGAGTTCCTCCGACGAGGACGACAAAGGATTCTCGGCTGTGCGAGCGAAGGCGAAGAATTCTCAGAACAAGCTACCCAGTGGTAGTGGCTCGGTAACGGCTAAAAGCAACAGTATACTTAGCTCTTCCGATAAGCATGCATTGCTGCTCAACAGAACACCCCTTTCGACGTCGACACCGGCAAAGCAGCATGGTTCGTTTCCATCTGCGGACGGGGGACTCACCGCTGAGGGTGGTTCGTGTTCGAGCGATAATGAACTACCGGCCCTAGTCAGTGCGGCCATACGGCGTGTGGAGAGCGGTTCCGATGCGGAAAGCATCCGTGGACTGACCGCGCCGACGCAGCAATACACGTCCAGCTTGCTGCGAGATTTCGTCGTGAAAACACAGATGCTCGGTTCGGTCGGTGGAGCAGGAAATGCGGCACTTCCGGCTGGTGTTGGTGGTGCAGTCGTTGCAGCAGATGGACAGTGCTCACCGTCCTCATCCTCGTCGTCGTCATCATCATCAGGATCGTCGTCTTCGTCGTCCTCTTCTTCGATGGAGGAAGGAGCCGATCCAGCGATAGGAAGTGCCGGACCCGGCCCAGGAGGTGGTGGTACTGCAACACTGGAGCTAGACGTTCGTAAAATCAAGACTGAGTCTCCGGTTCCCGCAGCCACCGGACGAAACACTCCCATCGTGAACGGTCTCGGTGGTAGCAAAGTGGATCTTCAGACAACAGCACCGCCCCCAATCGCGAAGCGCCGTGGTCGTCCACCGAAATCAAGTCAGGCGGCAGGAACAAGCTCTAAGGTTCCTGTTCCCACCCGGGCAGCCACCATTCCATGCATTCCGACCGTAAGCGAATCGCCCGATTCGGGAATCCTTTCGACACACAGTTCGACCGGTTCACCGAAGACTGATAAGGCGAGATCCGGGTTGCTGCATTCCGGAAGTGTGTCCTCTGGTGCACGCCGTACAAAATCGGAAGCACGCGCAACAGATCCGAGTGGACCAAATGCCATACTAACTACCGGAGTACCTTCTTTCGGAGGAAACACGATGCTACCAGTCGTTCCAGCAGCCACGGGCAACGGCAGTAGTCGAGCGTCAGCCACGTCGTATTCGCTTTCATCTTGCCTCGATCGAAACACGTACGCTACCGAGCGGGTTCTGTATCCACCTCGGGGTCCGAAGAAGCGAGGCGTCGGAAGGCCACCGAAAAAAGATACTACCGCGCACAAGGAAATGACGGTGAATGGCCCGGTACCGGACAGACCAGCTGCCCAGCAAGCAGACGATCGACTCGATCCACACTGGCAGAAGATCGACATTAGCAAAAAATTTCACGAACCGCGACTAAGCGGCTACAAAAGTGACGGTGGGCACTCTACGATTTGTTGCAGCAAGCGACTCGCCTCGCAGAGTGGCTACATAAGTGATTACGGTGGCGTTGGGGCGAGCAGCGGCCGTAGTCGTCTGTCGGGGTATAAGTCCGACTATAGCTCCCGGTCTCGACGCAGCTGTAGTCGGGGAGCGGCAGGAGGATACCGGAGTGATTACGGACGGGCGAAAAGCTGCGGTTATCGGAGTGATTGCAGTACGCGCCATCGGAAGCAGGTTCGACGGAAACGGCGGAAGAAGGTGGGCAATCCGGAGACGCATCAGGAGCACCACCATCATAATAACAATCTGAACGATCGGAAGAACTATAACGCATCTAGTGATGGTGATGGTGATGGTGGTGGTGGTGGCGGCGGTAGTGGCAGTACAAAATCTGCAAGTGTCGGTGAGCTGGAGATAATGTTTATGGCAGGTTTGACGCTCGGTAGTACGAGTGATGAGGATAGTAGCAGCACGAGTAGTAGCACCAGCTCGAGTAGCGCAGAAAGTCGTGAATCTCTCTTTTCCGCCACTTCCGGTGGAGATCATCACCCCGGGGGAGCAGGGAGTGTGGTAGCGAGCAAGTCTAAGCGAGCAACATCCGAGAAGGGGGGAAGAAAGACGAATGCGTTGACGGCAGCACACAAAGCGGGTGATACGAAAGCAATGCAGAAAACGCCCCGAAAATCCACACCACCAAAACCTGCTGCAGTAAAAGCACGTGGCGGTGTTGGTTCGAAGCTTCCATCCAATGTACCACGATCGCGGGGAAAGAGTGTCACCAGATTAGCAGTTGACCGTAGAAGAAAATCAAATCATGTAAATGTCAACGACGAGAGTGAAGAGAAGTCAGAAGACGATGAGATAGAACGAAGGTACACAACGACGGGTCGCGGTCGTAGTAGGTCGCAAGTTTCAACTGGAAAGGAACTAGTTCTCCCCTCGAAGCCTTCCATCGCCGCAACAGCCTCCGTGGCGCTGAAGCAAAAGTCATCAGCTCCTAAAGATGCAGTCAAGAAACCAAATCCTCGAGGACGTCCACCTTCGGTGAAGAAACAAACGGTCCGAGAGGCTGGAGCAGCGACGACTAGTGTGATGGGCGGTAGCAGCATCTGCGATGGTAAATCGGTCGGAAGTTTAAACGTTCTGTTAGCGCCCAAAAATCGCGTATTGCCCGTCAACAACTTTGATCGGGTGTTTGCGTCGATGAGCAGCGGCAACAAAGAAGCTAAAGCGAGCAATATCTACAGCTTCTCGAGCTCGTCCGTTGATTCGAAGAACGCTTTCGCGACGTTTCTATTGCGCGGTGCGGCGGAAGGAGGAGGATCCGCTGGTGACGGGAATGGGAAGCTGACGGGGACGGTCAAGAAGTTGCCTCTGTCGAAGGCGAATGTGATTAAAAACTCAGAGGAATGCAACCGACGGTTTCAAAAGTCGAGCTCGTCTTTCGCGCTGTCCATCGGTGGGGGTGGCGGTGTTGCCGGATCGGTCGATCTGTTGGCACGGATTGCCGACGGCACGATCCCGAAGCCATCGCCTGCTAAGTCGGTATGCTCGAAGCGTAGCCGGAGAAAGAGTTGCACGAGCGACCGGCTGGACGTGATGTCGGTGAAGAGCTACGGAGCTATGGTTGGAAGCTGCGGAAAAATCCGGCAACGACGGTTGAGCACGATGAGTCGGTGCAGCAGTCGTTCGGCTGGCTCGAGACACGCTGCGGCACGAATGCGGCGGCGTAAGAAGCGGCTACGTTCGATGTCTGTTGCGCCCGGTGCCACGTCCGATATGATAGCAACCGGTGGCGCTGGAGTCAGTTCGTCCACGTTGGATTCAAAGATGAATGTCGAAATCGAACGGTTGAGCGAAAGCTTCAGCGGAATGTGTCGTATCGCAGGAGTTTCTAATGAGCCGCGGAACGCCTCCGCTAGCGGACAATCATCGTCAGGACCCCCGGAAGAAACCACTTCAACAGCACCCTCCGTAATGGCAACGCCGTCCAGTAGCAAGGCACATCAAACAAAGCGCTCGATAAAGAAACGGAAAGCATCTGAGCATGTGACAGATTCTCCGTCGACAGCTGGCACTGGAACAACTTTGTCAGGAGGAGCAGCTGCTGGTGGCGGTGTTGGTGCGAGCGGTGGCGGGGTAGGAGGAAACAGTGGTAGCGGTGCAGGTGGCAATATCGGTGGAAGTGGTGCAACGGGAAAACGACGGAACAAAAAGTCGGTCCCAACGCAGAGTCCCGACGATCATAAGTTGCCGCTGAAAAAACGTCACTATCTGTTGACTCCTGGAGAGAAAGGAAACAACAGTGACAACAATAGCGGAGTAGATGAGATGAAGTCAACCGCAGGTGGTAGTGGAGGTGGTGCTACTGCAGGAAGCGGAAGTGGTGGATCTGGAAGTGGAACGGTGAACGCAAACAACTCCGGCAGTCATACGGTGCTCAATCCGTGTGCGTTTTCGAGTGGACGTATGTCGGCCAACTCTGCCGCTGCCGCTGCTGCTGCGGCTGCTGCGGCAGCGACTGGCTCGACCATCTCCGGCACAGCGACGAAAGCTGTTACACCGAAGAAGCGCCATCTTTTGAAATCACCCGAACCAGGACCTGTCCCAGGAGATGCGGAGGTACAGCTGCAACACATCAAATCGAGCGATTCTCCGCTAACGATCGTCAACGGTGTTTCGGGAGCTCTTGGAGAGGCGGCTGGAAGTTCACCGCCCGAAGGTCCCGTTCTGGGTGGAAGAAAGGGCACCGTTGACTCCGTCACTGGTGGAAGCCCCTCGAGTAGTGCGCATGTGATTCCCGCCTGTGGGGGAAGCAAAAAGAAGCACAATCGTCAGTTGCTGGAAGGATCGTCAATATCTTCCTCGTACAGAGATCGCCAAGCGGCAACCGGACAAATGGCCGGAACGAGCGAGAGTCATCATCATAATCATCGCTCAACACCACCGGCACGGCCATCGGTGATACAATCGTCCGCCTCGGTACTACCATCCTCGTCCGGTGGGTTCGCGTCTTCTTCATCTTCCTCCGGACCCCCGCCAGGAGTTTTCGAACCCACGGTCGATCTGGAACTCGTTATTCCTCCACCAAACTCTATTCCGTCTCTCATTGCGAAAGTGGAGATGCTCGATTCACCTCGTCTTGGAAAGGATGCACTCAGTTCAATCGGTTCCAGTGGTAATGTCACGACAAAGCTAGAATCCGACGACCTCCTGATCTTGACAGCCGCACAGCGGAAGGCAACACCGGGAGGTTTGCTTGCAACTGTCACGACCACGCCATCCACCTCTGAGAAGGTGCTCGAGAAGCTGCTCACCAAAACCGGGGCTCATCATTTGTTGATGAAGAAGAAGCGCAAGAAGCCTAACCGAACCGGCTTTCCGACGGTGAAAAAGAAGAAAAAGAAGCTCCCGGATAGCGAGCACCAGGAGGGTGGATTAGCAGTGATTGATTTAAAGCCGGAAGTTGGGCCGGATCTGTTCGATTCCTCCAACCTAACGCGACACGTACCGTCCGAGGCGGAAAAGACGCGCATGAAGGAAAAGCAACAGCATGCGTGCGATCGCGTCCCGAAGGAAGGTGAACCGATGGACAGCTTCATCGAACGACACGCGGGCGTTGGACGACCGCGCCTTTCCGTCGTAAGTTTGGAGAAACTACAGGGTAAGCTTCCACTTGGTGCTACTGGAGTTCGTGATGTGGCAACGACACCACCAGCAACGGGTGGACGTGGCCGAAAGTCCGTAATAAACCCACTCGCACCCGAACATCAATTGATGGCGCATCGATCACAGGAGAGAAGTCGTAAAGAGGATCCTGCCACAGGACCTGGTCGCAAGGGTAAGAAACGACAAGAAAAGATTCTCCCGGAGGCTTGTGGAAGTGGTGGCAGTAGGCGAAAGATAACGCCTGTTCCAGTAGAAGTCGAAAACCGAACGATGAAGGAGCGATGTCGTAGCAAGAGTGTATCGGCCGCAACGGCGGATCCTCATCACCTCCCGAATATTGTGCGGCTCTCCGAGGCCCTATCAAAAGGCGCTGCAAAAGATAACAAGGAAAATAGTAAACACTCCCCAGGGAGGCCTCCTTCAGCTGCTGGTAAGAAAACCTCAAAAGAACCGGATTCAGTTTCCCCACCGCAAGATGAGAGCGCTGGGGTCATTCGTCGAACTCGTAGCTCCTCGGTGGCACTCGATCCGTCCGAGGTTAGGAAACTAAACCATGTGGTAGAGGAACCCGCCACTGTCGGGAAAACCTCCGCACAACAACATGTTCGAGCCCATTCGAGTGGAGTGGCCTCGCTGCACAATGAAGATTCGACGTCGCTCGATTCGATGCCATTATTGAAGCGCATTCATTCCCGTTCCATCTCACGACTGCAGTCAGTTATCACCCCCACGGTGATGTTGGAATCACTGGCTACATCTCCGAAAACTCCCGGTCGTCCGCGGGGTCGTCCACGGACCACCTCACCCATCACCGCGATGGAAACGCCACACACACCCGGTACTAACGGACGTGGTCGACCGCGTACGGCGCTCGCGATCACAAGTCATCCTCCGGTTACGTCTACGGATCGTGCTTCCTCTTCACCACTCTCCTCACCGGCCGCAAGTCCAACCGTCGGTAGGAAGAAACAGAGACGCGACGGTCGAAAATCCGTCCCCGTTGTGACGGTCGAGTCGATTGAAAGTGCACGCACGGGGACCAGAACGACTCCTTCAAAATCGGTTACACCAACACCTCCCGTTGGTACTGTGATTCCTACGCGACTAAAACGAGGCAAAAGCGACGAAACGTTGCGCGTTCTTCAGCTTGAAAAACCACCTAAAAAGCCGCGAAAAGAGCTTGGTGCCGCTGGCCTGGAACAGACCGTGTCCAAGCGGCCACTGATCACATCGCCCATCGTCGAACCGGTCGAACCGGAAGAAACCGCTCACGTCCTGAAACCAGCTAGCTCAACGGAAGAGCTGGAGCACGATCCACTCCCACCGGACGAAGGCCCATCGGATTTCCTACGCCTGGCCGACACTCCTTCTCCGACAACGTTGTCCGGTGAAACGCGTGAAACTGCCAGCAGCACATCCGTTGGACGCACGACGACCAGTAAGAAACTTCCCCGCAAAAAGTACATCACGGCTGGGCTGTTCTCCGATTGCTACAAAGACGATGGAACCGGCGGCGAGGGTCGTTCTGGACCGAAAACACCTCCGGAAACATTACTCCCTCCGCCGGCCTATTGCGAGCGCTTCCTGCGCCGCACCGTGCGCGACTTCCAGCTGCCGTACGACTTGTGGTGGTTGCAGGAGAACGGCAAACTACCCGGCCGCAATTCGGTACCGAGCTGGAACTATCGCAAGATCCGCACCAACGTGTATTACGACGTGAAACCGAATCCTTCGACGGACAACCCACAGTGTAACTGCAAACCGGACAGTGGCTGTCAGGACGATTGCCTCAATCGGATGGTGTACACCGAGTGCGTGCCGGAGCACTGTCCGTGTGGGGATCGGTGCCGAAACACGAGCATCCAGCGACACGAATACGCGCCCGGACTGGAACGGTTCATGACGGAGGAGAAAGGCTGGGGAATTCGGTCGCGAGAACCAATCTCGAAAGGTTACTTTATTATGGAGTATCTCGGGGAGGTGGTGACGGAGCGTGAGTTTAAGGAGCGCATGCGAACACTCTACCTGAACGATACGCACCACTACTGCCTGAATTTGGACGGTGGGCTAGTGATCGATGGCCATCGGATGGGTAGCGACTGTCGGTTTGTGAACCATTCCTGCGCCCCGAACTGTGAGATGCAAAAGTGGTCCGTGAATGGGTTGTTCCGAATGGCGCTGTTTGCTCTGCGGGACATACAACCGAACGAGGAGCTGTGCTACGATTACAACTTCAGTCTGTTCAATCCGTCCGAGGGACAACCGTGTCGCTGCGGTTCGGAACAGTGTCGCGGAGTGATCGGTGGTAAATCGCAGCGTATCAAACCGATTCCCATTGGCGGAAGTGTCGACACTAGGCGAAATCCTTCCGAGGTAGGAGGCGACATAGATTCAACGAAATGTGGCGCTGGTGGATCGGATGGTTCCGCCATGGGTGGAAATGGAATGGGAGGTGGTGGAGGTGGTGGTGCTAGCGGTGGTGCACAGGTGGTTGAACTGAGTCCACGCAGTGCGGCAAGATCTCGCAAGCGGCAGGCTAAGAAAAATCAACCCATCGTGCATTTAAACGGCACACCCTTACCCACGTTCCACCCTCCGACGGTTAAGGAGCGTGCTCTGATCGCGGAACATCACTGCTTCCTGCTGCGCAATCTCAACAAGATCCGCCGGCAAAAGGAGCGACCAGGTGTGGCGGTTGCGGCAGGAGGACCGAACGGAACGGGACTAGCAGCGGCTGGAACGGATGCCGGCAGTGGTCAAGGTGCAGCAGCAGGAGGAAGCGATCCGACCGGGGGCTCATCCGGTAAGCCGTCGCTTGCATCGCAGATATCAGCATTACGCTGTCCGCGCAACATTCGTACACGAGGTCTTGCATTTGTAGAGGACGATCCGGAACTGGAGAAGACGGCACGCATTGCTGTGGCACTGAAGGACATCTGCATCGAAATTGCTACCTTGAAAGGTAAGTCTTGAATCAGTGGTCTCTTTTTTCTCAACAAGAGGGTGCCTGATTTGGGTGTTTGATCGCATCGCAAATTAAAAAGGGTCTGGAACTTATTTATCACCTTCTATCTTATTCCATCTCGGTTAGTTAATGATATTAATGACATATTTGTACCTCACCATACAGATGATAAAGGACATCTCTACATCAACAAACTACAACTACCGTCAAAAAAGAAAACACCGTTATACTACGAACGCATCCCAAAACCGCTGGATTTGACACAGATCGAGACCAACATCGAGCAGGGCGTCTATCGCATGCCAAAGGTCTTCGAAGACGACCTGCTCATCATGCTGAGCAACGCGATCAAGTACTACGGTATCAACTCCCCGGAAGGTGTCGCCTCGGAGGCACTCAAATCCCACTACTACACATGCAAACAGCAGCAAGTGCCTAAGCTGCAGGCCTACATCGGCGAAGAGAACGAGCTGCTGCGTGGGTTTGTGCCGAAGAAGGAACCGGAGGAGGATACGGGCGCACCGAAAGCGAAACGGGGCCGCCGACAGGAACAACCGGAGGACATAATCCGCTGCATCTGTGGTCTGTTCAAGGACGAGGGTCTCATGATCCAGTGCTCCAAGTGTCTCGTTTGGCAGCACATTGAGTGCACGAAGGCGGACCCGGCCATTGAGAACTACCTGTGCGAGAAGTGTGATCCACGCGACATCAACTACGAGATACCGCTGAACGAGTTCACCGACGAGGGCTACCAGTACTACATCTCGCTCATGCGGGGCAAGCTGCAGATTCGCCAGACGGACACGGTGTACGTGCTGCGCGATATACCGATGTCGCCGGATCCGGACAACCCGAGTGCGCCGGTCCGCAAGCACACGTACGAAACGATCGGCAAGATCGAGTACAGCGAGTGCGACATCTTCCGGGTGGAGAGTCTGTGGAAGGATAAGGACGGCCGGCGGTTCGTGTACGGGCATCACTACTTACGGCCGCACGAAACTTACCACGAGCCAACGCGTCGCTTCTACCCGAACGAAGTGATGCGGGTGCCCCTGTACGAGGTGATTCCGATCGAGCTGGTAGTGGATCGGTGCTGGGTGCTGGATCCGGTCACATTCTGCAAGGGTCGCCCGGTAGACAGTTCCGAACCGCACGTGTACATCTGCGAGCTGCGCGTAGATAAGAGTGCGCGACTTTTCTCGAAGATTTCGCGTCACTCGCATCCAGTATGCATGAAGTCGTACGCGTTCCACAAGTTCGAGCAGAAGCTTAAGATAGCGAAGACGTTTGCGGTAGGTACCTTCTCCTTCGTGCTAGTGGAATGGAAGGTGACGACTAACTAATCGCGCTCTTTCGTTTTCAGCCTCACGATCTTGGCTCGTTGGCTCACTTGCTCTCCATTCGGGACAAACAGAAGAAGGGTTCGAAGAAAGACGACGGTAACGGTAGCCATTCGTCCATTGGATCCAGTTCCGGCAGTGGTTCCGGTTACGGTGGAACCGGAGGGGCCAATCATTCCAGCGCTTCGAAAAAGATGACACCGATCATACAGTTGTTGCCACCACCACCGAAGGTAAGTTCGAATGGAGTTTGACAAAATCGGAAAGCACACCATTCCATACACATTCCATGTATTGTTTTTGTGAATTTTGGTTGTATTATAATCGCATACACATCGCCATTTATCAAACATTCATCGGCCTTATAAGACAGCAGTGTTCATGCTCTCGTTGTGGTGATCCACCCGGACAGACATTGCCATATCATACAGCACAAACTCTCGCATAATGTTCATTTTCATCCACACCAACCAGATGAAACCCCCTTAACGCGAACAATTTTCTCCTTCTCTTTATTTGTTTTCTTCTCTCTCCTGTATTTTAAAGACTGACTCGAGCACAGAACGAACCCTCACGGTTCGGCCTCCGGCGGCGGGGGCAAAGTCGAGCAGAGCAAAGGTTCTCTTTAAACTGTTTGATATATATATATACATATATACATACTATTTTTCTATTTCATTGCTTCCAACGCGATGTTAGAGCCCTTCTGCGTTTAACTTTATACAGCTTTTGCTTGCTACTAGCGCGAGAAATGGTGGTCGATGGAAGAAAGCTTTGCTTGATCTCATTTTCGCTCTCTCGTGTTGAACATTAGACTAGATGATTAATATAAATTTTGTTTGTTTGTCCATCACTCAATCTACCATCGCAGACACTGGCGGAGAAGCGGAATCGACTGGAGCAGGTGCTGTTGCAGCTGATGCACAAGCTGACGCTCAACCCGTTCGCACTGCCGGCCGTGGACATATCGTACCTGTTGACAGGGCGTGGAGCGCGACTGCGACGGACCAACAACTCGACACCGGTGCCGGTTATTTGAGAGTGGGTTCGTAAGAGGAGAAAGCGGCGTCGCAAATGGAAGCGATGCTACGACTGAGCGCCCGGCTAGGACGACTCCGGTTTTCTCCTCGTGGTGGACACACGCCTCAGCAGCTGGCTAAACCAGTAAACACCAGTACGACACCAAGAGAACATACCGTATCGCCCGGCAACAAGGACGCATGTGTGTACCGCATGCCCAGTAGGCTTCGTCTTTCGTCGTTCGAATCCGTATGTTCTCGTGGGTTGTCGCAACCCGCAAAGATGCTAAAATTTAAGAGATTTTCACATATACTCACATCAAACACACGACGTACACACAATAACACATATACTCATAACAGTCACACAAATTTCCCGAGCTCTGTACCTTTTTTATGTAGGTTACGATCTATTTATTACTGTTAACGCTTTGCGGAATATGTTTGCGCAGTTCGCTCTTGGTTTTGTTGAGATTTTGCTTTGAAGAAAAAAACTCCCAAAACTTTCGACTACCACACGCTGAAGCTGAATTCTGGCTATCGTTTCGTACCCGTATTGTTATTTATTTGTACGAGTTGGTTAGTGCCAGTCTCCCTTTGTCTGAACGCTAGCTTTTGTTTCGTTAACGCTCCTGCGCGCTAGAGGAATTTTGTTAGAAATGTGAAGCTAATAATTTTTTTTTTCTATTTTTAGTTGAAGTTTCATTTTTTCGCGTTAAGCTAGTTAAGAATAGGCAACTTTTGCGTAACGTTTTTGGAGTGTGTAAAATTGAAGTTCATTAAACAGATGTTAAAACTGTAAATAGATCCAACATAATGGCCATCAATCAAGCCAAGGATAGTGTAAAGAAAGTGTGTAAGTGAGAGAGAAACAGAGAAAGAGAGAGCTCACCTCTTCCACCCATTACTAGTTGTTGCTGAGACACAAAAAAATCTCTTTAAAACACTCTATAATAATGCCCGAATCGAATGGACTGGATAATTCATAGGACAAATAGTATTAGACACCCGCAAGTGGCATAAGCATTATCATGGAACGAATTATTACTGTAAAGAAAGCAAAGAACGCATCTATTTTTCTGCCCAACTCTACAAAATGCACCAATTTATATAGCAAAGCTGCAAGTCTTCACTCCGAACACGTTAGGCAAGGGTGGGGAAAGCATCCAGATTCACAAACCGCAGGCAAACACGTAGACGAAAAGAAAATTAGCAATTTAATAACTTATAAAACGATCGCTGGAATGTGGAACGCTTTATTAGGTATTCCGAAAAAAATGTGTACAGAGAGAAGGACGGGAAGTAAAATTAGGCTCGTAAAAAACTGTATCGGCTTAACGCTTGTTGAAAACGAAATGCGTCAAGAACATGAGAGGCTTTTGGTCGGTTGCATTGTAGGACGCGCAGTGTATGTGGCAAAGGAGGGAGAGTGAGGCAAAAAAACAGGAAATTGTGGTGCTAGAAGAGACGTTAAATTGCGCATACACTGCAGCAGCACTGAAAGGAAGAAGGAGAGAGAAAGAGAGAGAGAGAGAGAAAGAGAGAGAGAGAGA
>KB672979.1:299005-350866 GCA_000349145.1 Anopheles dirus
GAGAGAGAGAGAGAGAGAGAGAGAGAGAGAGAGAGAGAGAGAGAGAGAGACGGAGGCATCGTTTAATCTATTATCCTTTGGAGAAAAATAAAAACAACATGAACAAACCTTTGGTTCGCTTATTTGTTCTGAGGTAGTGTCTGATCCCAGTTGGTGTTTTTGTTTTCAGAACCATGCGCGAAAGAACGGAGATAGCCAAGCAACGAAGGCATTCTGGTCGGTGACTAAATAAACAGCTTCGCAGAAGCGTTGGTTGAGCTGTCCATCCTTTCGCTTCCACACGAAATTGATGGCGTCATGGGCGGAGCGAAGTGTGCACGTGTCGTCATCGTTTGAAGGTGATCGTTGTTGGTGACTGATCGCACGATTTTTATTACTCATCGACGTGTGCACGAATCACATGAGATCAGGCGTTTCCATCTATAATGGCCCATGATGATCCATCTAGATTGCAGTATCAAAAGGATGGATGACAAGTGGTAGGTTGATTATATTTACTGATACGATTATATTTTACCGTAGAAGAGCTATGAGACGAAAAGAGACAACCAGTGATAGCAGTTAGTAAAATGGTGGCAGCCGTTCTGCCCGTCGTAGCTGTACGTACTGAAAAGCTACCTCCTGTGTGATATGGTATCCTGATAGTGCACGGGTTAGCTGCTTCCAACTCAGAAACAAACAAATTGATGAGGCGTGTTTGCAGATGCGAAGTACGAGGAGTCCATGAATAGTGGTAGGTGGATCTAATCTCACGATTTCCCGTGTGCCCAAGATCGAGTAAGCTATTGTTCATCAGTAGCAGAGTAAAATGGTGGCAGTCGTTTTCGCCCACCGTAGTAGTGAACCCGATAGAAGCTGTATGAGGTTAGTAGCAAAAATTCACCCCGGTCTGGCCGAGTAAAAACAGTGACGTCAACGCCGCTAGGGAGGTGTGTCGGAATGAACTGGCAGCGGTTAATATGCAATCTGACCTCCTCGCGAGTGGGTCATACGTGTCTACCCTGTTTTGCGGGATAGACCCAAACCCTCTGATGCAGAACGTTCCACATTATAAGGTGTAACGAATGGCATCGAGTCCGGAGACGCCAGCCTGACTCATATTCACAGATTTCAAACCACCAGATGATGTCTTTGCATTTGACTCATAAACAGGAACGCCATCCTGTAGCTAAGAAGTGGGAGCATAAATATTCTCTGGTGAAAGTAGAAACTCAACACCACGATCCCTGCCGCCGATCATCACCCCAAGAGTTGAAACGCCATTAGCTCAGCGTAATATTCTGCGTCTCACTTCGTGCGGCTGCGTCAAAACGACCACACCATAGACTCTAGCAGCGCAGTTTGAATTAGTATTCACTCCCAAACCTTCCCCAAACCCCCTTGCCTGCAGCCTTGGGCTTCGCAATGCTTATGCGGACAACCCAAAGCTCAAGCAGCGATCAAAAGCAATGGGACAACTTTGTAGCCATGGAACACAGTAGAAAAAAATCGTACCCAACGCTCATGACTCACGGACCGGTCGATGCGCGTGTTCCCGGCTATCTGCCGGATCCTCCTTGCGAGTCACTTCTCGTCGAAAAAGCTCACGTGTGGCAACGATCCGCCCCAGCCACTTTGCACGCGTACGATCAGATACGAGCGGGAGATTTACAGCGCAGATGAATGCTAATTGAGCTTCGTTGAAATTACTGTACATACATTTGCAACGATTCGCTAGGTATTCGCTAGGTTTGACACGCATCTTCTTGCCAGTCCTTCAATGAGCCTGATGTATTTGACCGGATTTGCAAGTGTTTTAAAGTTTAGCCTGTAAGCAATATGATCAAAGCTTTGGAGCGTAGCGTGCGAGTATTCTTTTATGAAGTTTGACATCTCTGCATTAGATCATCTCCCATTTTGTACGGTTTGCTTCGATTGGTGGAGGATTCAGCCAGAACGACCTGTTCTAACGTTTGAAACGCGTGTGAAGCGCGTATTCTAACAGCTTCTCTTTCTTTCCTACCCTATCTCGATGGAGACGCTTGGTGAATCATCACCAAGATCTCATCATGGACAATATTTTTCATACTCGCTCAATTCTTCTGCGTGAAGCGTCTCCCACCAACAAAATCCGGAGGAGTCATTCAATGTCCAAACATAAATGATTTGCAAATAACGCACCGATAGGCAATGGATCCGGTAGTGTTAAAGGTGCGAAAGTGGTATGGGAGTTTTTCGTGCGAAATTCGGACACCGTGCTGGGATCCAACAGATTGGAACTGGCTTCAATCTGGATTTGTTTAAACATATTCTCGATCGCGGCTTGCAATTGTGAGACGAGTGAGTGTTAGTGTGTCGGTGAATCCATTTCTAATCAGCAAACCGGATGATTGTGGAAAGAATTCTCACAAACTGTCGGTGTTCATAATCAAATTAGCACGCTACGAAACGAACGATTGCTTTCACATGTCGCATTGCTCAGAGTCTCTAGGAGGAAGCACTTCGTCACTCCTCCAGGGAAGCATTCAGTCTGCCGATGCATCAACTGGTGCCATGGCCTTGAGTTGGTAATTATCATACCTATGTTTCTAGTGTTTATCCCGTACAGAAGGTGCAGTTTTTGGATGTCACCATTTAGAGATGGCGCCACAGAAAGCTATGGTGTTTTTCAGTTTTGGAAAAGGCAATAATGTAATTATTGCTAACTCTAGCTGTGATAGCTTAACGTTACGATAAATTGAACCTGCACGAATGGCATACCTATAAGAAACCACCAGCATACAGCAGCTATTGCAATGTGAAATATCATCCCACGTGCAGTATGAAGACAGCGGCACTATGCTGCTCCAGACGCGTCTGGGTGTAATGTAAGACTTCAAACAAACACATCATTACGATCAATCTATGATCCTGTCCTCCCTCTGTCCATAGCTACACTGCGGTTCCTCGCATACGCATGCACCGTCACGAATGCGCAAAACGGCACGTGACTAATTTCTGCAATAAACTTCAAATGGGAGTGAATCAGTCGTCGGAGATACTACCTGCATGCAGAAACGCGCGAGACGGGCGCATTTAATCAATGCCAGCAATGCATCGGCCACCGTAGATCCTCCTCCGTGTTTCGAATTCATCGTGCTCGGGAATGGAGTAATTTAAAACGTGCTATAGACATTTCAATGAAATTTTGAAAACGATAACACTCTAGCGCGCAACTTATCCAAACGAAACTGAAAATTGGATCTTTAATTTGGAAAAACGATATGATATTCGCTATTTCAGGGCAAGAAGGGGTCGGCGTGATCAAACAATGCTCCCGACCCAGATACTCGGGCGCGTTGCAGCTTGATAAGTATTGGTTTTAATTAGTAATGGCAGCGAGAAACAATTACTCGTGTAATGTTGCCGATTACCGAATCCACCTAGAGAGGTGGTTTGTTTTGCTCTGAGAAAATAGAATATTGCAGTACTGACGGCTGTTACTGAGAGTGTGACAACTTTAACAAAACAGTATGTGCAGCAACGTTAAGAAAAGAGACAAATTTTCAGTTCCAATAGTGTCTATCGATCACACGTTTTGCTAGTAATACCATTCAACGCTACCTAAGTGCTTAGATGTTGCGCTAACACTATTAGCTCTCCTATCTCCAGGCTCCCATTCCAAGTTCCTAGTTCGGGCCACTGATCCAGCACGACTTCTCCCCAGGCGCCGTGTAAACTTCCGAACTGGATCGGTGATTCGAATTAACACTTAAGATAAATTCCTAAACAAATAACTTACCCCTTGCAGCTGTCCCTGATGGAGCTGAACAGTCTGTAGCGCCAGCGCTCGATGCAATTCATTCATCGACGATCGTGTGTAGCAAGGAGAGGGAAATCGCTTCTGCGTTGGATGCGAGTGTAGGCGGTGTTCACATACAAACCGAAGCCTTCAATTAAGCACCTTCGGGGGAGTTCGTATGAGGGCTCCTGGAGTGTCGGTCGCAAACATTAAGGGTGGCCATTAAGTAATGAGTAAATAATTGCTACCCAGCAAGCAGCGCCTGCTTCGATGGTGGCATTCGAGATTCTGGCGATGATCGCTAGATGATCGATCGCACCATCTGCTATGGCTTATAGGCTCGAATGATCTTCAACACTTCGCTGCCCTTCGCTCTCCGGTTGGTGCCAGCGTCCGAGGTCCCAAATGATGCTGAAGCAAATAGAAAAATTGCAATAAACATGCGCAAAATATTACACTTCACAACGGTGTGGATGGTATTTCCCGCTTATTTGTATGTTCACCGTAGAGTGCTGCTTGTGTTCGACGTAATCCACCCTTGCAAGCAGCTCAATCCTAGGACGTTGGCCTCGAATCGAAGCTCAATAAGGAACCGCACCGATTCGCATTTGAATGCGTGAACGCGGAGGACGAGTGCACATTCGGCACACTCTAGCGTGCGGCGGCTATTAGTAACTACAGCGACACGCCGACACGCCGACAAGTTGCAGTGCAGCTTGCGATAAAGGGCACGATAGACTAATGACGCGTTGGAATGAACTTGAGCGACTGGGAGACTGGGATGATTGCGGCATGCGGGATTAGTTGAAAGGCAGAGGGCAGGTCAAGGGACACCACTCGGGCTTGGATTTGCCATTTTGCATGAATGTGGGTTGTGCCAAACATGTTAATATCTGCTTAAAATTTATACTGCTTCGTTTGATTCGATTTTTTCGTCAAAAGACCTTTAAACAGAAAAAGAAGATGATACAGTAAATAGCCTTCATTGTTAATAATTTATTTTGCTCATAACCATACGACCAACAGGTTTAGGTGCAGGATACGTTGCTTAAAAGACTAGTTACTTACGTTTTTTTCATTATATCTGTGAATGTTTAACTAAATTGTAATTGAAACTCTAATATTGATATCTTTTGCCATAGCATGTTTTTATTTATTTCACATTGTTATTCGTCTGATTTTTTAACGTCCAGTTATCATTTTCAGTCAACGTGTACTATGATGGAATGGAACAGAAGCACTTGAAATCGTGGAAGGAGCGCCCGTGTGATCTTCAGTGGCTACTGCGACAAAGTTGATCCATTTTCACACTTGTCAAACAACTGACTTTCTGTGTTGATATAAACGTTGGGTTGGAGAATGAAATTATCTACTCACCTTCTACTTGTGTTCGAAACTTTATGGTTTATCGAGATTAGTGTTTCAATTCTATTACTCTTTCGTGTCACGAAATGTTTAATGTTAGCAGGTATCATATTGCACTTTGTTAATTTCAAGTTAAACATGACGAACCGAGGCGTTGAAGGAATATGATTCACTCAAAGCGTTTCAATCGGGCCCACAGGAGGATTAGTGTTGAAAATTAGCATTTTCCAATTTATCACAGCACCTCCCGAGACGCAGAAACGAACGACAAACATGGCGACAGGCCCGGCAGGACCGGCAGGACGAAAGGCGAAGAAGTTGATTACAGCTTCTTCTACCCGTGTTGCTCGCCCTGCCACGTTGCGCCTGGCCCGGGGTTGTACGAGCAGGTGAATAATTGATTAAGCATCGAAGCTTACTTTTTAACTGCCCCATACAAACGATTTGGCTCGTGCCATGGATCAGGGTCAGAAGCTGCCGGTGCAGGTACCTCCCCTCGTTGATTGGAAACGAAGGAACTTTCTGAGGGAAATAATATTTAAAGTGTAGAGAGAGAGAAAAAAGAGTAAAACACATACTTACGGAGATGCGCTGGAGTTCAGTGAAGATCGTGGAAGCTGTGTGGCTCTGGCGGATGCCCAGCACGTGTCGTTGCGTCCTTCACCTCGTGGCGTATTCTACCTTTGATCGGTTCGCCGCACCAGCCCCGCTTCACGTCGGACTTGGCATCCAATCGAATCACGCATCGACCGCATCCCGGGGACTCGACCCGTATTAATATTCATGAAAAATTTCCCGATATCCGAGCTCACGGCCGCAGTAGTGTGAGTGTCGCCGGCGGCTATTCGCTGCCAGTGGAACTTATCAACAACATCACCAACGGTGTTCCCCCAGTCGCAGAGAGTTGTCCTCTGGCCCCACGGGTGTTGAGATGGAACGCAACATTAACTTCTTCGATTTTGTGGATATGATTTGTGTTATTGCTGTTGCTTTTTGGAAAGAATGGAAGAATGAATGCTGTGACAAGTGGAAGTATAACAACTATCGCCTGTACTAGACAGTCCGGTAGTGTAGTATCAGCTCCAGTCGCATGAGTGCAGTACCCGATTTGGACTGTGAATCATGTACCACCACCAATCAACCAGAGACGGCATTATCAACCCGGGAAAGAAATGTAATTCTGGAACGACTTGGGACCGAAAATAGAGATAGGAGCTACACACGCATATACGCACAAAAAATGCATTGCATGTTCAGCATGTGGGCCACTTTCCAATCACTTCCACTGCGATAAGGTGCGACCGCATTTTGCTCCAGTTCCTCTTCCCCTTTCTACCGTGCTCCCGTGGGCGATGAAAGACACCGATAGGAAGAAGGTCGACTTTATCTCCAGCCAGCCGAAATTGAACGAACGAAACAAGACAACAAAGCAAAACAACAGTGCACCAGCACGATTAGAAGCGTCAAATTGTCAAAAAATCGTCATCAAATCGGTTGGTTGGTCCGAGATAAGCAGCGAAACATCTGATGTGAATGTGACGCGCTGTTCCAATATGCGTTGGGTTCTTCTGCACTTTCCGGTAACGCGGAACCTCCAACGTCATCAATCGTTGCGGCACCACGCTGAAACGCTTCAGGTGTTTTCTTCAGGGCAGTCGCTTTTATCAGTTTGCGATCGGAGAGATAAGATTGCTTGACCGACGGCATTAGACATCCTCATGTCAAGGTCGTAATGTTGTTACGTGTTATGACAGGCCCGGCAGGAGATCCGTTCCGGTGTAATCTGTCTCGGACCGTCTACTGCATGTTTTCTTTCTTCAATGCTACATTTTTGTTGTGTGAGCAACTTGTCAACTCAGCAACCTTTGACCTGATCAAAGCAGGATGTATGAGATATGGAAATAGTAACCTTTTTCAAAGATATCCCCGGCCATCAAAATGTTTGTGTGTCGGATCTTCCTAGACGTTTGAGTAAATACCTAATGCGTGCTTAGTATTTAGATCATTTTAAAGTTTAAAGTTTGCGATTGCGTTGCTATTTGTTTGCATTGACCCTTTAATGTGCGTGAGTAATGTGGATATACTTAAACAATGTTCATCTCGTACTAACACCTGCTGGGTATTGAGGCGGGCAAGCGTGCAATGAAAGTAAGTATAGAACACGAAATTAAACCCACACAACCAGCCACAAACCGCCATGGTTTTGTTCACTACGCGACAGACGCTTAATAACGTTTACATTGGAGCTTATCGCAGCCCAACCACAACCGCAACGGCACCGAGTGCATCACACTGAGCGTCAGCGTGCATACAGAGGGCGCAAAAGTGCATGCCACCGCCCGGCTGCTGCTAATTGCAAGCCGGCATGCTAATGATAATGTTAAAAATACAAATAGACAAAAGCTGCGATCGGTTGGCCGGGTTGGATCAGCTTTATGGCTTTCCTGCGATTGTCTGCCGGTTGCCGGTCGCTTCCTCTGCATCGGCTTTAATTACCCCGCCGTGGTTTAGAACACTTCAAAGCTGGAACGGAACGGTTCCTTAAGCGGATGGCTGGTTGATCGATTGTGCGGGTGAACTTTGCTGTTTTCCCCACCTCAAAGCGTTTGCCCGGCGGAAGCAGTAGCACCGGTACGCTTTCTGTTCCATCCGATCGGTGCTTTCGATCATAATTAATATTTACAACAGTTTGAACTTCTGTCACCCCCTGCTGTATATTATTTGCGTCAACCGTTTGTCAGCCTATGGTCAATGCCGCTTGTCCTCCTTTGGAATCTTTGGCTGATAACCGGAGGACGATGGAGCGATGGCGCAAGCTATATTACGAAATCGCGACCAACATTTCGACTACGAATGGTGTCATTTGCTGAAGTAGCCGATTTCTATACGTTGATTTCAATTTCCTGTGCTCGTCGTCGTAAGTAGATCTCGTCGTAGCGGTTTGCTCAAGTTTTGCTCATTCAGGTGTCATCTTATGCCAAACGTTCCTCCCATAATCCCAACAGCGGTCTGCCATGGAGGACGCCCGTTCCCGGTCGCCATTGATTGTGGTGCCGTAGGCCTTAGGAGCGCCGTATTTAATATTTTGCCCCCGTGCGCAATAAAGTGATCAACTTTATGAGCGATTGTTTGACACTGGCTTGGACACTGGCCATGTGTTTCGTTCGTAGCGAAAAAGTTAACGAAACGAGCAGCTGTAGAAAGTTGGTTAAAAAGCAGTTCTAAAGAAATCAATAGAGAGTTAAATAGGCAAATAATATTGAGAAAATACTAATGAGAAAAATACTTATTGCAACACACAGGACTGGTGTAAAGCATCGAAAACTGACCGCTAAGCAAAGTCTCATCGCCAAGAAGACAACAAGTTGTTCTCCACAGCTTCTTGATCTACCTCTTCCACGACCAACCGATAATAGCCATAAAGAAACTGGATCTTATGCGATCGGTGACACCTCGCGATGGCGGCAGGCACACTACCGCGTTCGCTTCATTAACATGCCCGCCGGCGGTGCGACATTCGGGAGATAAGACCGGATATAAAGAACACGAGTTTACGCACGCACCCACCGACAGGTTTCGGGACGCGGTGCCGAACGGGATCGATTGGGTTAGGTCCGCCGCGCCGCCATAAACTGCCAGACGATGCGGTGGGATGCTGTGGGAGGCCCGTTCCGTGTTCCTTGTTCCGGGCCGGGCACGAAATGTTTGGCGTGAAATAATGGCGCGCATGATAGCGGTACCGCGATCGCGATAAATTGTACCGATGCACTTATTTTTTATCGATGCGCCCTGCAGGGAGAGCCGATGGAGCAGGGATGTAATGAATTTCTGAAATTAATAGACCGCTATCTTGCGGACATCGCAACGACATCTTGTTTCAAGGTATGTCAAATACTTTTTCACGTACAAAAAACAAACTCCTCCACGGTCATCTCCACTCCTCGTGGGTTCTTTTTGCTCTTTCGTTCATTCGCTTCCCATAATTCAACGGATTAGGTTTCTCTGGCGCCCATTCGAGGCAATAAAGAATCGACGTCCCGAAGCCCGGAAGCCAGCCGCCGTCCGTCGGGTGGGATAATTAATTAACAAGCTCACTTCGGCGATGAGCTGGTGTGGCCACAATCGAAACCCTTTCGTGCTTTACCGCAACCACAACTCATCGCCGTACGGTCGGTTCCGCAACGCAAAGTGGCGCGCCATCAGCGCCATCATCATCATCTCAATCAGGTTTCTCGAGCAGCGTCAGCAAAAAGGGTCCTTCGTAAGGACACCGAAACGGGGGTCTAATTGGACGGCGACGGCGACGGCGACGGCGTTTCCCCCGGGTGAGGGGAATTATTTATGTTCACTTTAAAACATTTCAAACGAGCGACGACGCCCTGGCGACGGTCGCCGGAGTGTCCACCGCATCCAGACGTGTCGTGGTGGCGCAAAATGCGCTCCGTGAATCGATTAAACCCGACCGAGCGTCCAAAGCCGAAGCCATGCCAAGTCTTGGCGCTTCGCCCTGTCCTCCTGCCGACCCGCCACAATGAAACGACATAATTTATAATTAAAGCACAAGCCCGCGCGGCCAAGCATCCTTGAAATGTGAAATATGTGCCGGGCCGCGCGTGCAGGAGGATTCCTCGGCGGGGGTAGAACTGGAAGTAAGTCCTCGCACCATTCGTGTGGGACAATCATGTTGCGCTCTCGAATCGCTTAATTACGATTCTGGTGGGAAAGTTCGGTGCCGGGGAGTTTCGGTGAGTTTGGTGAGAACTTCGATATGGCGTTATTTCCGAAGTCATATCCTTTGAACCACCGGAATGTATAACCCATAGTGGAATGGAGGAGAATGTGCCTAGCACATGAAATTAAATGGAACAAGTACTAATGCATCCCACTGGCTAGAACCTACAGTACTGTCTGTAGCAACAAGTTTTCAAAATTTCCAACAGATGGCGCCAGCTCTCACATTCGATCCAGGTTGGCACCAACTCAAACATCAAGCAGAGGCTACTTAGATATGAACAAACTGAAATTGAATAATTTTACACCCGCGTTACTTGCACCACTGCTGCGGCTGTGACTTGCGTTTTCCACAAGCACAAATTCGTCTCCTGGCTGGAGCCGCTCTAAATACCGACTGTAGAACGAACGCAAGCGCTCGTCGTCGTTCTTTGTGCCGTTCGCCCCCACGAGCGTGCCTTCCGCGCGAGATAGCAATCCACAGCGCCGCCTGCGATAGTGATCGTGAGTCGTGAGAAAATGTTAAGGACGAAGGAGCGGAAATCACGAAAGGCTCTCCACTTCCTGGCACTGGCCCCAGCTCGGCATGTGTTTTTGTGTTCCGGTACGTTTGCTGCTGCAGGGTGAATAGTACTACGGGCACGATGCAATTAGCTGTGATTACTGCGAAACCTTCAACGATTAGAATCGCGTTCTATGTGCGGGTACGTCTATGCGGTGGGTAAAAGGTTTGTTTTTCCATTTAATTATCCTTAAAATGGTTACCACGGATTTGGTTTTTATGACAGCAAAGTAATGGTCCTGTTTTGCATGTTATTTATAAAATTCGTCTAATAACAGCTTTATACTGGGCTTTGTACCTCCACTCTTACTTTCGCCTTTTTTGCTGCTCGCTGCTGCACGGAATGTCGAGATATTACTTTCCTGATATGCTTCTGCCGTGAAGGAACATCGGAGCGTAGAGTAGGTATGGGAGACTAATGGCAACAGCAAAAACAACACTAGCTGGATCTTGGCGAAGTAGCGCTTCCCCCCATCGTGCACTCGTGAGGAACCTTGAAATATTTCTCGTTAGACAGACTGGCTACGGTCGACGCTGCGTACCGTTTCTCTGGGGCCCAGCCATGCTCTATGATTCGACGGTTGGGTGATTATAATTCTGTGGAGTCGCTCTGCTGGAGCCTGTTCTCATGCGGATGAACAATCGCTTAAGCCTGCCAGTTTCTTGCCTTCGCTCTCACTCTCCCTTGCCAACATTCCACCGCTCGGCGGAACCCCACAGCCACCGCCACTTGGTCAGGGACAAGTATTTCAATGCAAACACCACGGGAACGAACGCAACTGCGCCCCCAGGGCGCGCGGTATCATAAGATCGCAACAAATCCTCAAGGCGGGTGTGCGCGCGCGCGCCGAATACTTCAGGGGTTTACGATTCGTCGCGCCCGTACTTCCGAGAAGGTAGCTTCCCGGGCCCGCGGGCTGCCAACACCAGCGCCATCTACAATGCAAATCGTCCCAGTTTTTGCTGCGCCGTCCCGGCCGGCATCACCTGAAGGGTTAGTAATGTTACTATTTTATTTTGGCCAACTTTAGACAAACAAGGAGACCGTGCCGCGCCGGGGATTCCACCACGTCGCGGTGTCAGTTTACCGGCGATTAATCTTGCTGGCTGGCTGCTGCACAAAAAAGGTCGAAAGGGTCGGAACCTACCCGCTTGCGTGGAGAACCTTGCGCCGGTTTGCAAACGGACGATGACGGGCGGAGGTAGAATCTCCCGCGTAGTAATTGATCGCTTTGAACTTATTGATCCACGCAGCCCGTACGGGTGTTGAAGGCAGAACCGATGCTCGGGTGCGATGCAAGATGCGCTTAAATTGTTGTACCGACCTTCGAATACGTGTCCGACGCGGCCACTATTAATAGATAGCCATTGGAGTTGAGTTTGTTTAAGCCGAACGAAGGGGCGAGCCCATCGCAGGAACCTTTAACCTGCGAGCAACACTGCACACCTAAACAAAGTAGGCCACAATTGGCAAATTTCGACAGTCACCACCAGGGGGCGCCGGTGTTCGATTTGGGGTGCGTTTTTGCAGAAAACAGATTGGTTTTACGATATGAAAGAGATTGTTACAGACGCGTTGTCGCGCATCAATGTGGTACTAGCGGCAGCGGATTGACAGGGTTAAGGTTCCAGTTCGACCCCGGAGCTGTCTTGTTAGCAGCCGTCAAAGCTGTCAGGTGGAAGTTTACTAGCGAAAAAACAGAGTTATTCATTTACACTACACTGTGGCATCATACGCTGCTAGTGTAATTCGTCCGATTCGTAATCAACTGTTAATTAGAAACTGCCATGATGCAGGGGTCACCACCACCAGCGGGAGAAACGAACGGTAGATTTGTTAGGCACCATAAGAAATGTTATAAATATTGCTTTGCAGCACCGATGCACATCTTCACCGTGCAGCAATGTCAAGGTTCGGTTTTTTTGTCTTGCGTTTAAGGTTGGTAGGAAACGAGTAACCAGCAACACACAAAAAATCAAAAGGTACGCTTAATGTGGCTCTCCACATCGGAAAGCTACAGTAGTGTATCGCCATGTGCAAGACGACGATCCGTCACGAGATTTGCTAATGATGGCAAATTCCGCTTTTTATTCTACACAGTTCATTAACGCTCATTAAACACGGTGGCAATTAACAAGTTTGACATCGCCGCGTTGTGTTTGGCATTTGGTTTTGTTTTGTACTTCATTATGCAAGTTTTGATTGAGCGCAGAAATTTTATAGCATAGTTGTGTGCATTATTATGTGTTTTGCATTATTCTCCTCACGCTCAGAATCACGCTCCTCATTGCGTTCAGTGTGATTCATTGTTCGCCCTTCTAAACACGAATCGATTTGAAAGCGATATTACCTCATCTGCTGTCCCCGAAACTTAGATCGTACCTAAGCCTTATCAGGGTAGCATGTAGTAAATCGTCGTGAGTCGTGAGGCACCGAGCCCGTCGGGTTCCTACCGATTCGATTAAAGACGTCTTGATCGTAGGAGCGCGCTGAAGCGATTCCAAGAACTCAAATGAAGCGGGTGACACCGCAGGTATCTGTTTGTTTTGACGGACCGTAGACAAACATTTGTTTCGTCCGTCTCATGTAAGGTAGCAAACAAGGCATATCGCGGATACGTGTAATGGTACGTGCAATATAGAAAGGGTTCTGCGGTTAGAGGACAAAATCTTCACCAATCCACATCGCAGCATCAACGGTACGTGTGAAGCTGAGTCATAGCTATTCATAACACTGTAGCACACACGGGATAAGGTTGAAAAGGTTAATTGGCTTCATTTAGCACGCTCGACTGTACGCGACTGCAAGGATCCTGGTGCCTCCAAATTATGCCATCAGATGTCAGCTGCAATCGAGACTTCAGACATCCGTTCTCCACACCACCGCGACCGCGCTTCGTTTGCAGCAGACGCTTCTGCTTGGCCCTTTCCATGCGTAAGCCAGACAACAAACTCCATGTTTGGACGGAAAAGACGCGCCACCGCACTCGTGGGTCTTGTTCTTCTCGGAGCCCTCGCAGGCCATCGGGGAATTCGAACGGTTGCCGGTGTCAATGACAACACAACATTTATCATCGCGCACGCTTTGGCGCAAATGAATTCCACGTTTTTTACGCTTCCAGCGAGAAGTGCGCAAATGCGCCATTCGGCTGACACGGACATGGACATCTAGCCTGGCGTCCTCCTTTCGGAACGAAAATCACGGGCGTGACAAAAGCTCGCTGCCAACCAAATCGAGGCTCCGTTGGGGTAGCGGCAGAAACGTGCACATTACGCGAAAATGGATTAGAAGTTGGCAACGAATGAGGAGGAGGGAGAGAGAGAGAGACGAGCATGCACTTTGGCGCCGATTGTATTATACTCTGAGCCTGATTTGCATGGCCAGTTTCGGTCCGAGCTCCGGACAAGTTGCAACCGAGTTACGCACCCCGTCCAGGGAAGCAAGCGGAGGTGGGAACAAACTACGCAACTACGTTTGTTTGTTTTAGGCGACGGATTTTTATGCGCAGAAGACTGTCACGAGTTCGTGGACGCGTGGACGACGATCGCCATATTTGGAGAGTTGGGACTTCTTTACCCGATTTCGCGCGTCTTCAACTGTTCTGCTGCTTACTGGTTTAATCCGAATAGGCAAACTCGAAGGAAGTAATAGCTGTAAATCAATCACCATTTACTTGATTAATTCTCACATTAACCCGCATCATATCCGCGTAAATATGGGGTTAAAAGCATGACTTCAAAATGCCTCCGGGGCGTTCTCAGGGCGGTTCCGAACGTCCCTGGACGCGCCAAGTAAAACAATCAGACTGATTCGCTGCGCTCCGCGATTAGACACAGCCTCGCAGCTCGAGAACGTTGCGCCAGCGCGCGGGGTTCTTGAATCCATTCCTAAGGGCTATGGATAATCGTCTATTTTTAGCGAGCTTTTAGTCATCCGCTCGCATGCAGTCATAGAGTGTGCAGCAGCCACCCAAGCCACTGCGGGAACCTCCGGAGGGAGTGTGTAGAATTCAATTGCCACACGATCCGAGATCAAGAATGAAACCAAGGATTGATCTTACGGCCCACCCCGGCTCCCGGCTCTCACCCAATCTCACAGTGGACGCGAAGTGCGCTTGGATTAGGTCAAGTTTAGTTGCATTTCAAATATCTCAATACGACATCCTAACTTATCCCCCCTTTTATGGTTTGGCGCTAAGCATTACAAACTAAACTTTATGTACACAAACATTTTTAAATTACTCACTCGCTTATGTCCCTTGCCAGCCAACAGTTGCCACTATGCGGTAGTGCTGGGGAACACGTTAAAGCGTCAACTCTCCAAATGATTGAACGCCCGAACGTGCCCCGTTGGCAGTGCCACATGCTTCTTTTCGCCGTAGCTCACACCTTCCACCGCTAACCTTCCCGAAATGACTAATGGTGGACCCGTTCCCTCGTCAGAAGGGAGAAGCCCGGCGGCTTCAACAGCGCACGGAGTAATTGTGCGGCCGTATTCCAGCGGATCGAATCGATACACCGTCGACTACCGGAATTACGAGACGCGCGTAACGGAGTGAAGCGCTGTAATTTGTGTGTCAAGAGAATGTTGGGGGAAAAAAACAACAACACATTTGACAGTTGAATGGCTCTTCCACATTTTCGCCAAAAACGAGCTCGTTTGTAGGCGTTAGGATTTTGTCGGTTATTGTTTATACAAATCCCTACGGCCTTCGTGACAGGTTGATTATCGTGCGAGAGTCGTCGTACGGGGAAACGGAAATATCAATTCCATCCACTAATAACACCACCACCAATCCAGCCCGCTTCTTTCGCTTCGAAACTTTCCTTTCCATCCTTTTTTAATACATGATTCATCATTTGTCTGAACAGCAAAAGGACAACAAAAAACGACCACACATACGAGTCGACTCCAATCGAACTCCCCTGCTAAAAGGTTTCTTTTATGATGGACAAATTAAAACATGATCGAAACGATATCGATACTTTTACCGATTTCGCAAAGCGGAGTGGACGAAACGGTCTTCGCGGGAGATCGTTTGTGTCGATATCCGCGAAATGCGAGATGTCAAATGGTAATTGATGTTGCTGATGAATCATTCGTGTGCATGTGTGTGTTTTATATTTGAAATATTTGGGAATTTTCGAAGTCGCTTTTTCGTGCGCCATATTTCGAATTTCAGAACACACGAATTTCGGTGGGCATTGTGAGCAACGCAACCATAAATCTCATGGGCAAAACACAGCATTCTAGGATCGTGTTCTTAGATTACCAATCTCGTTGAACGTTCGAGCGCGTATTTTTCAACCGTTCATACGCAGAGGCGGCCATTGGTGCGGATTCGCGGATTCGGAAATGGTTAAATAAACATATGATTAATCCTGTGCGCTGTTGCAATCCTTGTACATCGTCGGAATGTGAAACGATCTACGTGCTCCCGCGCATATGCACGAAATTTGTCACAGCTCCGATGACGGACGATGGTCTCGCCCAAGGGTGAGCCGGATTGGATGTAGCCTCTGTATTCGGTGGAACATGTGTTTTAACCGATGTTAAATCGGTAGCTCCTGTTCAACTGACGGACACATTGCGGATGAGCCGGGCGTGCCTCGTCGACTTACATATTTCTTATTTTCTACATCACCCTTTGGGTAACATAATGTTTCTGAAATGTTATTGGAAAATAGAATGAAAAACTGAAACATTGTTTGGTTACGGTTTAAGCAGCACTTGGAAAACTATGTCTGCTATGATCTATGCTTTTATGATTCTGATTCTCAGCCTTCCACGTTAAATAATGCTTCAAAAAATTTAGCATTTTACTTCTAGCTGGCTGCATTTTTTTTAAGTTTATTGAATGTTGTTCACGCATGCAAAACCACCAATTTGTCACCAATATAATGAGAAATTATAAATATTCGAGAAGGCAGGTTTTGATCGAAATTTGACGTTATTTTCTAAATACACGGAATGAACAAAGCATTCGAAACAATTAAACGCCACGCATGAACGTGCGCAGCGGAAAACTCCCACGGCCACACAGTTTCCTCGCATTTGTATGCTAATTTATGCTCCCGTATCAATTAGCCCAACTCGAAATGAAATATAATATATCTTCTCCCCGACGAGCTCTCTCGCTCCCTCGTACCCTGCCACGACTGCAGCAACATTATGCATGCACACACGGATGCAGATGCAGATAAATTGCCACCATAAAGGAGGCAAGAACGAAACAAAAAAAAAAAAACGACACAAATTTTACACATCCAAGCGCGTGATGGTTCCACCCCGAATTACGCTGTCAAACGAAGAAGGTCACGCCATGTGTAACGAAGCGTGAAAGTGGAGCCCCGAAAAAACGTTTGGCTCTAAAATTAAAAGCATGTACTACCAGCATCCGGAATGGGAGTGCATTACATTTTTGTTCCTCACTGCCTCGTGTGCTTCGTTTTAGTTGACAACTGGATCTAACGCAATAAAGTGTCCTTCATGATGTCAGAAAGTGAGACACACGCATACACGAAAGACGGTTTCAGGTTGGATGCCTGATCCTGATTATGTTTACTTTACTAACCACCAGCGCTTCTCACCACTAACGACACGCAGCCAACAACATAACATTTGTCATCGTGCCACCCGCACGCTGGGTCCCTCTGTACCCCTGTCGCACGGGTGTTCCCACCCGTCGGACACCATCTTAATCAAGTCTCGGGCAGGCAACCATCCGTCGTAGACTTTAAGACGACGACAACGAATACGCAACGTGCGTCGGGCGCGTTCTCAAGCACCTATTTATCATTTGGTTATTTTTGTGATTTTTTACTCACTACCACGAACCCCATTCAGCTTCATCTTTTTTTCTCAGTGAAACATCAATTTTCCAATAGTGTGTGAATAACCAACCAAAAAAAAAAATAACTAGGCACTAGTCACCAACAATTTGTCAACAGAAGCGTCGGATGTACAGGAGATATTTTTCGAGTGTCTTGTCCACTCGTTCAGAATGATTCGCACCCTCTTTCAAGCGAAACTGAATCATGTGAGTAGTGTTCCGATGAACGCTATGAACGAACAGCCCAAAGGGATTTAATGACATCGATCTTCAATGCCTTTGTAAACCAATATAATTTTTCTTCTGAAGTCTTCTTGAAGTCTGAAGCTTCAAGTAAAATTACGCATTATTATAGACTTAATTAACAGAAAATAAACGCATATCCAAACAATCACACACGAACCTATCAACAAATCCTAGTGCAGTCGCGTGGACACGATCGCGTGCTTTACCCAGCGCGTGAGGTGCGTGCGGCCGAGTGTCACGCAAAGTGTAAACAGAAGACAAATGACAAATGTCAGCGACAGTGTCAGCGGCAGATGGGATCGAGAAGAGAAGGACGCATTTGTCCCATCAACCTGAGCAAAGGTTCAAATAAATTGCAGGTGTTTTGAGTAACGCCGGACCGGAGTAGGGCACACAGAGGTTAATACTGAAAATTAACTTGTCCCTCCAACTCTATCGCCACCCTCCTTCATCGGGTTACTTTGGAAGAAAAAAAGAATCAAAGACGTGAATCTTTTCGGCTGGATCCGAGGTTTGTCTATCCCCTCGCCGAAGCAACCCATGACGGGTGGGTGATGTTCCCTTAATTGAGGTTAGGGGCGTTGTTTACCTTTGACAGACGATCCGTCAAAGCAGGCCGCTGCGCCGTCCCGTCACGCACCGGCCCGGATCGGTTGCGTAGCCGCGTGCCGCGCCATCGATCGTGCGCTTCACGCCGTTTTTCACGCGACCCGTCGCGTATGTTTGGGTGCGCGCGCATCTCTCTGGGTGAGCCGGGGGGGACAACATCGCCCGACGCCGACGAGAAGAAAGGAAGAAGAGGAAGCGATGGTTTAAAATGTTTGCCCGGCTAATTTGGGAAGATAAATGGGCGATTATGCCTTTTAAAATATTCCAAAAAGCCACTCATCAACATACTGCGGCCGACAACGGGCTGGCTTCGTGGTAATGGCATTGGGACAAATTTTCCAACTCCAACTTGACGTCGGGTGAATCGACGACTCAATGTCCTCAATAACTTCCCCGGAGGCGGGTTTTTCAATTTGTGATAGCTCGCTCCATCGATTGATTTTTATACGCGATCCGACGGGGGTTATGGCATTTTGGGAGGGATAAGCTGCGTGCGCTTGGGCCTAATGGACATCTCATATTTTTACGCGTTTCAATACCGACAAGCGATGAGGCTGGTGGAGAACGCAACCAAGGTGGAGTATTAGAGGTTGTTGTTTTCTGTGCTGGGAGGTACGTATGGCCGTTTTTTTTACATCAGAACTACGAATTATGCTGAAACTTCTCAATAAACGAAAAATTTGTCGAGAAGCTCACAACACTAAATGCGCACAGTCCTAAGTTAGGGTTAAGAATCACTTAACATTACGAAACGGAATAAAATCAATCATAACACGCTAAGCGTGCCGGAGTCACGCAACAAACATCGGCAAGGCCCTCGCCGCAGGCTTATCTTTATTTAAGACCACTTTGCCATTGATTTTACAACGGATTAACAACCCCCCTCTTCCATTTCCACCTTGCACGATTGGAAGAACTTGGAGCCCTCGAATGCCATTCAATCAGCCGATAATGCGCCACCAACCCGTACGAAATTAATCAATTTCGTTCTCTCTTCGCTGCGTCGTCGACGACGACGACGACGACTGTCCGTAACCTGTCATTATCGTCACCATTTTCGTGGCCAACTGTGATTGCAAATGGGCGCCATTTGTCTTCGCTTACGGAGCCGACCTGTCAAAATGGATCGTTTTTCCTGTGCGCCGCCCGTTCTCGACCTTCCCGGAGTGTGTAATTTTCCCCTTTTCCTCACATGATCGGGGTGAGCTATTTTTTGGGGGTTTTCTGGATTTTCTTAGCCGGTGGCCAACAAAGACTCTGATTTGGGGATGCGATTGGATGATTGATTGTTAGCGTCACCTTGTGGGAGGGCCCCGTGGAGCGTTACGTTCACACTGAACTATTACCATAAAAATAGGTGGAAGCCCTTCTTCAGCGCCAAGGCCCCCCCCCCCAGTAGGCCGAAAGTTTACGACGCACATGGAAGCGCTCGCGGAAGCGCCCTTCCGATGCGAACGAAAACAAAGTGTGCCACGGGGACCGGAGACCTTCCACCGAAACACACACACATACGGAGACCTCCTAATCACGCGCTTCCACCGATTCGAACCATCCGTGGCTAATAAATAGTCGCTACGGGGTCGGGGCTGGGCATGCATGAAGAGAACCGAAATTATCGCATCACAAAACGGTGTGTCGCAGATGAAGATGGATGGTGTTCAGAGCGCGTTTCGGTACCAGGCAAGCGGAAGACTAATAATTCCCGCCAACTTCCGTTGGTCAAGGTGCGCGTGCAGCTTTGTGTTGATGTTTTTTTACCTACCTCCACACCACATCTGGACACATACGGAATGCCAGGGCCGTAAAATTGGTGGTGCTACTACTACCCAGCCTAAATTTCCTGCCATCCGCGAAGGGCGATCGCCTGTTGGCGTCGTTTTCTGCTGCTCCGGCCGAGATCGTCGTCGCCCGGTCCCAGAGGCATCATTAATATTCAAATTCACGACACCGTGGAGGACCGTCCACCCCTTTGGGGCTCGATAAAATATGTGTTATTTCTCTTCTGTTTTCATCATCTTCAGCACTCAGTGCAAGCAGACCACCCCGAACGAGGTAGAAGGGGTGCGTCTGCCGAAAAGGGCCCGTACGCACATAATACACTAATAAATAAAAAATCAAACTGGAATGAGCATAAATGCTTATGTGATAATCATCGCTCGCAGTGGTGTTAACGATTTCGAAATTAAAACCCATGATCGAAATTCATTGATCAAGTCTCGAAACGACCTCGAAAGGTTTGCTTTTTTGTTTTATGTAGGTTTTTCTTTTAAAATAATTTATTTAGAAAAATAAACATTGATCTTATTTTGCGTCTCGTAAACCCTCACAGTGGATTAGAATAATATTGACCCATAAACCACCCCAGTCGAAGAACATTTCCAACTAAAAAAGCATCTCAACCGATCCGCACACCCTGAAATCCACGATCCTTCAGCATGAAGCAACGACAAAAGTTTGCTGAAAGCAATTAGTCTTCACAACAAACTGCAAACTCGAAGCAGCGGCGGACTCAACGGCAAACACGAAATGCCACGAGCAAATAATACACAAACAACAACAAAAAACCTGTCCGATCCGCGAGATGAGCTTAAATGAAATGAGAGAAGCGAAGCGAAAAAAAACAACAACCTGAAACGACCGTCCAAACGACCATTGATGAGAAAAGAACGAGCGAACGATCGCTAGAGTGGGTGAAAGGGGGACACGAAGGAGGGCGTACCCTGCCTAACGAGAAGGATCGCGAGCGAATAAGAAAGTTAGCACCGGCAATAAGACAACGACTACAGCAACACGGGAATACCGCGCGTTAAGCGAAGATAAAAAACGATCCATCGCTGTCAAAATAAGATAGTTTGAAAAGAAAGAAAGAAAAAAACACCCACACACGGACACGATCGCTCACCGCCACCAGCCCCAAAAGTGAACGGTGAGTGACACGGGGTGAGTGAGATGAGTTCCGCAGCGGAAAAGGAGAAGCATAACGAAATCCCCCATCATAGCACCCAACAGCGCCAACGCCAAAATAGCAATCAGCGGAATATGAATTCCGGCGGGAGGCGGCCGCCCGATAGCTCCCGCTCACGTGTCCGTTCCTCGCGGTTTTCCGTGCGCTCCGCACCTCCCACCACTTTCCCCGCGCGCCATGTCTTGTGCCCGGGCCGGCCGAAGCAGACACGCTGGCGCGCGAGCATCACCCCGGCAAGAAACCGCGCGTAACCGCGACAAGTAGCCGAAATGTGTGCGAGAGCCGGCTCCAAAACGGAACCCGGGGGTTATCTCGCCCTCTCTATCAGTATGTTGGTTCCGCGGGCTGTGCGCGCGTCCCTTATCAGGGTCGAAAAGAGTTTTTTTCGATATGAATTGAAGGAATGAAGCAAGCAACGCAAAAAAAATGAAATTAAACGGAAACAAACCAAGCAAGAGGACGGAACAAACGAATCGATTAATTGCGGTGGAGGTGGCGGTGATCCCGCGACTGTACGACATCATGGGAGGGTGGAGTTTTGCACCCCCCCAACAATGTCAGCGCGCGAGGAGAGGGTGTTTAGCACCGCATGAAAATGGTGAAGACGAAAAAAAACCTACATCAAACACACTTGGCACACAAAATTCCTCCCGAATGCGCCTCGACAAACACACTGGTCCCGACCCGATTGTCGCAGATTGCGGGAGGAAGGGATGTTTCGGTCAAAGGGATGATGGAGCCGGCGGGGTGGCGAGCGGGAGCAAAAACTCACACTCCGCGTCCCAAAAGCGAGTGGAGATCAAAAAAAAAACTTGAGCCAACAAACGGAAAGCAACAAAAATAAGCAAACTCACAGCGCAGGGGTGGCTTTAGGCGAACCCTGAGCGAAAATCTTCCAGCGCAAAGAACGCAGCAAGCTCGCAATTGCAGTATTATTCGTGCCGATGCATTTGGCATGCAGCATGCTGCTGAAAACGGTCGCAGCAGGCGAACCATCTGTTGCTAAGCGAGCGTTGCTGCCCGCTTACGTGACTGCAGAATCGCTTCTTCGCGGCGTTCGTGCCGCTTTCCCACCCGACCAACTATCGATCGTTTGTTTCGAATTTTTAAACATGAAACCAATACGCTTCCTCGCAGCACGGCTTCATCTCGCACACAGTTGTGCGAGTGCGCTCTTGCGCTCGGTGTTGCGCGCTCCCGTACGAAACCCCGAACCGTCTAGAACAGACGACAGATAATCAACACGCGGCGGAGGAAGGCGAAGAGATTTCGAGAGACTTGGCTACGTTGTAGCAAAATGTGACCACTCTCGAGAGTATCCGAAATGTATAACACAACAACCATAAGGACCTCAAAGTGACCCACAAGCCGTCGCAAACAAGCGGGTGAAAGAAAGTCCAGCAATATTCAGCAGGCCTGTGTGTGTGTGTGTATCCATCGGACCCGGCGTCCGCCAAGTCACAGCAAAATTACGAATAATAACAATAAAAAGCATCAGCACCACTACTACACAACCACCACCACAGGGCACGGTGGGTGTGGACGACTCCCCGATACAAATCCGACCGGATCTGTTTCGATCTGCCGGTGCCGGTGGCTCACGATTTAGCGTGCATGCGTGTGAGTGTGTGTGGGGGGGCGTTGGGGTGGTTTCCCTCCTCCTGTCACGACGCCGTACGAGAATCAGCTGCTTCGTGTCGAGCGGGCAAGAGATCCGAAGAGAGCCAACAGTCAGTATCCACATTAATCTGCCGGCCGCAACGATCTCCTTTTTAAACGCATAACGTGTACATCGGGAAGACGACGACTGCTAGTGACCCACATTTTGCAGTGCGTATGCATTTTCATCGATAAGAATCGTTACACAATATCAGCCACGGTGGGAAAAATACTCCCCACTCCCGGTACCGGCATCGGGTGGGACACCCAGATCGCGATAAAAAGTGTGCTCTACTGTAGCGCGCAACTAGCGCGTATCCACTCTCACGTGCTCGCGTGCGTTTTTTTCTTCTTCTCCTGTGTTGCTTTCGACTGCCCTTTACGCGCGAAATGTGTTTCGTTCGTACGATTTCACTATCAAACAGCGTTTCGACGGTGGTGGAACTCTGGGGACCGTGCTTCTCTCGCGGTCCCCAACGGTCAACACCGAAAAAAAACACGCGCACACAAACACACACACATGCGCTCGATAGGGGATGATAGGGGGTAGAAGAAACCTCCAACACATGCGAAACGCCGGCAAGTGGCGTCGACCAATCAGCGCCCAGTATGACGGCATATCGCGCCAATGCCGAGTAGGGGATGATGCTAACCCCCGCGGGAGCTATTTTTAGCCTTCCGAGAGCGGATCCATTCGCGGGTTCTGGTGAGTTGCTGCACTCATCAACGCGGAGCACCGTTACAGGGTTTGAGGTGAGATGATACCGGGGACGGAACGGAATTTCACCCTACAACACGATGATTGGTTTCCTGACTTCAAATTTGACTGGTTGTTATGATCTAAAGCCGTTTTATTCTCTTCTATACAACTCTAACACACACTTACACATTTAGAACATGTTTCATTTACTTTTTCATGGTGTGCATAGTTACTTATTGTTCATTCTTTTAAATTGCACAAATATTCTTTATGCATAGTTCAAAGATCCGCCGAAATACGCGCACGGATGCTGGCAGCCGACCGGTCATACTACTGCCTGAAGAAACTTTTCCACTCAGAACTATATAAAACATTCATAGTCCCAGTACTCACATACGCCTCTGAGACATGGACCCTGTCAAAATCTGACGATACCCTCTTAGCCGCGTTCGAGAGGAAGATGCGCAGGAGGATTGTTGGCCCCGTATGTGTGGAAGGACAATGGAGGAGCCGCTATAATGATGAGCTCTATGAACTGTACGATGGCCTCACCATTGTGCAGCGCATTAGACTCGCCAGGCTCCGGTGGGCTGGTCACGTCAGTAGAATGACACCGGACGACCCAGCCCGTAAAGTCCTTTTAGGCCGTCCACATGGACAGAGGAGGCGTGGTAGGCCCAGACTGAGATGGATAGATGGCGTTGATTCTTCCGCCAGAACGGCCGGGATAAATGATTGGCTGACGACGGCGCGCGACCGTGAGCGACTCCGGAGTTTGTTGCAGCAGGCCAAGACCGCAAAGCGGTTGTAGCGCCTGATAAGTAAGTAAGTAATAGTTCAAAGATCAAATGCAAAGCGATTGTTGAAGCGTGGCGAAGTTAAATAGTCATAAGCATTCAGTTGAATGCGTTTATAAATTGCTTGTGCACTTTCAAATAATTAATTCTAGAGATTTTAATAGCTATACACCCCGTGAGTGATATTACTCCGAATACAGCAAAGCGTGGGTTGAGCCAGTCCAGAAGAGAATGTAGCTGAGTGATGCAGCTGAGTAACCAATGCAAACTGGTGCACAGTGAGGAAAACAACGCTGGAAATTGGAACCTATTGATAAACGAGAAAACATTCTTGGAACAATGTTAGAAAATTGACACTTTCAAGATGCCCTGACTCCTGCACCGGTTTGAGTGCTTCGTGTCCGGGCACTGTCGACAAACCCTGCCCACGGTGAGTGGCCGCCAACAGACGCATTCAAAACCCGACCCGACAGCCATTCACGCTCACCCGCCCGAAGCGCACGACGACGACCGACCGACGGCAATACGTCGAGAGCAGCGCGCGTTGGGGTAGAAGACGCGCGTGGTCGGATGTGTCGGTTGGGGCCCGTTTGCCGCCATCGACCGTGGTCGACGGCAGCGAGCCAGTTTACAATCGCACACGAAACGGACCGCACATGACGGCAGTGACCGGATCGCGAGCTTTGCCGCGCGAAACCACAAGCGACGTACGCAACGTGTCTCCCTTCGCAGCTCGATGCGGCAAACGCAGCGCCACCACGCGACACGCGGAAAACGCCGGGAAATTCACGTTCACCGCCACCCCAGCGAACCGGCCGAACGAACGGACGCTTCAGGTGGGCACACGTGCAATGGTGGGAAGAGAAACACAACAACACACAACCGCACGCCCGCACACACACACGCACACCTATGAGGGGAAACATTCAAACAATTTCTGCGCAAACAATTCAGCGGAAATAAATTGGCAAACGCGGATGGAGATGGTGCGAAACGGTAAAGATGCGCGGGCCCGCGGGCCGACTTCGCACAGGCGCACGCATCCGCCGGGAGATCGAGCTCGGCAGGAAAACACACACTTGCACTTTGCGAATTTCCCTGCCCGACGTCACGCTGGATGTCCTCAAGGCGTCAAGGCGTCAAGGCACAAGTGTAAAAACGAGCTGAGGCTGCATCGCGCGGCTGGCAGAAATAGTTGAATTCCCGACGGATCAGTGATTTCTCGTTGTTGTGCAATGATTGTGTGACAAGAAGAAAACAGTGCCATGAGTTTTACTTATCTAAAAAAGTTTATAAAATCCGATAAGATATGTGACGGGGTGAAAAAGTAGGGCATATTGGTCATGTTTCGAATCAAAGTGACACTTTTAAATTTTTAATTTCCTAACCATAGTTTGCTGAAGGTTTTTCAATGTTACTGACAGCATTTTCCACTCCCGTCGTGTGTAAATACATTTACGTCTGCGTGTGCGTCTGTGTGTGTGTGTGTGTGTGGCTGTTTTATCGCACGCGGCTGAGTGCTCGGTGCGACTAAGTGCATGGTGCTAGTGTTTTACGGCCGAAGCCGAAGAAAAAAGAAGCGCATGAAATAAGTGAAAGAATACGCGAAAAGTGCATGAAAATAACACCCAGTGCAAGCGAGTGTAAATATCAAACAGGCATCTCTCGGAACCGAAACAGGCGAGTGCACAAGGATTCACGCCTGTAGGAGAATATAGCAGCCATTGTTTGCAGCACCATCGAAGGAGCCTGTTTAGTAGTGCGTGCTCCACACCGTACGTCAAACGTACGTCAAAAATCAAGCAAATTCAGTTGCCCACAGTCGGTGTCCGTGTGAAACCGTGTCCGGAAGCCGGATCAGCAGCTGCAGCGACGACGACGCAGACAACAGGTGGTTATGTCGTTTTACTCCTTATTATTTTCCGAGGTCCCATAATTCATGATTAGAGCGTCGGGGTTGGGGGCACTAATGGAGCGAGTGACTTTAGCCTCCACTGCTAATCGACGCACAAGTGAAAAATGCTCGCTTCAACATTTGTTGCATGTTTTTTGGCAAATGTTTCCTCCGCAAACGCAGTGTGAGAAGGACTTCCTTCGACTAACGCCGTCCGAACGCGCTGAAAGGAAGCGACACTCACACGGGGCCCGGTTGGCCCACTGCCCGGACGGTTTTCCGGTTTTCCACCCGCTCGCTGCAGTGTGCCGAAACAAATACAACATTATAGCTCATTGGAAATGGTCCAATTGCGTGTCGGTTCCCCATTCGGCCGTGGACAGCGCCCGTGCGGAGTGCAAGAACTCGAGAAGAACGTTCCTCGTGCAGTGATTATACGCGTGGAAAGCTCACACAGCTACGGTGTGTGTTTTGAATCCGTGCCGTGACTCTCCAACACACTCCAATGTGCACTACGACCAAAATCTGCGAGCGACATGCAACACGGTTCGTTTGGCAGCACTGCCCTTGGATGCTTTGCACGAAAGGGATAACGAACGCCGGCTCTGTGTGCCGGTGTGGGCGTCGATGGATTGCCGGGAATGTCTTGACAACTTGCCGGATTTTGTTGTTGTTGCCGTTCATTTTTGGACACCTCGCCCGGACGACCGAAAGGCAGCATTGGCATTCGACGTTCGCAAGAAAGTGCTGATAGAAAACAGCGAAGTAATAAAAAAACTGGTCTTTTCGGTGGAATCGAAACAATCGAGCCAACTCCTTTCGTGGACGTTCGAGTTCCAGATTTATGACCACCGTAAGGCTCGACTTGGGCCCGGGAAGGATAATTAATTTTACTTTGTAAAACACAATCTGACTTGCAATGCGGTGTGTGTGTGCGTGTGTCTCGAGAAGGCAGACAGGCGGAAGGAGCGGATGGTTAAGCATCGAATGTTGTAGCTAAACTGGCCACTAAAACGATTGCCAGCAATATGGTAACGCGTAGGCTGGAGCCTTATCCCAAGCGTTCGTGGAATCTCGTTTGCCTTTTGATAGGGTGGCCGAATTTATGGCTACCGTTGAAATGCGCAAAAAGAAAACAAAATGGCATACAGCTTGGAAGTGCAAATTGCATCTTTTAATCCTTCGCTTCCGGCCTCAGCTCAGATGTTTCTTCTTTTCAGTTATTAATGACTCTAATGTGGCCAATTTTTGGAAGGTAAAGAGAGAAAGAGAGCGCTTTATTGACAGTGTTTAACTTTGTCCCCTCATTACAATACAAACGAGTATTCAACCCAAAACACGTGGCGTGCTAATCAGTGCCTTTGAAATGTGTTGTTTAGGAGCGGAGATAGAATACTAGACAAGTAATTGACTGCTTGGTAATATGAGTGAGAACAACACGCATAAACATCTCCTCTTCCGGTGAAATTTCTAGATGTGTACACCGCTCCAAGGTTGCAAGGCGTTAATCACACGATTTGCAACACTGTAATTCCTTTGTCGTCGATGGCCTGACCCAGACGGACCACAGCCATACTGTTTTCCCCTAATTATCTCCCGCTAGTCCTGCTGCACGCACCGGGTAACGCACGGTTGTGTCCCACTGGGCACATAAAGTTTAGCGCCTAGGTCATATTCATTAGCTTAATTCACCTACTCGCACCAGTTGGGCGGAATCGCGAAACAAAATAACCGCCGAATCAATGAAAAGAAAACCACACCGTTCCTCCGTGTAAGCCACAACTGCGCGAAGAAGGAAACAATCGGTTTGCAGAAGAGCCGTAGCTGGATGTGGGCATGATACAGGGTAAATGAATTGCATAAATTTGCATCTTCTGGAGGAGGTTACCTCTCGCTCAAGCCACTCGCCTCATCCTGCGTTGTAGGCAGGTCGCCCGGTGCATCCGGCGCATGGGGATGAGTTCGCGCTGGAAGTGCTGGAATTAAAATCGTATTAATAAAACGCATCCCGCCCCGCCGAGTGTGCGTTGCAGGACTGCTCCTACATATGCGTCGGATCGTTTAAACCCCTCTAGCCGGAATGGAGCAAAACGGTCGCTCCCGGACGCGCGTGTGCTGTAAGAGCCGCAGCGCCGCAGATGATAATGGTGCGAATGAAGATTGCGCCTCGGGCTACATAAAGTGGCACATAAAGTAACACACTTTATGGGATGCGCACGGAGCTTCTTCGCGCCGTGCTGCTGTGATCCTTCAGTGTACTACCTACTGTCTCGTGTGCTTGGAACGCCAAATGTTGCAGTATGAAGAATTTTGATCCGTTGCAGGATTATCTCTTGGAAAAGTGGTTTTAGATATACCGCTCGGCGCACATGAGCTCCCTGATATGTTTATTGTACGGAGATCCAGAGACTTGCAAAAGATCATAGGTAAAGAAGCAAGCATCCGCGCATGGCTTCTTCATGAGCTCTGAAATGTGGCTCTACTTACGCCTCTATATGGCCCACATTGGAAATGTTGTTGTATCCACGTGCCACAAAAAAGCATCTCACGTTCTTAAGATTATCAGCTGTACCGCAAGCGCGTATTCCTAACTCCAATACGTCAAAACAGGTTGAGATCTCACTGTGTTGCAATGTTGCATTTATATTCATTCATTCTTCCAACAATCGATCGGCAACGAGAGGCTCGTTCTTGGAATTCTTCCGCAGACCTTAGTCCACTACTGTTAAGGTTAGGTTGGGATGTTTCACGTAGGAGTGGCCGAGAATAGATTTCTCAATGAAATTGCACAGGTTAACCGGACCCGCTCCATGTGGCGGGATCCGGAGTTCAACTTCAATCAATCTATTTCATATTTATTTCAATCATCATCCGCCGTGGAGGGACCGGCACGAACTGGTCGGTGCAATGCAAAGGAGGAGGACCGTGCTGTAACAGCAGCGCTATTAGAATCAAATTACCCACGGAGTGTCACGGTGGTGACAATGACAGTACTGTGTCCAAAGCGCCTTGACAGCTAGCGATTGAGTTGGCCTATCGATCGTCGTGACAGATGGTAGCGATCGAAACACCCGATAGAGCACTTTGAACACACGTCGGCGTATATCGGTGTCTATTAGTTTCTCTATCCAAAAATATGAAACCTGTGTTAGTCCAGCATTAGCTGAACGGTGATAATGGATAAGAATAAATGGATCACACAAAGGATCACAGTGAAAATGGAATTTCACTGTAGTTGTCGTGGATCACTTTGGCAAGCTTGTGACGGGACATGCATCAACCAAACCCCCACACCCTCGCACATGCAAACCAAGCACACGTAGCGCACAGACGGAGGCCGTTCGTTTCGCCTTCGCACAAATGCCTCCTACGCGTCACTATTTGATGGCCCGAGGTGATTTTCTCCGCTCCGATGAGACGAGAAACATTTTCTATTAGCATTCTCAACACATAAACCTCTGCCCCGTCTCATCGCTACCCGAACTTCCCTATCCACATGTAACGCTTTTTTTCGTGCTGCCTCATACTTCTCGATCAAATCAAATTAGGTTGACGGCTATTAGCCCCCGACGCGGCCAGAGAGTCGGTACGAGAGGATCGAAAGGGGCGCGGGGAAGCCTCAAGAACATAAAATGTGCGTCTTTCACCGTTCGCCACCCACTAGCCTCCGTCACTTCATCGGCTCCTGCAGACAGCACGATCGACCAGATCGTGTCTCGAAGATTAGCACTCGAGCTCCCTGAAAGAGGTCGTCTCGCCACCCGTGTGCGCTATCGGTATTTGACGGTTTGGGCTAGGTTTGTGTGTGAAGGTTTTTTTTCTTCTTTTGCACACTCGACCACACCTCTACCCACACGCAAATTCGCGAGCATGCAGTTTTTGCATTTGGACCAGAGCGCCAACCGCCAGAGCGAAAGATCAGCCTCGGATCACATACCCTCGATCGCAGGGCTTATCGAAGACAATGAGCAAGAAATTTATGATCCAGCACGGCACGAGATCGCAAGAGGCTGATAAGAGTGTCCCGTAGGGCCAGCGGCTCAGTTTGTCCAAACTTTGCCCGAGCAACTGGAACTGCCTCTGCGCGAGCTGCAAAGAATGGTTGCTTATCCGCAAGTTTTGACATATGGACATTATTCTGCCCCTTTTTGTTTTGACATATAGGCGTCGTTGGTGCTGTCAAAAATGAATTTGATTGTTTTTGCATGTTTCTTTCCGTGGTTTCCATTTTAACACTATCGCATTCTGCTGTGTTGTTAATCATGTACGAATAAGGTACGCCCTCTGCGCGAACGGAGTACAGATCGCTATAACGAGGCTAGACAGTAGGCGACTTGAGGGGCCATTAACTACTTACGTACGTTCGTTGTCAGTTTCATTCAATTTATGATGTCGCTTGGATACATAAAGCATCAAAACCTCCGCCTTGGTTAGGAAATCGCATTAACGCTACTAAATTCCGATTTCAGAATCATGTAGTTACAACACAATTAAACGTAACTAGATTGTTTAATTCGAATAAGTGACGCCCCACAGAAGATCACGTTAATGATGGCAGATAGGTTGCAACTAAGTAGAACCCACGCCAGACAAACGGTCGTCTGCATCATCACCGTCATCTTCACCAGGGCGACGGTGAGATTGGCATCGTCGGCCCGGCGTCGTTGGAGCACATTGGTTAAGCACTTGCCGCGCACGACGACGTGATTCTGATCTAGTTAAGATGAACCTTGCCATGCTTGCAAGCGGCCGTACATCCTTCCCTGCTTGCGTCAACATTAACAGCTGTTAGTGTTTCGTAGCGCTAGTTTCGTAGAGACGCGAACGCGGACTACATCCGTTTCAACAGTCCACCTTGCCTGCTTATCGTGCCACGTTTCTTTGGCTCCTCTTATTAGCATGCTCCCAGATGCTCTTTGATGTTGCTTCTGCTGCGAAGCGCAGCTTGAATTACAGCTGTCTATCTGCTTTCCTCTGTTAAGGTGATAACCAGCGTACGCTTTTCTCCCGCGACGAAGCAGATAAGATTGGTGCAAAAATAAATAATGATAATTTGAACAGCTTAAGCGATCTTTTCCTGGACATTTCGTCGGCAGCCGGTCCACTACGTCAGCACATAAATTAATGAACATATCAAGGGGTCGACAATGAGGATGTTTGAAATATTTTCCCCAGAAAGGTCACGCTTCGAACTTTCGGATGAAGTCGGCGATAGTTGAATTGTAATGTGCTTCTTTTTGCCTACGAGACGACTGTCCACAAAGTGTATACAGTGGACGTGCAATTTGTCACGTACACCAGCGTTCGGATGTTAGTCATAATTTGATACTGCTGCTAGTCCGTGCAGAATATGCATGTTAAATGCTGAGGAAATGTAGCGTTTGATAAGTCAAAGCGACTTCCAACGGATTTAACAGTCATCCGCAACAACATCATCGCGGCCCGCACTATCGAGCCGCTGTAACCGGGCAAAACGGGAATTAGCATTCCTATGCAACAACACCCACGGATGCACTTTGCCGTAAGCTAACCGTTTGCTTCAGAGCTGCGCCTAAACCACACCGCGAACCCTTCATGAACGGAACTTCAAACAGTGGAAACAGCGTGGCCCGTTGACCGCGCTGTCAAACAATATTTATTTTCATCGGCTAAATGTGTGCCAACTTCGTCCGACCAAAGGCCTTCTTCTTTGATTGTTTCCCCGCCTGCAGTGCGCGCTAACTGTAAGCAACATCAGCGAATTGCATAATCATACGCACTAGCGCGCCCACATGTCTGCAGTGCACGAGGACTTTGAGAGGCGTAAGCCGTGAACGTTGTTTGCGGGCGTTTCCGTTGAGTGTCTTGAGCGATTCAGCGAAAGGTGATGCACTTCCGTCACTGCGACGGGCGTGAAGTGCTGACGCTTTGATAAGGACCTGCGTGTGGCGATGGAGTCACCTGGTGCTTCGTAGAATTTTGATAAGAGTGCGATTTGTTTTGATAAAGATTCGTTGGTGTAAGCGGATGGGTTGGTCACGTTTGTTCGTTATTCACACGACGCATTCGGGCAATGAATTTCCTTTTACTACGACTGCATGCAATGAAATACATGAAAGATTTACCAATGGCTCACCCCAGGATACGATCCGTTCGATCGAAACTTCTGCCACCCCGCGTCCCGCTGGCACTTCCAAAACATTACCTGGAATCGATCAAAACATTTCTTTTCAAGCCTGCCGTGCTCGGCGTCGCGATCGAGTTTTTCTTCTTGATCGAAAGTGAATGCTATTTTTAATGACCGTAGCAGGAGAAACACAAAAAAAAACCTCAAGAACGTGCGGATCGAAAACAGCATTCAGAAGGGAACGACTATCACTGCGAATGTGTTTTCGATCCCGCGTCCGAGAAGTTGCTCGTCCGAGAAGGTATTGCCTTAAAATCGGGATTCACTTGTTTTCATCATAAACATACACGGACGACTGTTATTCTTTCCGGCTCCGGCTCGGATGCGATGGCATTATGACGCTCTAGGCACGCGGTGCTGCGAGATTCGCGCCCGTGTGAGTTGCGGAGCGCGTGTGTTGCCGTTCAAAAATAGCATTGTACATTTCGCCGCGGCCGCCGGCACCGCAAGGGGCTTTTTTCACAAGGGAAATGTGTGCCACGAGCGAGAACAGTGGCGGGATATTGCGAATTAAAAATGGGTGTGTTATTTAATACTGCAGCGAAAGCGAAGAACAGGGGAAGAAATCTCGCAACGCTCTGGCGCCGTTTGTCTTTGAGTTTATCAAACGGCAAGAGGCAAACAACATTCGGACGACTTTCCCACGCGTGGTTTGCTACACTGCCGATCTTTGCTTATTTGTTTGCCGTTTTCGATCCGTGCGCAATGCATATGCGATCCTCGAGCAATTCGCGACAAAATTTCGAACACACCACACGCCCGGTTTGTTTGTATAAACTTTCTTAATGGATCGTTAAAGGGTTATGAAGACTATAAAGTGTTCAAGAAGTTGACTGAAACGTGCGCTTATGCTTCGCTTACATTAGCGAGCATCGAAAAAAGACTATCGGCAAGCATCGCAGCCGTGTTTGTGCTCCTGTCAGAACGCAAATTTTTAAACAAGAAAACTGATAGCTATCAGTTACCCACCGCTGTCACTTGTTGGCGACGGTCTCCTCTATTAGTCGGAAAAAGTCGATCCTGGGACAAATTTGTTTGTTTACAAGAGAAGCTAGTAGCGTCGAAGCGGACGAAGTGAACATCCATGTTCGTGATCTCCTCGCCGAGTTCTTGGGCGGAGCGTACCGGACGTATGCTAATGGGGTCTGAAGGAAAATGGAAAGGTCTGTGAAGAAATTCGACACAACAATGTCGTAGAATTTAGGCCATCGTGGAGCGCTTGAACCAACACACAATAACCAAATGGATGATTTTTTTTTCTCTTCCTTCGATAATGGAATTCGCTTCAAAGTGTTTAGGGTGTGTTCAACTGGATCTAAGGTTCGATTAAGTCGATTTGTGCCTGCCTTCCCATGAGCGAATGGTATACATTCATTCCGAAATCAGCGACGCTGAGCCGATGATGGATTGGTGATTAGCCTACAAAATCATGAGCTCCACAAAGTAATGTTATTGTGCGGGTTGGGTTTAGTTAGGCTTCTCGTTGTTAGTGTGCACGATGATTCAGTTTTCGTTTGAATGATAGTTTTCAAACATGACTCGTACCTTAAACGAATTTTACTCTCCACGAAGAAGTTTCCTTCGAAAATCATGATCCGTCGGCCACCCATGTAGCGGTACATTAATTTATGCAAACGCGTCATTAAAACATCACAACATACGATCTATCTGAGGCGAATAATATATCCCTCTTCAATTTTATTGTTTTCGAAATCGATTTTCTATTCGAATGCTTCAGCTTCGCAAACGTGAATGCTAAATTGATGAGTCAACCGCGCGGTACACTTATCGGACATTCTTTTCATATTCATTTTAGCCGCATTTTGTGAGCCTTATTTTTTCGATCTCCATGCGATATGGCTCTGCCGATGGATGCGATCGAACTTTTCCAAACGTGAAGCCAACAGATTGACGATCCCATAAATCACTGTTTTAAGCTAAAAGCTGAAACCGCTGCTTGCGTGGAGGGAAGCCTTCGCACCAAATCACATAAAAATATCTCATAAAAAGGCATTCGAAGATTTTCGAACATTCAAACGAAACGATAGATCTTCGGAACAGCTGCAGCGCATTTGCATCGAATTGGGATCGAAAACGTTGAGAAGATCGTTATCGTTAGCGATGGCTTCAGTACGATCGCCATGGGAGCATACAACATGGCCACCATAACCTACCAAAGTTTGCTCGAACAACATCATCAACAACAACATACTCTCGCTTTTTCCAAGCTTCGCATTCGACGGCGTCCACGACCGAGAGGAAGTCATTAATTACGCTGTGCGACTGCTAGATCAACCTATCGCGACAAAAAAATGTAACATAACGTCCACATAACCTTCGACCGTTTGCACACAGAAACGCATGTACGTACAAATGGCCGCTGGGTAGTTTTCTTTTTTTCGTGTCGTTTTCCTGACTGTAAACTACCCCACCTACTTCGGGTTCCGGAACTGGAACGGAAAGGTGATTCCAAACGTCAAAACATTCGTTGAGAGTGCGTTGGATGGGTTGGGAACGAAGCGGCAGGTCTCGCCCACGATTTTATCATCCTCTGCAGGCGCGTTACGCATAATTTGCACGCCTTTTTAAAGTGACGAAGAAGAGCTCGGGCGTCCAGTCAGCTTGCTCTTTTCCTTTTATTCGCCAACGGTCAACAGACCGAAGAGATGATGGCCGTAATTAATTTTAGCGAAGCGAGCAGCAAATAAATTGAACCCATTTGTTAAGCACATCAAAATTAACGAATGTCCGGCGTGGCTGCTGCCGGGACACGTCGTAGACGATGGACGATTAGAAAGTTTGAGCTATTTGTTCTATTTAGAATTTGATGCACACAGCGAGTTGCCTTCAATATGCTTTCGACAGGCATTTTGCTGCTCTGCGCTATGTGGAGTGTCGGTTTGCACTGAATACATTGTTCCGCACAAGCAAGTGGCTCAATATCGCCAACGACCGTTCTCGATAGGAATGTCCGGAGGAGAAACAATGTGTGATAATGATTTTCACGTCTCGGCACGTTCTCGACGCTACTTCTGGCTTGCCGCACGACTGAGCTCGCGCAATAACATGCCCGCTAACAGATGGAGCTACTTTATCGCCCTCACAGACTGTTGGCGCCCCCAGAACGGTCCTTAAAAGGGAGAATGGGAGCGTATGAAAGGTACCCACAACTGGGGACAAATCCTTACCACTGGCTATGCTCATCTATCCATTGCGTCGGACGAATATCATGGAGAGAGAGAGTGGTCGTCGGAATCCTATCTTGATAATTGATTTGTCGTCCGACGGGTGTTGCAGGGCGCCCGTGCCCACATTTCCCTTAACGATTGACGCCGGCACGATAGGTTGACATTTTTATTTAGCTTTGTGGCAGGGGGAATGTAAAAAAACAATTGAACCGGCCGTACCGCAACACACACTGTGTCCATCAAGCTTAGTGTGGCGTCGAGTCGTCATTATGGCGCGTCCGGCACCATAATGAGACTTTCAAGTACGTTTCAGGGTAAAAAGTACCAGGAGGAAGAAATTATATGTCATTACTTATCGCTTCATGGAATGGTGAAGGTAGGGCCACTGCACATATTGTTGAGTGGTTTTATTTGTAGCTGCATAGAAAGATTTAGAGAGGAGAAAGTAGAACATGAAGCATGAGTCTGACTTTCAAACTAGGAGCATATAGAAAAGGCTTTTTACAATAATGGTAAAATAGTTGATTCTCATTCATGATTCTGGTCATGCATTCAAATATAAATTTCAACAAGTCATTCCATGTTTCTGAGCATTCAGGTTTTGAACGATTTTTTCGGCCCTATTAAGCACATTGAGCAAACATATACAAGCCATAAATCACCTCGTCACTGTCAACGATACAAACGGCCTTCTAAAGGAGGGTACGGAGAGCTTTTCCGGATTTTCTGTCATCTGTTACTTTACAAGACGCCAACCAGTCTACAGTGTTGAGACAAAGATGTATTCAGGTCCTGTTTTTTTTCTTCTATTCCCTAGTGTCTGCTTATAGCCTTGCTGGCTCTATAAATCTCGGTCAACGTAGCTCTGTAGAACAAGGCAACAACAAAAAAAAAACAATAGACACCTCTGCAGAAAACATAAACTCCCAGCCACAACTCCAGCAAAACCACCTAATCCGAAACCCAAAAAAACAGGAATCCAAAATCTTGATGCCCCTTGCGAAACTGAGATTAAGTGCCGCATAATTGGAATTGTGGTAGCGTAACGAACACAACTTGCAAAAAAAAACAACAGACAACAAGCGATCATAGAAGGAGAGACTGCAAGAAAAAAATCGTTCGTTATCCTCACGACCGAATGGACCGACGACGGGTCAGGGTCTGGGAACAAACGATGCTGAGTATCGAAATTTCGGACAAACCGCACTGACTATTTCTGCATCCGAGAGCATCCTCGCGCAAAGTTGGCCATGTATCAGAAAAAGTACGCTGTTGCTCGCCACTTGCCAATTTGGTGGCGCCATCTGATGAGCATTTTTTATTGCTTGTCCAAAATGTGGTCCCCAAACTCACTAGCTTTTGTTCAACAGTGAGTTATTAGCAGAGGTGCTGGTTTTAAAGATTGTGAGACATTCCTAAAATCTGAAAAAGTGTTTATTATTTTCGTACATTTATTCGTATATTTTCGTTTTAAATTAGGCAATGGACGCTATAGAAAGCATCCATTGAAAGAAAAGTTTTAAAATCAATCTTTTTTAACATAAGACAGTCCAGACTATCCAGAGCATTTTAACAAAACTGCAATTGACAGATTACTACAAGTCTGTTCAAAAGTCTATGGAAAAATATGAAGAAGATTTCTTAGAAGCCATTGATATTCCATAAACAATTTTTCCAGCTTAGAAAATAGAGCCTTAAGCTCTTCTTCCACCCAGCCACCTTGATCTTGTGGTATTTCAGGTACGACTGTTCTGCAGAACTGCCTCAAATCGGCAACCATATTGCACGATCGCGTGGTCATGAATGTGCTTTGCTACCATCGCTACAACATTGACCTTAATACCGGCGGGAAGTATAAATCAAATTCATCCATAAATAGAGCCATAGTGGCACTGCTACGGGCGTTTTTTTTTCTCGCGTTCTACCAGCGCCACGAGTGTACGGATACGTGCGATTGTAGTCAGTGAGCTTGCAGATCTAAGTACAGAAGTGTGCAAGAAGTCGCGCCTCCCTCTGTTTTAGCTTCGTTAGCTTTACTTACCATGCCGCCTGCGCCTTCACAGCAGGCAGGCATCTCTGTTGACATCTGGAAGTGGTCGAGACCTCGAAAGTTTTATGTCGGCGCAGAGTGATCAACAATAAATCACGCTCGCAATGGCATCTCCGAACGTCAGAGTCCAGGCGCGAAGTTGACGATATATGCGTTGACTACCCAGCGAATAAGGCAACTTTGTGAGCTGCAAACTGCAACGAGCAGCACATCGTACTGTTTTATAGTTGATGAAAATTACGTGCTAAAATGCAAATTACAGCAAACATTTAACCAGAGAGATATAAAACTACCCCTCGGTGGATGAACCTTTTCTGCCTCAAATGAGATTCTCTCCGAGCGCAATCTGGTCGATCACCATGTTCGTGTGTTGGTGCCACCCTGCTCCCCCACTTCCACTCATATGTGTGTGTGTGTGTGTGAATGCATTTTTTGTGCGATGCCTCCACATCCGGTTTCACACGGGCACGTTGCGCACGTGAGCGTTTTGTCGTCTCGGAACATCGCTCACTGTCAGCGCGTCATCATTAGCATCAAATGGCACGATATAAAATTTACAAATAATTATCGGCAATCTGTGGCGCGCGGTGGCAGTGAACAAAAACTGAACGAACGATGCACCCACCACCACCACCACCACGACGACGCCGGTGCACAACACACGCCCACACGCTTCCACCGCGAGTGCCCTTTTCCAACACCACAACCACGCTACAATTCGTTTCAGTGTGACAGCCCCCGCGGGAGATAATTAACTTTGACATTGAAAACCTCGGCGTATGTTTGTTTGCTGAAAGATGTGACGAGAGGGAAAACGGAGCACGGAACGCCTGTGACAGAGTGAGATGACAGCAGTGCTGGCGAGAGTTACCTGAGTTACCTGGTAGTGGACGACCAGCTACTGCATATACTGAAACTGGTTGAGGGCGGTTAGGGTGGAAAGATTTCATCTCAAACTTCAAAGCGCCACTTCCGCTCTCGAACGAGGCATTATAGTATACTGTGCACCTGGCGTGGGTGTGTATTAGTGTGTATGCGCACAAGCACATAAATTATTTAATTTTATTACACACAAGTTCCGCTTGCGATCGCGCTCAGCCCACGAGAGATGGAGACGACGAAGAAGGTTTCATCTATCGATCGATGCCTAAGTTAAAAACGCAATTCTCTTAACACGATTGGAAATCGTAAGTTTGAAGAGATAAATACTGTGATCGTGAAATATTTGATGAGATTTTTTCACGCTCCATAATCCATAATCGATTTTTATGTTACACCTCAAGCTGAATTGAATTCGCAAACAATATAATTTGGAAATCTATCTTCAGAGTTTCGAAGAAGATATCTCAACTCATCTCATCTCTCTTCAAATGATTTACCCGTTTCGGTAATATTAAACGAAAAAAACTGAAAAAAAATCATCCACCTTGAACCCAATATTGAACCATCGCTAAAAGTATCACCAAACCAGCGCATTTCACAAGCGGCCATTATTTGCTCCACCGAAAACGTTACTTCTACCACCGAAATGTCAAAACTATCAATAAACTTCCATTTCGCGACGCTTTATTTGGTAGCCTATTGCAGCGGCCACGTAAACACTATCGCTATCACAAACGAACGATCGCCGCCCGGCGCACTGACTCGCGCATATACTGTTTTATGCTCCTACCTAACGATCACCCTCACCCGTCGCGCTAATGAATGAGCTGACACAGCCCACGGATCCTTTTGCATTGATTTAACGCTACTGCATCGCGGGCGCCCGCCGAAACGAAGCGTAGTTCGAACTTTTACGATCGCTTAGCAGCGACCCTACCATGTCCTAATGATGGCCGAAGAAGTGCTCTTTGATGGTGGAAGACACTCGAGAGAAAGACAAACTACACCTAGGCTTTTCGATGCCGCAGAGATAAAGTTTCGGGAGAAACAGAGAGAGCTAGAGAGAGTGAGAGAGAGAGAGATAAAAAACACACCCCGTGAAATGTAAACTTTGATCGATTGAAGGCCGCACGACGGTGGAAGCATCAATCAAGTTGTTTTATTTTGCTTTCCCACCACCAGCAAGGTGTGACGAGTTGCGTGCAACCAGCACAACCCCCACGTTTTAGCATAACAACTCTATTTCTGCCACTACGCCATGCTATCTTTGCCCAATTTCGGCAGGCCTCTCTGAAGAGTGTTCGCCTTCTTTATCTGTAATGCTGGGCTGTTGGGAGCCGTCGATGCTTAATGGACGTGAACCCGAACGGTGAAGAGTCCCCGCCTAGTATGTCTGCTCGAGCTCAGTGTCAAACAAACACAGCAGCACCGACGACGATGCCGCTGTCATATAATTGACCAACCGTCGGTCCCCCCGATCACCCAGCCAGCGAGCACTCAATGGATCAATTTGATTTTTATTTGATTATTGTGCTCGTTGGAGCATAGCATGCGTTGGCGTCGTTATGCAACGCGTCTGTGCATATACTCGGTGCATCGGGGCACGAGAGTCACCAGATGGGCATCCTAGTTCCTCAGTTACTAGTTGCACATCAAATTTCAGCTACTGATAAATAGTAACATCCGTTTGCTAGCATACTGCACACTTTGGAACCATTTCCCTTTCATGTATGTCCCTCAGCTACATACATACACGCACCCAAATACATTGAGAGCGCGCCCGTGAGGTTAACCCCAGCTGCACGAGAACGGTGGAAAAGCGGAACAGAGTTCAGAACGCTGGCGCCAGCTCGGTGGCGTGTGCTCAGTCAGTGTGACTTTTATGGCGTTATTGTTATTTCTAAATTAGGTCTTCAAGGCTCCGCACACTGTCCCACAGCTCCACCGTCCGGCCGTTTGCGGGATCGGGGTGAGGGATCGCACCCCTTGACCCGTTTTCCGTTCCTACCTGCCAGCCTGCCGGGGGCGACACCGGGCACACCATTTAGCACACCGTTGAGCAAACCGTGCTGTACGCCAAACGATTTTCGGGGTGGTCGTTTTTTCTTTGATGGCGTCAACGGAATATAGTTCGCCCCAAACGGGAGGGAGGTGTAGGAAACACCTGCGTGTGTGTGTGTGTGTTCCTTCCCGTTCCGTCTGGGACGACAAACGACCATTTAAGCGGGGCCTGTGCGCTTACAATGGCAAAACAAACCCAGCTAGCAATCGCATCTGCGCGAGCGAAAGAGTGAGCAAACAAACTGAAACCAAGGGGATGATGAAGTTGCTGTTCGAACGGAGCGAGCGTGGAAAACCCGAAACGGAAGGACGCACCACCGGAGGAAGAAGCTAATAAAAAAGCGGTGCTTAATTTAATTTAGTTAATTGAATCGGTTCCCCACCCATCGCTCCTGGCCATTCCCTTCGCTTGCAAAACCGGCCCTCACTCACCCACTTGGTGAGGCACGACCGAAGGTTGGCCGTGTTCGCGTGATGCTGCCCGGGAAATTGACTATCGTTACAGTGCCGCTCGTTGCAATCGGGTCATGCATCGAACAGCTCCGGATAGATAGCGGGAGGCTATGATAGCTTTGCGAAAACGAAAATTAGTGACGATTTAACTGGTGCGTCCAACAAATGAGTCAAATGGGTAGATATTTTGTTGAAGCTTCTCAAGCTGACCCCGTTTGGGATGCCCAACGCCTTCCAGAATGCACCCACTGTAACGACATCCTGCCACGTCCGTTCCACAGTCGACCCGGTAGGTATTAACTGTGCTAGGCTTGTTGATCCACCTAATTTGCCCTAATTAAATCCGGCCCATAATCGCCCGGTCTTCGCGGGTGTTGTGGTCGCCTGTGAAAACTTTCGCCCGGCCGCATACAACAGGCGCGTGCACATACGTTAGCAACTGTTTGCTCAGTCAACAGACACCGACACGCCGAGAGCCGTTGGAATCGTTACACCCCGCACAAGCTAATTGTAGTTGCATGCACTTCCGTTTGCGCGTGGCTTGCAAGGCCGATGCAAGCGAGGACAACGAGCGGTACGGTGTGCCGGTATAATCCACCCGGTGTGTGACGATTATGTTGCTTACACAGCCGGTCGATGTGTTTGTTTGAAGAAAAAAAAACGGAGAAAGAGCGTTACTTCACTGAAACGAAAGCCTTCGCTGCACTCTAACGGAGGTGGACAAATAAATTGTGTATAAAAGTGGAATATTGTAAGAATATATGATCCCGTTCAAGCAATAGGCACCATCATTTCTTCACGTTCTCCAAATTGGAGCAATAGTTTATTTTCCAATTTGCATGCCTAATGCTCTATTGAAAGTTTTTTACCATAAATACGCACACACCGATACAAGAGTACATGCTGCGTTTCGTTCCAGCATCTCTGTCCAAAACGTCGTTAAATTGTTGCAGTAATTGTATACCCTAAGCAGCGCCTTTCGCCTACCTCCTACTGCGCCTGTTCGCAAAACAATGAGACGCAATTATCCAAGAGCCGCGCGTAAACCAATCCAATCGTCAAGTATTTAACCTCTGCTATCTCCACCGACTGGGGCTGGGTCTAATGCGCTATGCACCCGATGCGTTGGCGGAGACAGCACCATGCGGACGGGATAATGGAATCAAATTTCATCACGTCCCTGCACCTTCGCCACTTCGCGACAGTTACGATGACGGACTGGAGGCGCCTCCAAGAACATTACAATCGACGCCAGCAAGTACGTCTGCGATGTTTGCTTGGAAACGTGTGCCGAGTCGTACGCCGTGGTATTTCTTCCAACCAGCAGCTCTCCGTGTATCTGATCACGATTCTCGTCGCTTGGATTTTCCGAGTTGGTTCGATTCCACAGTGCGAAGCAATCACTTCTCCCGTGAAGAAGGGGAGATTATTTCCTGGTAGAGTACCAAGTTTGCTAAGATGCTTTGGCGTATTGGCGTGAATCAATTGTTAGAAGCTGTAAACGTCAAACATAAAGAATTTGTTTGTATTTCATATTCCAACAATCTTTGGAACGATTCATGCTGCTCACGGAAGGTTTGAAACCAACATCATGCGTGGTTCATAAACAATTAAATCGCTTTGTTTTCCCTTCCTCGGACTCGAACCTGTAGGTGCTTCTCGATTACATATTGCATTCATTTTATGATTGTATTGAAGACGAGCGTGTTCTCGTTCACGCACCCAATGTCCGACGAATTCATAGGAACGCACCATTATCGTAACTTTTCACACAAACTACACACACCGAAAGGAGGTGCGGTTTTGCACGTTAGACGCTTACTGATAACATCCAAACACAACACGGGCTACAACTACAACGTTCACGTTTGTGTAAGATTTGAAACTGATAACGCTAACGAATGTACCTCCTCCCCGGCGATGTGGTTGTAGGATGCACACCATTGCAGTAATGCACACGAAAGGGCGTCAAATGGGTGGCGTGGGGTGTGTGCTAAATAGGGGTGTGAATTTCTTTCCCATCTCTATCATAGCACGTAAAGCTCTTCGAATCGCACGGGAATGATTCATCTCAGAACGTTCCAGGTGAAGTGCGGAGTCTCGCAGGTAATGGAGCACAGCTCAGCTCACAAACGCACGTGTGAATTATTTCATTGTTGATGATTGATTTCCGATACAGTGCGCAACGGCATTGTTGGTGCATTGCGTAGTGCACGTCACAGCATGTGATGGATGTGACGAGTAGTACATGCACGATAACACGTCCTTAATGTTCTGCGGACAGTCAGTCCACCATGGCTTGTGGACGCCACCTGTACCCAGCGGGAACATATCCCGAAAGGCGGAAATATGTTTACGATAAAAATAAAACAAAATTATCGCACACGTGCTCCTCCTTAAGTAACAAACCACGTGAGCCAGTCTGTCAGAGATTTTGTTTGTCGAACATTTTTACATCCCCATTGCAATGTTCAGCTTCACGGCGATCCCTCGTCGTAACGGCAAAGTAAGTAAAATTTACTGTTGCCATTAGTTTTATTACGCTTACTTTTATCACTTCTGCTAGCATTCGTTGCATTCGTTGCGAACGCCATATATTCTGAGTAGAAGCGAACACGCGAAATGATCTGTGAACAGCGATGTAGGCCACGGCGGAGCTGCAGTTATGATCAAAGTCATTTTTCGTGCACGGAAAGAGCATTCCACGGCACGTTCGTAGAGCGAAAAAGAAAACTGATCTTCAATAGTAAAAACAAACACAAGTGTTCTTCTCTCTACGTCCATCGCTTCATGTGAAGTTCAAGAAGAAATACACTTGCGTACGTTATGCGCAGCAGCAACTATTTTTTGTTTTGTTGATGTTGCCTTTTCTTTCTCCTGAGACGTACCGCCACCAGCAGCAGCACTAGGCCTAATAATGTGACCTTATTGCTGCGTTTGCAAAACATGGAGCAGCGCGCCAGAGCAGCGTCCCATGAACACCGAGAGATGCCGCCCGTATCGTGTATATTGATTTTTGAGACGTTGTAGCACTTAATTCTCTAGCACCAGCTGCATTCTCATTCACCTCCTCCTTCCTTCGCACAAGTGGACGCGAAATAAAATCCAACTTCGAGAGCGACCTGCCAGGCTCGATTAACACATTTTCGAACTGTTTGCCTGCTTAAGATGCACCCCCTCTTGTAGGCCACATCCACACACACACAACGGAGGGTGGAAATATCAAATAAATTTAAGCCGACGAGCAGATCAAGAAGATGTGGTATGCTCTTTCGAAATACACGCGCGCTCACGCATATGCCGGCTCACTAGATGAGTGAAGAGCCCCCGAAAAATGAGGTTAGAAATTAATATCTGTCAAAATGGCACAGCACAGCACACTGCGACCGTTGGTGCGTTGGTGGAAGCACACGAAGTCAGAGATTTTCGCCTTCGATTCTAACGCATATGTTTTGTTTTGAACAACAATTTGTAGTCTGCAGTATTCGGCGGCATCGTCGGTTCGTCCTGCCGCGTTGCTGCCGGCGATGGATTTGGTGTGCAATTTTTCATTCCAAGCACATCTATGAATACCCTTCGCACGTTGGAGAACATAAAATGTCGCAGGCAAGTCGAGAAGACGAGATGCTGCAGCTCGTGAAGTGAGTTTTCTTACTTAAATACTTAAAAGGTGTGGAACAATTCCGGCACGACAAGGGCTCCGAAACTTTCCAAGCTGCTGCACATGTGTTTCTTACTCTCAAAACTACTACAGAGAACCTCCTTCCACCCGAGATGCCCACCGAAAGAGGCCGGAAAAATATCGATCCTCGAGCCGCACACAAGCGCACATGTGTTTGCAGTAAATTTTGTGAATTCTTGTCAGCATGCCAGCGGCATGCCGCAGTCGCGCGAAACCAATCGACCATTGGAAAAGACTCAACCGCCGCAAAAGAAAACTCCGGCAAAAAAAAAAAAGAAAGACCCAAAACCCCCTCCGATGTGGAAACCGGGTGTGTCTGTGAGCATTTTTATGTGTTTCTTTTTATTGCAAGAAATTAAACCTGCAGTAATTGGAACGATTTTTCGTGTTCTCTCGGTAAGTGTGCTTTGAAGTGGAGCTCGCCTCGCCATCATTAGGCCTCAGTAGAGCGCTCACCACCACCGCGGTGCACCGTCGTGTGTGCAGCATTGTTTATTTTGTGGCCCTCCCGGTTGAATGATTGTTTTGACAGTTGAGCAACAAACGTGGCCTGCAAGTGTTCTCGAAAAGAAAATGCACCACACCCCACCGGGGAGGGAGAAGTGTGCAGTTTCGCGCGAGACGAACGCGCCGGTACTGTTACTGCTTTCCACGGCAGCTTTACGACAAGCCGAAAGGTCAGCGCGTTTGTTTCGATTTTGCCTGTCGAGTTGCATTCCCTAAGCCCCGTGTGCAGACGGCGATCGTGTAATTCACTTTGACAGCAATTGTCGACGAAGCGTTGACAAATGCTTTCGTTCGAACGTGCTTGCTGACGGTTGGGTGTTATGTAATAGCCAACGGGTGTAGTTTTAGAGGATTAGATTTACGATCGCACTAGTGCGCTGACAAGAATTTCAACCCAAAGTTTGTGTTCTATAACGACTAATTTAAACTAATTACTTAACATTTTACACCAGTGTAAAGTTCATTAATCTTCCATTGCCAATCAACGTCATGTGAACGGTGTGAACTAATCAACACTTTTTGTCTCTTTTTCACAGGTAATATAGCAACTCTTCAAGCACTGGCAGCTACGATCCCTGACCCCGAATCGTATCGACTTTGATTTAAATTAAGGTTCACACCTCCATTTTGCAACCATTATCACCAGAAGGATTTATCATACGTCACGTAAGGACAGCGTTAGAGCGGGTTTAATTTAAAACACACTCCCGTTCAATTTATTCACAATGAAAGTGGAACAAACTACACAGTAATCAACCCGTACAGCGCCTTCCCAGTACCCTAGAACCCATTCAAAACCCTAAAGTTCACAGTCAAACGTGCCTTACGCTTGCCGAACCGTCTGGCACCACCTGTTTTCTAATCACGAATCGCAACACCCATAGCAAATGACTTATTTAATGGTCGCACTTGGAGCTCCGGTTGTCAGCAATGACCAAGCAATGTGCAACGGAGACACAGGATGTGGGCTTACATGTTGCAGCAAATATCACCAGAGCGGTAGCATAAGTCATAAGTGAACTTGAACCTTGAAATGTGCGCATTTCAATCCGCGCCAATCCGCGGCCCCACAAACTGGCGCTTAGACTGATACAGACGCACACACGCACACCAGATCTCACACGATCTTAATCCTACGCGCTCAAGAACACGCCCGAGCGACCGAGAAAGCGTAATTGATCGATCTTCTGTCAATTTATTTCGCATTTATCTTCTCGCGCGTACGGCAAAGTGAAGATAGCGTCTAACCACCATGGTTAGACGTCTTCAAGTAAACGTTATGAAACGTTTTTTTTTCCCCTTCCACGGGTGCGATACTATCTGCTTTATCTTTTCCCTCGTTGGGTGGCGTTAGTGTCGGGGCTTATCCGATGGCCTTCACTAATCACTCCCTCTCGTCCGTTGCGGCCGTTAATCTAGCTCCGGCAGTGAGTATTTTGCGCTGAAGCTAAACACACCACACAGCAAGGCGATGATCCATCAATCGAGCTCATTGACGTTAAGCAAATTATGACAGCTGCAGTCGCTCCTCGCGCTCCTTCACCACACATGAGTGCATGTTTCTTTTTACTGCTCCGCAGCTCAGTTATGCAGCTCGTCGTCATTGAATGTCGTTAGTGTGCTTGTTGATTATTTATGTCTTTCTTGTGCTGTCTTTCTCGCTCCCTCTTTCGCACGCATTCTTCGTACAAGCGCATAGTGTGCCACATATTTTCCGAAGTGTAGACCGTGTCTGGTTTGCACTTTTTCTCCTCCGAGCTTCCCTTTCCTAACACCAGGCGGCTCCATTTAAGATGGTGATTGTGTTTTCATCTCAATTGCAAAATTGTGTTCCCCATGACATGAATCTAAAGAATGTCTGTCTTTCTTGTGAATTACTTACGATACAACGCGGTAGAAGAATTTCGACTAGGTTTTTGTGTTGCAAAAACCTTACGAAAGTTTGCTGAAACGAACAACAAAATCAATGCTCCAATGAAGGCAGCAAATTTGCATACATTTAGTCTATGGCCCGAATATGCATCGCGTCTGCCATCCTCGGATAAACCTCGCAGATTATGGTCTTCATCCCGTACACAAAGCACTTCATTCAGTAGCGCTGGTTCGCCGAATCGCACTTGTCGCTCAAGTAGCAACACTTGCACACTTCGCACCGTCCACAGCACACGTGCTCTCGCGCTGCCAACAAAGAGACGATCCCTCCGGCCAGCCGGCCACTCTGTGCAGCACGTGACGGTTAAAGAGATACCGCACCATCGATAAACGCACATATCACCGCAGAGGCCAGAGGGCACCACGTTCGGCACGCGGTGGATAGAAAGACGCGGAGAGAAAGAAGAGCGCCATTCCACGATGCGCCGACGGTGGGTCGGGACGGCGCAACACGCGCAACATGTGACATTCGATTAAAATTCCCACATCCGAAGGGCGCGCGCGCGCGTTCCCTCGGCACACACACACACACATGCGCACTGGGAAGGTATGTTCTATGACAAAGGGGCATTATGGAAAGAACTATCTTTGAAAGCGAATTAAGAAGAACCATGTTTGTGGACGAAGGCACCAGAGGTGAGGTTAGAAAACAAGCACAGGAACCGAAGTATGCGGTAGAATCTTCCATTTAGCGGTAGCGTTTCATTCTCGATTCCTCTCTAATTTCCTGTGCTATCTCTTCCATCGCTTTTGCCATCATATTTTTCCGCAGCGGCAATTGGAACTGTCATCCGGGTGAGCGAAGGTGGCCAGGAAGGAAGCTTCATTGTTTTCGCTTTTTTATGACAAAACGGCTGTGTGTCACAAAGTAGATTGCACACGTGCGTTGGAAACCGGGAGCCCACGATCATTAGAGACTTTTCACGGACGGCACGCGATGCACCACGCTGGAAACGGGCGGAGGTATGGTTGCGAACCTTGCGTAGAATTGGCGTCAAACACGCGGATTGTGTGTGTGTGTGTGTGTGTGTGTGTGAGTTTGTCGTCCGAGAGGTGTGAAAAAATCCAACCTAGCCCAATCCACCACAGCAGCAGCAGCAGCGCTAGTTCCACAGCGCAAAAAGTAAGGTTAGGTAGGGTAATAAAATCTAATACAACATTGTTTCAAACAAGTCCCCGCACGGAAGGGCCGCCCAGCAGGGGAAGTTCGTTTGATGGCGGCGCCATGACTGGAACTAAGCGCTTTTTTGTTCGCCCGCTATTTTCGTTGCCTGGCTGGTGGGGCGTCCATTCGTCGGCGACGGAAGTTGTCGAAGGGCAGTTGGTGTGCCGGTTCCGCATGCTTGCTGCCGCCGTCTGCCCGCTCGCGATCGGGACCGGGTCCCCCTTTCTTCGCCGAAGGGTCGGTGTGGTTTTCCTGGCCGGGAGAAGCAAAACTCAACCGCGCGATAACGATAGAAGCAGCAGCAAGGTTGGGCAGTGTAATTGGGACAGCGCTATGGAGCGGCGCTGCAGGTGTAACGGGCATGGCATGCCACGGTATATATGCCCCATTGCTGGAGGTCGTACCCGTGCATGGTTCCAGGGTTGCTTGGATGATTATTTCGTTCGTTTTGTTATTGCAGCGGAGCGCCACAGGGTTCTCCCTGTTTTGGAGAACGTCCATACATGCACTTGTGTGAACGCGACACGTTGTTTCGGAAAGGGTTCGTGGCTTCGGTAGGTACGCTATGGCGCTTACAACCGTCAGGAAATGGCAGGTGTGGACCGCTGGACAAGAGCGGCAGGGGACTGCTAATTCGCACGCGCGGTATGGTGGGTCCGCGTTGAAGCAGGAACTGTTGCATGTACCACGCGATTACGCGCGTGTAGGAAGATTTATGGACACCGTCACACTCGCCAACCAGTCACCTACCTCGTCCACGAACCCGACGTTGTTCTGACGCGACCTAATGAGTGGGAGTTCGGGGTTTGGTTTTCAAAGTCGTCGGAAGTAGACTGCGTCTGGGAGTGGTCTAGGGGGTTGGTCGTGGACGATGAGGGTGAGATTGGAGTAGCTGATGGATACAAACATCATGGTCGCGGCAATTTCCTTTGAGCTTAATCAAGATCTAGCTCCATAGTGACCTCTGATGGTGGAATTCTTAGTCTCCAAGTCTCAAGATATTGCATGATAAGAACATGCAGTATATCTTTCTCCCGTGAGTGGCGAGGCGAAATCGGTGGAGGCACACGCCTAGCACAGACATTGATTGTGATTTATTTGTATTTCTCCTGTGAGCTGCTCGACCTGCACATACGATGAGGTATCATCGCCAACACTTCATCCACGCTACGAACGCAGTTGTCAGAATTGGGAAGAAGTCAAACACGAAGTTGCGTGGAACTGCGTCGAGCAAGGTTGCTTATTGTTGTGCTCAAAAGAGGATTGTGTCTCCGTTGGGTTCTTCAACGCTGCCGAAATTCCTGCCTGTGTTCGGATGCCAGCTTAAATGCTCCGGATTTAATCAGCTGTGGTGCCTGGTCGTGGAGATACATGCCACACAATGGCGTTCGGGAGGGGAGGTGACTATCCGTAAGTTCCATACGGCAGCACGGTGAAGAAGTAAATTAGATTTTATTCGCTGAGTGATTTTTATCGGTATTTGATTGAATTACTGCGGTCCGCACGAATTCAAAAATAGAGAGGGAGAGAGAACACCCAAGGGTTGCAATAGAAGCTAGCGCAGAGCTCGCCCAGAGCGGGTTCTCTTGGGGGTCATGAATGCAGCCGAATCGTGTGTTAGGCGGTGTACCTTTCCTGACACATTGTAATGGCATTGGGAACGGAGAAATGGAATTTGTTGTTAATCGTGCACATTGTGTCTACATTGCAGAGGTGTATTAAAGATGTTATCACCGCGTAAAGTGCTGCGGAATATGGTATGCAAATGGGGATTTGTTTGCTTGTTAAGACGTGCGAAAGGGGTAGCACAAAAACTTGAACAATACAATTGAAGAAAAAAAATCGATTTTGTAATAAAATTGCCCCATTAATCTGATCTTATGTATCCATCAAGCTCATTGTCTACTCCCAGACGCCATAGAATCCGTTTGAAGAGCACATATCCACATGTCACTAGTTTGATTCATGTGGAAGTTATACGGGTATGTTGTGCTGCATTGGGAACATGTGGTAAATCATCAGACAAAGAAACTTACGAAACACACTGTGTACCGATTGAAAATAAAGCGTTTTCGCTAACAGAGTTTTGCTTTTGGAGAAGTTGTTGGACTCACCTGTGAGTTGTTCACTGGATACGAGTACTCGAGCGGATTTGTCATGGCCATGAGCGAGTTCAGGATCTCCGGTGTCCTGGGCGTGCCACCGTCCATGATGAGGAGCGATGGCACCGTAAGGCTGAGGTTTGTGTTAAACATGGTGTGATAGCGAGTCGCGGCAATTAGTGCCTGGATTGGTTTTTGGTTGAATTCGGTGATGGAACCGCTGCAGGGGTTTTCGTTGCTTTGCAACGTAACCGTTGGGACCTTGCTCAGTCAACTGTGTTAACCATGAAAGAAGGTAGGCTTTGACTAAATGTCGGGCGAATTCGATTCTCCCGGCTGTTTAAGTATGTCTCGTTTCGTCGACGGTTCGTTTATACTGGACTTGGCATATATTTTTTATCCCTCTGTACTGTTTATCGAGTCGTTTGTTTGTTCGTTCGTTCGTTTTTCTTTTTTGTTATATTACGTGGCACTTTTTACTTTCCGTCGAATACCAACAACAATCGGTGTTCGGTGATAGTGTCTGACAGATCGAACATAAGAAAACATAAAGTCGATCGTGACTAAAATAAAGCAAATAAACACACAAAATTAACAGAATTAATTAATCACAGATAATTTGAATACACTTCTGTACACACGCGTTTTATGCACACTTTTCGCACTGGCGTAAACAGCAACTCTTGTATGCACTCCTCAGGCACTAAGCTATTTTGTCGTTCAAAATGGCGCGTGTTGTTGTGTGAGAGTAGTACGCTTGTGTCGTGGTACGTTACCGATTGCTTGCAACTCCCTAACCTGAAGTTGCTGGTAAGTATTGGTGCACCGCGGTTTTGCGTTTAGTGGTGTATAGAGTTAGTATGAACGATGCTGATAGTACGGCACAACAGAAGTATCGTGTTGGTGCTTCCGTATAGTATACGGTATGTTTAAATAGATTTGTAATTTTAAATAGTGTTGATTGTACGTTTTGTATATGAACGGCTTGTTGCTGTACATTAACTTAAATCACAATATGCTTGCTGCTCATCACCAATCGATGCAAAAGACTGGTTTCTTTTAACCCCTCCTCAAGTCGTTTCCAATGACTTCCTGGATTCGGAAGCTGATTAATGTTTTCTGTTGTTCTACAGCGCGATCTATAGCTGTACGCTAAGAATTGTAAGATTAACGGCACTCTTGTTGTATGTTGTCACAGGCTAACGATTGGCACAGATAGTTCACATCTACTCGACGAATTTGCTTCATTTCCTCCTAGCTGGGGCGGCACTGCATTCTACTGGTCAAATTTGGAACAAGCTTAGCGGGAGACCAGAATGCTTCCTCGAGCGAATATGGAAAGGCACTAGTTAATCGTTCAAACGTCTCAAGGCGAAACTGAAACCAAGCCGGGTTCGGTTGCACTCCTGTGCACTTTCGTTGGTCGGCCGCAGGATTGATGGATTGATTTATGCACTTGTTGTTTCGTGCCGACGATTGAGAGTGTCCGTGGATCCAGCGGTCCACGAATCCGGAAGCTTATCGGCAACGAGACAGAGCACTGAAACAGACG
>KB672979.1:360822-439460 GCA_000349145.1 Anopheles dirus
AATTCGCTTTCAAAGATAGTTCTTTCCATAATGCCCCTTTGTCATAGAACATACCTTCCCAGTGCGCATGTGTGTGTGTGTGTGTGGAAGGGGGGATAATGCAAAGGTAAATCATTAAACGATCCCGGCGAGGTGTGTTCGACGGGCCCGGCAAGGTTGAATGTAACATTAATTTATGTCGCACATTGGCCACTGTCTCCATGCCAAAACCGAAGCACAAGCCGACTATCGATCCACACCACCTCGGATGATAGATTTCCCAAAAAGGCGGCCCATTTCCGTTCCGGCGGGTATATCCGGCCCCTGGCCCGGCGGTGCCCGGAAGAGCCGATTGGCTCACCGTTGGTCGAAGTTAAACAAGCCCGATTCGAACGAATTGATAACGACCCGGCACCACACCCATCGGCTTCGCGGCGGGGAGGCCGGTGTCAACGAACCGAATGGGAATTGCTGTACATGGTTGGACTGGCGGGCTCGTGCGTGGCAGGAGCTGCCCCGTTTTTTTTACCACCGTATCAGTGGCAGCTTCAATTCAATGATCTACAAAAATGAGGAGTTTGTTCCACTGTTTCGTACGCTACCGCTGCAGATGCGATGCTTTAGATAAGCCACAACCATCAACCATGGGCCGCAACTCTCCTCACGACAATCCGCTTTTGGCGAGTGACACAAACGCATAGAAACAGAAGCACATCGAAACCGACCGTTGATTAATTATTTGTTGCACGAACGTCACCCCCACCTCAGCAAAGTGCTCATTACCATAGAATGTGTCGTGAAATGTACCGATGTATTGTGTTTTCTCCGTTGGAGTCGTGGACAATGATGGCTTGGTGGCAGCTGCGGCTCCTCGCCGATGGTGTCGATTGGCCGGGACAACGAAATGAGGCGAATATCGTAAAATTGTATAACTTCACATGGCCAACAAAAAACTAGTAATTCGAAACAGTAGTGCGTATAACAAAGCATGCCATGACTTCAAAGGTGTCAAACGCGGCACTACGTTTCATCGAGTAAAAAACGCACAATGAAACCCGAACGAAGCACATTCCGATCGTCATCTTGCACACGGTTGTTAAACCTCCTGTTAACACGTTATCCCATAATCGCCGAACGGTTTACTAATTAAATTAATGTTCTTCTATCAACACCTTTCTCCTTCTCGTTGCAGACCTCACTGAACGACAGCCATTCCAACAGCTCCGACTCCCCGCTGGACTCGCCCGCCAGCCAACACCAGCCGCAGCAATCCCACCAGCAGCAGCACCAGCAGCTTCACCTCCATACCGGCAAGACGCCGAGCGTACAACAGGTAAATGAACTGTCGAGCAAAACAAACCATCAGCTTTTTCAGCTGCGTCCCAGCCACCGGGATTCACCCTGGTACTGCCACCAAAGAGGTTTCGACATCATTTGCATGGCCTCAAACACCGCTCGATGCTTTCCCCTTTTGGTGCTGGCGACCATATCGCAAACAGCGTCGCGCTGACGACCCACAAATGAATTTGCTTGGAAGATTTTTGACAAAGAGGTGACAAGAATGCGACGCCCCAACTGTTTCGCATGATAGATCGGGCCGAGTGTTGTGTGTGTTTTTAGATATGTTAGACCATTGTTTTCTTGAACACTGTTCATAAACCGTGATACAGTTTGGGTAATAATTTGTTGTCAAATTATGCACAAAAACCTTTAAATAAAGGTATTGTTCTGCATTTCTGTCCAATGCCTGGACGATAGGCAAATTATAGAATGATTAATATGTGGAGTTTTCGTACCATTGCTGAGATGCGACCATTCGTGTTTTATTGTGCCGTTCGACACGGTTGGTTCCTCCGATATGTTAATGTTTTGGCTGCGGACGGTTTCCTCCCGTCGCTGAATAGCCTCCAATCAAGGAAGCTCCATCCAGTAGGAAGCGATCAATTTGTTCCCCCGTTCAATCACTAATGACGATAATTACACATATTGGCACCGTCCCAATGGGGACTCGATTAATCAGCGGCGCGTTAAGCATTTTAGCATATTTTGCCTATATACAACAACGCTGCAGCTTGACCTTCGCCGACAGTGGTCTCCACATTTGGCATTTTCAAAAGCGATTTATTATCCTGAACGAAGGAGGCGCGAACTGATGATATTCGGAAATAGTCTCTACTTCGCCAGAAGATTGTTTTGTTTCAATCGCAACTCGATCCTTTCCTGTCGGCCGTTTTGCAGATATTGAAAAATATTAATTCAAACTACTGACCCTATCGGCCTTGCATCCTGTGTGTTGAAAAGCCGCTCGGCAACTTCTGCTTCCGGTGTCGATAAACGATCGCACACATTCGGAACAAGTCCGGTCGCCTGTCCGGGGTCAATCATCCGCAAGTCGTTTGCTGTACGATCTACTCCACCCAGCCATCGTACGGCTGTGTGTGCTTTGCGCCCCAGCAAAATGCTGATTGATGAGACGATCGCAAACATCCGAAAGCAAACCAAATGCGACGCCCACTGTGTGTACGGGGGACCCGTTTTCGGACCGGCAACAATTCCGCCGCCGATCATCCCGAATCACCGCGATCTTACGAACGCGACACCACCGAAACCAATCTCCTACGCCGGGCACGTTCGGCTACGCATTTGCATATAAAAGTATCAAGTAAAGAAGAAAGGAACAATTCGACTCGAGGCGCACAAAACACGCGAAACCGCGTGCTCCACCGCGTGCAAGGTGTCCGCGGCTTTCTTCCCCGGCCACGACGATCTTTCACACATACGCGTGAGACGACAAATGCCACATGCGAGCGTGATTTCGAACGCAATCTCCGTGCGCTTCATGAAGCCCCTTTTTTTTGGGGCCGTGGGCTGGAAGAAAATGATCTTCACCGGGTGATACTCGATCTTGATCTTCAAGCTCCGCATAAGGAAGAAGAGCCTTTTCATAACTTTTTCTTGACCGTTTTCTTTTTTTTTTGTTGATCTCCCTTCAGTTACGTTCCGTTACGTTATATTAAAAATGCGTTCGAAATGCACGTAAACAAGCCCTCTACAAAAAAGCGACCCAACAAGACCAACAAGATAACACATGAAGATAACGAAAAGAGACTCGTCCTGAAATGGCGAAATAATTTTTCATGTTCCTCGACCGTCCCAGATGTGATCGTTTTGGGGAGTCATTCGCTATGCTCACTGTCCTGATGGGTAGGACAGAGGACGATACCCTTCGAAATAAATAATGCCGCAAATAAGTCACCCAACCCAGAAGCATTCACAAAACCCCGGTGTCCGACCGACCTGCCGCTGAGGCTGAGCTCAATTATGTTTCACGACTTTTTGGCCACGTACTGGCGTTGAATTATGATTATGAGGCTTTTGCCGCATTATATTTGAAAACTTGTTTTTTCCATCTCTCTCTCTCTCTCTATCTCTTCCTCGTGAAGCTTTTGCTTCCTCAGACTACGAAATGAAACTTTGCTTCCTACTTTTGTAGATTGGATAAGCGTAATGAAGTACATATGTGTATGTGTAGACCTAAATTCAAATACGCACCAAACAAAACATTGCACATTCACACAAATGATACGCATCGTAGACAAAAGTAGACGATTTACACACTCGATTTCTACTAGTTCCGATGACTGGCATTTCGAATGTCTTACGACGGCATATTATTACCACTGAGAAGAGACGAGCAAGTTTTTTTTTTGCTCATCTTCTTAATACTCTTTTACGATGGTCGAATTCTTTGCATTTTGGTGCACGATTTAGCTCCCTTGGCAACCGCGACCGGCAACCGGTGTAAGGAGAGGTACACAGTACAAAAAAGGTGTGCAAGTCCGCTAGAATCGAATGAAACCGACACGATTTACACGATTTCGTGTCTTAATTTACGGTCACTGTGAGCTACTGCAATGATAAAGAAAATAAACAGTCCTTCATTAAGTCGAATGATTTACAGGACGGCCCAGATGCTGATACTTACATTGATTTTGCTTCAACTTACAGACATGCTCGCAACTGATCAAGGAAGGTGTAAAACTACTGATACAGAGCAAACGAAAGCACAGCGGTGGAGACTCGAGCGATGGTAACGAATCCAGCACGTCGAAGGCGAAGATACCTCGACGGCGTGAAGCCTCCATGACCGACCACCGGGAGACGAGTGAAGATGACATCGACTCAAAGGCGAGTCCTCGCTCAACTGTTGCGGTAAGTAGTTGAGGGCCTTGAAGTAGGAAACGAACTTTAGCTGAAGCATCTCAATACAACACTTCTGCTTGCTATCATGCATCTTCCCAAACAGCTAACACCGGAAGACGAGGACCGGCGACGGCGACGCCGTGAACGAAACAAAATCGCTGCGACCAAGTGCCGCATGAAGAAACGTGAGCGTACTGTGAACCTTATCAACGAGTCGGAAACGCTGGATGCGCAGAACAAGGAGTTAAAGTCGCAAGTCAGTAAGTTAGAAACGGAATGCCGGAAGTTGCTCGAGGTACTACAGGCTCATGGTCCTACCTGCGTTCACCAGAAGGGCTATCAGCCGCTTCCGTCACTTTCTACCATTACTGGTAGCAGCAGCAGCAGTAGTGGCAGCTCCTCTAGTGGCGGAAATGGCAAATATCTGAACGATCTGAGCTATCTTGATCAGAATCAGGCGAGCCAAGGAGAGATCAAGTACTCGGAATGTTTGAAATCAGTAGCCTCCACTTCCGGTTCTTCGATGGACAACTTTTCGAAACAAGATCCTAGTACCGTTCTGCCTCCTGGCTACTGTAAGCTCTCGCCTACGGAACCGACAAACTTCCTGCTAGAATCGGAACTAGCCGTTGAGCAGACGGTCAAGTCGGACTACATTCCCGGACCAGTTTCGGTTTCTGTTGCACAGTCTACCTCCACCAGCCATCAACCGGTGAAGAGTGGGCGAGCGAAGCCCGGACCTAAGCCACGGCAATCCCGGGCACAGAACAAATCGAACCCAGCATCCGTTGCACCATCGGCCGCAACGAATCTGCCTTCCATCAGCAACACTAGCAACACTACCTTCGTCAGTAAAGGAAATCCCCTAATCGCAGCGACGCTCATGACGACAACTCCCTCTTCTTCTCCGTCATCTGTATCTTCCCCACTAACGGCGACAAGCTCGATCTCCACCGTGAACGTAATCAATCCAATTGGAGCGCTCGGTACGACAGACGACGATGATTTCATCCTGAAAAGCGAGCTCATTGACACAAACAGCCCCTACACCACAGTCCAGAGTGCCGATCGGTTCCTGTTCGACGCTACCCTCGATCTTTACAACAACAACGCACACAGTCCGCTGACTGCAGGTCTTAATTGCCAACAGCAGCAGCAGCAGCAACATCAACAGCAGTCACAGCATAATCATCATCTGCAGCAGCAACAACACAATGCATCCCTCAGCAACAATAATAACAACAATCCCAACATGATCAACGAAAATGACAAACTGAACCACCTAAATGCCATCAAGGACAACACCTCCAACACATTGCTCGAGTTTGGTGCCAGCTTTGAAACGCTAAAACCAGCTACGATAGACTACACGCAGCACCAGCAACAGCCACAACCGCAACACTCCAACGGCATACATCAACATCAACAACAGCAGCAGCAGCAACAACTGGATAGCTTACTCGTCGGTGATCCCACTCTCGGTCACATTCTCCACCACCATCCCCACCAGCAAAACCATCATCAGCATCACCAACATCAACACCAGCAGCAGCAACATCATCAGCATCACCTGCAACAGCAACACCAACATCACCAACTACAGCATCAACTACAACAGCATCACCTCCAGCAGCAGCAGCAGCAGCAGCAACAACACCAACAACAGCAACTCGTCAACAACGCTCTGGATCTTCTACCAAATGACTTCCTGCTACTAACCGACGATGATCCAACTGGTTTCACCGACCTAGACAGTGGTATCACCGCGTACAACAGCATCAACGGCTGTTTGGCGTGACCCGCATCATTCGATCTTTAAAGTATTCCCTTCAAATGACAACTTTACTCTCCAGACATACGCCCAGAACCACAACGCCCAATGGTAATGTCTCCGTTTAATAACTACTGCAAGTATCTCGAAACACCTGTACTTCAGGGATTCGTCTTTTGGTAGACAGGCTTATTGCACAATTTTAAGCAGCGTTGATATTCTTTCCCATGTTCCTTATTTGTCCGTCTTCCATAGTATCGTTTATGCCATAATTTGTGGACTCTCTTTCAGACTGATTGTACAATCCTTAACCACAGCTGTTGTTGACCCATTGCATCTGCGTAATAAACCTTCAAATCAATGCAGAAGCTTCCAGTCACAATTTTCACATTTCAGGCTAAAGTCCGTCCGATGTCTCTTCTAAATTGAGGCTAGGTGTCACACTTAACTTGAACGGAGTATGAATGCCCACGCAGAGCGACGTTCGCAACTCCTCAAATCTGTTTTTCGAATTTCGCACAAAACACAGACGGAGCTTGCGATCAGCGACAAGTCTCATGGTTCAGGCAGGTTTCGCCTTTTATGTAGTGTTCCATGCAAATATGGATGCAAAAACGGATATACCAGTAAATGGAGGGAGGTGAAAAAGACACACGGCACAAGCAAAAAGAAAACGGAGGAAGTAAGATAGCAAAAACGAAAAGATCGGAAATGCATTCCTTTTTCGAATGTAAGGTTCAATAATCGTATCTCATTTTATTACTACTACTACTACTACAACTACTATACACTGTACTGCATGTTATCATGATTAATATTATTGTTATTATTCTTACTTTTATACCTACCATTATTCTTATTTCTACTGTAGCTATCTTTTACCGTTTCTTTTTTCCTTTTCCTTACGCGGCACTTATTTCCGCTGTTGTGTACGTGTCGTTTTCATCTCCATTTACTCGGTGTGGACCCTTTTTGCCATTCGGTTTAGCGTGTTGTCAAATTTCGCGGTGTATCTTTTCCTTCACACCCGCAAGCTAATTTTTGTCAACCAGCAGAATGTTTACCACTCTCCTTCCTCCTGGCCGCTCTTCCTTCTTACAAATGCCAGTCAATTTGAATACTGCACAATAGAATAGCTTTGCTTTCGAACGGCATGAAATTAAATTCGCATGTTGTACAGTTGTCAAAACGCTTTGAACGGCTCGCACATGGCGAAGATTAAAACCGCGAGAACAAAACGCGTGGAAGTCATACCTGCTGTCGCCATGGCAACGGTCGTAAAAGTGCAAAGTAAAAAAAAACACGCGACTCACGTACTCTGTCTGTGTGCCGCTTGTACGCAACCTCTTTCATACCGTTTCACTCGAAAGGTAGGGCCGTGTTCGTTTTTTTTTCCAACGTACAATTTCCTTTGCCGCGCACAAAGTAAATTCATTAATTAAATTACCATTTGGACAGTGTGACCTGTCCATGGGGAAAGAAAGAACCCCGAACATGAAGCTTGCGGAGCCGACCGAATCAATGTGCTCGGACGGGGAAGAGGATTAAGCCATATTTGAATGTCCATTATTGGGATTATTTTCGAGTAAGTCTGATTGATATATAGCGCGGAAAGAATCTCAAATTATCCAACACCCGTTTTTCGTCAAAACTTGTGACATTGAACAAACACAACACACACACACTCACACGAATACACGCATTGGTCCAAACCTCAACATTCCAACACGAAAAGGAACTACGATAACGTGTTATTGGCACAACTTGGTGTCGTTTGCTAAACGAATAATCTTTTCCACTTTGACCTATCAGAACGATGAAGTACCACCAATTAAACGGATGGACTACGAAGCCTAAAAGCGATGTAAACGATTCGGAACTGGCTGAACCAGCCGGAGGGAATGTTCTAACACCAAACGCAAATGTTACTGCTTTCCTTACATTTCAGACGGATTTTCGGATCATTCAAGCAACCAACGGAAAGTTACCGAGTTATATGCAAATATGTCTCATGGTCTGCATGCCAAACGGAAAGTTACCAACAAATGCACAAAAGTACGATTGCTTTTCATCGTAGTACGTTTGTAAGTTGCCTTTGTTTTATCCAATGCTAGTGGAACATGATTAAATTACGGGTGCCATACTATTTAATGTACGTATCGACTACATTCAACGAGAGCATGCTATTACAGTCAGCTAATGTTAAACATAAACTCAGTTTATTTCAAATTTTATCACGTGGTATAATATGTTTTTTTTTCGCGTGAGGCATCACCATCACACCATACGATTAGTCTTCGTCTTCGAGTTTACTATCTTTTTAGCTTAAACATATATTCTTAGTAGTGTTACATTTGCCATACAACGCGTATGGCGCATTAAAGGTCACAAGCGCATCTCTAACGTGTTAAGTTTCTTGTTTAAATATTCAGTCGCTTTTGCCTTCGTAGGCCATCCATAATTTTTCGTTCTGATGCACCGGCTCTCAATGTGGTTAAGACTATTCAGATAGAAGGTATTATACGCGCAAGACATCACAGTTCTCTCTCTCGAACTCCTCCACCATTTTCTGATCCGATCCCATCATCCCAATGTTCAGATCGTCGCCTTAAGGGCCATCTTAAGCACAAACATCCAGCAACCAAGACCAATTTAAAGTTAGCTATATTTGGATAGTTGTAAAAGTAACATTATTATGCGTAGCTACCAACCGAAAGCTTACTGTGAGATCTAGGCTATAGAACTATGCGGAGAAGCGAGGCGTACAAACAGCAAAACCCAACTGCAGCGAAGACACAATCGCCAACATATGTTCGTCGTGCGGCGCATTACGACACGAGTATATATTATATATATTTATAAACTAACACTGTTGCAGCGCGTTTTGTTTTTGTTTTAAGAAAGTGCTCCACACGGCACGAGCTAAGCCCATCGTGGGAGGATAAACGGAGCTATAAGTTAATAGGTTAAGAGCGGGGCGACGAAATGCAAATCAAATTAATTTGTATACCATTTTAGGGGTGAGTCGTATTACTACTAGACCAGCACTTCGAAGGAGCTACTGTGAACGTCTTCGTTTCATACTCAGGCAATCAGTATCAATTTGGACACGTTTAGCTTCACTTGTTTTGTTCCCCATCTCCGGCCGGTTCCACGGTGCTTCCAGCGGTTCAGTAGTTCCACTGTACCCGGTTGGAAACGGACGGGATAAATGCAAAACTCGTGAAGCTAACACGCGCTTAAACATCGTTGCCGCTAACATGCCATACCATCGCATGCCTTATGTAGCCGAAAAGGCAGGAGAGGGAAGAAAATTCATTAACTACACTGGATAAAATGCCTTCCTATTTCGATGAATAGGTTATAATGCATGCATTCTAGTTATTTTCATCATCATCAAAACCATCAAAACTCGCACAAATCGAACAGCAGATCAATAACAAGGAAAGCAAACGAGAGAAAAATAGACAACAGATATAAACATTCAATATACATTGCATACATTGCTAACTAGCCTTAGATGTGTACGTGTTTTATGTATGTTTTTATTTTCGTATTTTGTGCAAATCTGCACAACGACCACGACAAAATGTTTCAAAACAACAAAACGATGACGAGAGAACGGTTGAAAAGGTGCTTATCGGATTGCTAAAAATGCATTGCAAATTACAAAAAAAGTGTGATATAAACAAGTAGAGAGTTGAAGAAAACGCTAGACGGAAGGATATTAAAAAAGTGCGTAAAGGATATTTCTTTTATTATATCTTCAAAGCACCGGTACAATCACAACTGTTGCGAGACCTTTCCTACGCGATTTTCAATCGATACGAGCTCATGCAATTTTCACATCCTTTCCCTTTGCGTTTTATTTGCTGGCCATCTTGCAAAAGAAAGCACACCACGAAATAAAGGGTTATCCCCGTTGGCCGACCTTCAGTTTTGTTTTCCCTTCTAAGCATAGCGCGATGTAAACCTATCGAATGAAAATTATTATTCTACTTTGTACCTGGCCCCTTTGAGCTGTTGTAGAGGCCTCGTTGTTTGATATTAGCAAACAAGCGAAAGCAAAAAGAGACGAAGATAACAACTCAATCCGATACGAGCGGCAGTAAAATGTAATGTAAAGCAAAAATCAATCTTATGTAAAAATCTCCTAACATTACTTTATTTCCTACGACATGAGCAATGAGATAGGGTTCGAAATATTCCATTGATGGGATGTGGGCACATCCAATGTAGGTAGAAAGAAGTTTCGATTTGCAAAAGACAACTGAAACAGTTCGATCACCATGCTTTCCTCCCATCTGTCATTGTGTAGTGCGTGAGCAACATCTAGCTACTGTCTCTATCGAATAAAAGCGTGTCTATAGTGACTTTATTACAAGTAAATGTTTAAGGTACAATGAGAGATAAGCAGATCGATTAGTGAAACCCCCATGTAACATCTTCATCGTATCGTTAGCAGCTATCTAACTTCTACACAATTGTACGGGATGCGGATCTGCTAGACAGACGTATGTCTGTCGTCACAAACTGTTAACACAGAAATTGGCTGCAAAAGCTGGGCATCTAGCCGTCAAATGCTTCCATATGTGAAACGCGCACAAAACAAGCAGAATGAAAAATCATCAAAGGATTCCGTGGTTAAGCTTCCATATTGTGTGAAAGCAAAAGCACACGATCGATACAGATATTGGGTGTTTGCATAAGTGTGTATTACTATCCTATTGTGCAGCTTAACTGAACTGAGTATAGTGAAGGAAAGGATACGGAATGGAACAAAAAAGGCCCCACACAGCATAGCTGAATGAAGGCAACGTGAAACGAATTCGAAACGAGGTTAAAAAGCGTATAAAAGCAACACTTCCGCCTTGTTAGAAAAGTAAGATTGAAACTTGAGAAAATATTTACAAAGAAAAAAACGGGAGAAACAAAACATCTGTTTGCAAATGCTCGTGATGAACCAGTGTAGAAGGGAAATAAAATACAGGCTACAATGTGAAGCATACAAAAGCGTATTATTTCTGTTGCTAAAATGCAAGTAAAAAGTGCAAAACGAATCCTGGCGGTAGAAACAAACAACAAAGATTTGTCGGAAACAACAATACCACGAGGAATAAAAATATAGACAACATCGGACTAAAATTAGCCCAATATAACAACGATTGTGTTTTGTTTTGCGTGTTTTTTTTTCGCATCCGAAACCCATCACGGAGCTGCCCCATGTGCTTCCCGTTTTGATTTATGGTCGCGAAAAAACTTCACCAACTTCCCGTGCGCTTGTCCATATCTTTCTAGGTGATCCATCCGCTCGGAGATCCAGGCCGGCAATTTCTGGCGAATACGTGCCCCGGTGCAGTAGCGCGTGTCGAGCAACAGCACGGCCGCGTAGTCACGTATGTGTCGTACTGCGCGCCCAATGCACTGATTAACCGCTTTCATGCAGAGATTCTCGTAGTACTCATCTCCCGCGGTTGTGCCAGCCGTCCCGAGCGTCAGGGTCCGATCGAGAAAGCGCATCCGTTCGATCAACTCCGGGCTGGTCCGATTCGGATAGGGTAGCCCCACCACCACCACACACCGTCCCAACTCGTCGGAAAAGTTTAGCCCCTCGCTCAACTTACCACCGACGACACTGAATAGAATGGCTCCGATGGCAGACCGAGCGGCTCGGCCGTATTCGAGCAACGTTCGCTCCACCTGGCCGGCCGTCTTCGGTTCACGAAACACTTTCTTGCGGTCTTCGAGTCGCGCAAGATTGCCGGACTGTTCTAGGTGCCGGTAGAACTGATCGAGCGCATCATATGAACTGAAAAACACCACTACACCGTTCGGGACCACTTGGCAGACGTTTAGAAGCGTCGACTGGAGCTCACTAATCTGTAACAGTGAGAAATTTGTTATGAAATTCGAGCTGGTTAACAGCTTGCAAAACTAAAAAACGGCCTTACGTACCATCTCCGTGTTTTGCTTGTTGGCGAAATTAAACCGAAACTCTTTCCCAGTCGGTCCTCTGCTAAGGGCGAGCGGTAGCACGGCATCCTGCGGGACGACGTGCGGATAGCTCTTGATCGTAAGTCGCTGCTTGTGCTGTCGAAAAATCTGCTCCGTGAGTTCTTCGGTCGGTTGCATTGTGCCGCCTGCCAGCACGACCTAACGACGTGTCGAGAACAATAGGTTAATATAATTTAAAACTGTTAGAATAAAAAACAGCAGCCATCCTACCGATCGACAACTTTGAATGATGTTCTCGAACCGTGCACCCGGATTCAGCAGCAGATACTTCATGCACGACTGCGCGTCATCCTTTTCGTTGAACGATAGCAACACACGACTATCTCCTCCACTGTCCTCCACAAGGCACTCGAGGAAATTTATTAACGGGCGTATAACATTCGCCGCTGGTTGTTTCGATGGTTCCTGTCGACTGCTGACGTTTTCCTGGTTACTTTCTTGTGGAGGTGGCTCCATAGCCTGCTGCTTGCTCGTCCCGCCGGAACTTGAATTCTTTTTCATGCCTTGTTCCTTGCGTTTTTTATCGTCCTCCAGGTTCTTGAGCAGTGATTTCAACGCACTCGTTGCGACTTTCGAGCTTGTGCCAACCTTCGGCCGAACGGGAGGAACATTCTGCCGGAATAGCTCCGGTGGGGCACTTTGCGCGAAACCGTGCACCTTCTGTGCAATGCGCGAACGTTCACAAAACGCAAGGATCTCGACAAAGTTCAGATTGAATATGTCTCCCTCCAGCAACAGTTCCTGTGTTTGCAGCATCCTCGACGCTGGCCGGTTCGTGCCCGTTTTCCCATCCGGAGACAATAGCTTAGCTAACCGTGTTGCAATAAAAATTAGCTGATTGATCCGAAGCAAGTTTTTCGTCGAAAATCGAGACAAATAGCGAGCCTTATAGGCGGACAGCTGCACTCTCACCTGCCGAAGCTGCTCCTGCCGCAGCTCCTGGCTGTGGATGGCTGCCAACGTGTCGAGCAAATTATGTGCCTCGTCGATTATTAGGATTGCATCGCGCAACACGATGCCGGACTGTTGGCGAGTGCGGCGATGCAGAATCAACTGGTACGGAACCATCAACAGCTGCGCATCCGGAATAGCGGCTCGCGAGGCATAGTAAGGACAGGCTTTTTCACGCTTTCCCGCCTTCACGAGATCCTCGATGTCGGGCACTTCAAAAAGGGTGCCATTTTTCAGGTTCTCTATTGCACTTTGGTTAAAATAAGGACACGATTGGGTCAGCTTTCGCCGTTTCTTTCCTCGCTGACCATCATCGTTCCGGCCGGCCGGGGTCTTGCCACCCTTTTTGAGTAACTCCAAGCATCGTTCGTTGATGAGCGTGGTGGTTTTCAACTTCTTAACATCCTCGTTTATGCAGAGACTTTGACGCGATGCCAGCGATATCAGCCGCAAGTCCGTTGCATGCTGCGTTTCCTTCACTTCGCTAACAACTTGCGACAACTGGGAGTGGGTACGACTGCAGAATATCGCCTGCACGGGACGGTATCGCTCTTCTTCCTCGTTGAAAGGGCCACCCAACTCTTCATCGCTTTCGTCGCTGTCTTCCGGAATCAGAAAAGCATCCTCATCGATTGTAACATCCTGCTGGAGCAGCTGGCGTTCCGGCCGCAGTGGTTCATCTTTAGGAACAACCCATCGAGTCTTTTGCAATGCGGCTTTGTCCTTCATCTGCAGTAAGTGCTCCTGGTAGTCTTCCAACGATTGCCTAAAAAGCATTAGCTCTCCCAACTCTTTCCGCTGGCCCATCGCATTGTACTGTCCCGATATCCAATCGCTGGAAAGTTCATTTTCTTTTTCTAACCGCGCTATTTCGCTTCGCAAGCGATCGATTTTCGCACTCAGTTCCTCTCGCAACGTCCGTGTGTAATCTTTTAGCCACGTTAAGGTTCCACAGGTTAGACTCAACGATTTGCCGGTACCGGTAGGACTCTCGAAGATTCCGATGCCTCCACCTTGTAGCACTGAGTAAAGCGATTTCATAAAGTCCAGCTGAATATCGTATGGCAGGAAAGGAAACGCAAAGTCCGATCCTTCCTCTGGAGGTACAAGTTGTTTTGCTGGCTTAAAAGGTGCCATTTTTATGTGTAAAACACATTAAGACTAAACCCACATCAACGCACTGTATTCTTTGATTGTTTACGCTTTGAAGACTCTTTGTTGTTGTGTTGTTGTTGCATGCCTCATTTTGCGCCATTTTTTAATGGCACAGCATGTAACGCCTAGCGCTGTATGTGTACCTTGGTCGCGCAGTGGAGGCCGGCTGGCCATGCTCGAAACTGCTTGCTTGATTTGACAGCTTTGACGGCTGCTAAGAACAATATCAAGAACAGACAGTTGTCACATCAACAACAACACGAAGAAGAAGAGGAAGAAAAACAACGATGGCGGCCGGTCCGATAGCAGAACGAAATCAAGGTAATTTTTCATGGAAATGTGCTTTAATTACTGTAATAATGCTCCTCTCGCTGTACCCTGCTACACATCAATGGTGCAGTGTTTATAAAATAATTCTTTCCTGCTGAATCTCGTGCTGGTTTCAGTCGAAGCGGTTGCTCGATTGCAATGCGTCGCTTTTGTTTACGAAGGAAACTGATCCTAACTTTCTTCATCGTGTGTACGCTTTCTACCATTTCTCAGATGCGACGATTTACGTCGGCGGGCTGGACGATAAAGTCACGGAGACGCTGCTGTGGGAACTCTTCGTACAGAGTGGCCCGGTGGTGAATGTGCACATGCCCAAGGATCGTGTCACGCAGATGCACCAGGGCTACGGGTTCGTCGAGTTCCTTGGCGAGGAGGACGCCGATTATGCCATCAAAATTATGAACATGATCAAGCTGTACGGAAAGCCGATCCGTGTGAACAAAGCGTCCGCCCACCAGAAGAGTCTGGACGTCGGGGCGAACATTTTCATCGGCAATCTGGATCTGGAGGTAGACGAGAAACTGCTGTACGATACGTTCTCCGCCTTCGGTGTGATTCTTCAGACGCCCAAGATTATGCGCGACCCCGAGACTGGCAACTCCAAAGGTTTCGCCTTCATCAACTTTGCGAGCTTCGAAGCATCCGACGCGGCAATGGACGCTATGAACGGGCAGTACCTTTGTAATCGTCCTATATCGGTGTCGTACGCGTTCAAGAAGGACTCCAAAGGTGAGCGGCACGGATCGGCGGCGGAACGTTTGCTGGCGGCACAGAATCCACTGTCGCACGCCGATCGCCCCCATCAACTGTTTGCCGATGCGCCCGTACCGCCATCGATGCATCCGGGCATGATGGGTGGCCATCCGATGATGCCTCCGCCACTGTTAGCACCTCCGCCACCACCATCCAATCCGGCGGCCGTGCTCCCGCAACCACCCATAATGCCACCACCGCAGGCTCCCACTGGATATGGCGGACCGGGAAGCATTCCTCCTCCCCCGTTGCCCCCACCGCTCGGCGTTCAACCCCCACTGCCCACAGCCGCACCGATGGGCATTCCGCCACCGCCGCGAATGATTCCTCCTCCACCCTGGCAACAACCAGGCGCTCCGGCACCACCAGCACCCGTCGGCGCTCCGGCACCACCTCCAGCTCCCTCGACACCGTTTCCGCCACCACCTCCATCATTTCCTCCAGCAGCTGGCAACGCACCAGGTGGACAATATCCACCACTACCGCCAGCACCGAGTACACCGCGGCCTCCTCCTCCCGGGGCGGTGAGGCCACCGCAACCGCCACCTCCACAAATGCCCGGCTTTCCGCCAAGACCGCCGCCGGTCGGAGGATTTTCGCCCCAACCGAGACTTCCTCCACCGCCACCATCGGCTGCCTATAACGCCGACGGCTACGCAGCGTACTAATTAAAGTAGATAAACAAAAAACTAAGGTTTGATCAAAACAGATCAACAGTCTGGTTCACTTTCCCGCGCCAGCACGATGTAGCGGCGACGTTTGCTCTGTATTCATTTTGTTTGTATGGTACAGAAAATTGAAAGTAAATAAAGAATGGAATCATCAACACCATTTTTCAAGTTTTTTTGCTGTTGTTGCTATGCGTTACTAGTACCAGTCGGTACCTTACCACCGTTCAGTTTATGGCGTTTCTTCCGAGCATCCGAGTTTTTCTATCCTTATCCACCTAGGAACACATACGCACGCACACACACACACACAAACATGCAAGAAAGGAGATCATTGTTTACTTTGAATAACAACCCCCCCTCATTCGCACTTTACAAAGGACCTTCCGATGGTTCCTTTGATTGGATTCCGTTCGGTAAGTACAACCTCTACCATTTCGATCGCTTCGTCCAGTCCTTCGGCGTCCAGTGAAGACATTTCGAGTCGATGCGAATCTTTCGCTTATCCATCGCTTTTTTGTGCTGATCGATCGTCTCTTTGTTGATGCAGATGATGTACTGTCCCTTGTAGTAGTTGATTAGATTCAGTATCTGCAGCGTCGAAATAACGTCCTCCTTTTTTATACTGGTTAGTTCACATATTTCACTGCAAAAAACACAACGACAACGAAACGTTGATCAGTCAGTTTCGGAAGCAGCGTTCCGGCAGACGATGCAGCTTACTTTATCGTTATTTGCGGTTTTTCGTTGTCTCCTGTTGGCTTCTGGAGGATTAATATTTCTAGTATCGTCTGCGCCCAGTAGCTGCGGTACGAAAGTAAACCTAAATCGGACAGTGGCTTCTCCGGTGAACCCGTTTTTCCCTCAAATTTGGACAATTCATAACCTAAGAGGGAGAAAATAAAGCGTCGCCCGATTAAATCCATTGTCCACGACCATTCCGAGAAGCTTTACCATCAAACACTTACTAAACTCTATCAATAGCTTTCCGTAACCCTTTCGCTGGTACGGTGGAATAGTCAATATGCACGCCACATTGTAGTCTTCCGTGCTTTCCTTCTCCTTCGAAAAGTAACCGACGATGTGGAACCCGCGCGTATCGTACTCGGTCATCACGTAGAACAGGAACGGGTCCGTGTCGTAGTAGAGCGTTTTGTGGTCGAGGAACAGCTTCGCGAGCAGGCAGAGGTTTTGGGCGTAGCTTTTGTTTTTCCTCCCATCGATCTCGAAAAAGCTGATCGTGCTCTTGCGGTAGATCTCGTTCCCGGGTGGATGCCGCAGGTTGCACTTCTCCGTGTGCCGCTCGAGACACTTGCGACTTTTCCGATACTTCAGGCAGAACTCGCAGATGTAAATACACGACATCGTGCACATCTCCTGCGGGTAGGGCGCAAAATACCATGGTTTGATCCGATGCCGGCCGAGCTCGATCAGCTGTACGTTCTTCATGCGCGTCACTACATCGTCGTGGTGCGCCACCATGCTGCCCGATTGGCGCGGTGTCGGGGTCGATGGGACGTCCTCGGAGTCTTCGTTTTCGGTGGAGGTCGCTTTCCGCTTGCGACTGATCTTTTTCTGCAGCGCTGCCTCCAGCACGGCACCGCCATTGACCGTGATTTCCGGCGTCTGGACGGGGCTGGCGGGTCGGGAGCAGGTGAGGGCGGGAGGTAATCGCTTCGGTGTCGTTACGCCGGTATTCTGGCCCGTCGTCAGACCGTCCTTACGGGGAAACTGCACCTTCCGCATATCCAGAAACTCTTCTGTCACCCATTCGTCCAGTCGTTTGTTAACTGAAAACCAACCAACGAACATGTAAACATTTCCAATGCCGAGCAAAGAGTTCCCTGTGCGGCGATACTTACAATCTACATAATGTACGTAGTAATAGCATTTCCTATCCGAACCCTCCCTAATGCTGATGATTTCTGCTAATGGCCAATCGTTCGTCCCGCTCATTTTCACCGGCAACCGGCAGCCTTCGACCAGTGAGGACTGTAAACAAAGCATAAACAAACAGTTGTAATCAGTCGCCGTACCGCACACGCAACTCAGTCTTGCTGTGTGCTGGGTGCTCCCGGTGCGCGCCTTTCGGTTCTTGCTCCCAGCACAACAAACATTGCCACAAAGAACACCGAAATGATGCAAATAGGGAAAACTGAGCGTAGCTCTGCGGGTCCTCTGCGCAAGGGATACCTCCAATGTTTACATCGCACAGGACGGTTCAGGGAATCGCGCGTATGGTGGCGGCGGCATACCGGGGAACCATTGTCATATCTGCATTACACAAAACACTTACCGCCGAATCGAAAATCGTTTGTGCTGCGTCCTCGGAATCCATTTTTCTGTGAAAATTTCGCTGAAAAACAATCCCGAACAGCACCTCGGCCTTTGTACTTTTTTATTTTGTTTCCACCTTTTGACAGCTCGATTTCGCCCGTTGAACTTCAAAATGCTATCTGTTTTCGCTCCGGTTCGCCAGTGTTGCCAGAGGGGGCGAAATCATCCAACGTCCAGGTTTTTCAAATTTCATCCGTTATTTGTTGTTAAAAGGCACTACGTTGACTAGTGTACATCAATATCGGTATTGTTAAACGTATTAAAATAACTGTGCTATGCTGAGTATTCATAAAATGAATCATGAATCCACCGTAATCTTCAAATGGAAAAAAGTCAAATCCCATATCTTATATTTGTGTGTAATACCTGTTATTTAAGTGCACTGAAATACTCCCAAACACCACACGAACGCCAACCATGTTTGCAAAATATCGTTTTATTGTATTTTTGCTCTCGTTGAATGAGAAATGAAAACCGATCTCCGATGGTGCAAAATTGTAATAGAAAATAAAATCTATCCCACATTCCCCACCCTAGACGCAGATCACAAAGCATCATTATGTTACTATATTTTTTCAAGAAGAACCACTTAACTTTTTCACACTTCGTGGCCTCGTTCGATCCGCTCAAGAACACATAAACGTGGATAAAACGCAAAGTAATAATCATAAATTTATAACCAATCGCCAATGAAACAGAAAAAGAACCGAAAGGAAAGACATCTAACTCCCCTCAGTTCCTGCGGCAGCATTATGCTCACAATGAACTAGCAAGCTATACGATTCTACCAGTCAAAAATACAGCGTCAAAACAAAAGACTAAACCATAATATACAGAAAGCGTATCCACCGAAACCGCATTTCTCGTACGATCTATCCTAATATCTCGCTCTCTCTCTCTCTCTTTTTTCCCCCCGAGCGCACGGGACGCGGTGGTGGAACGAAAAACTAAAACCGAGCAAATAAATAAAATATACAATCTACACAAGAGTCCCTACCGCAGATTCATTTCTCCCCACCCGGGACGTCGAAACAATAAAAACGAGAGGAACATAAAGCACTCCCAGCCACTTGCTGCAGCACAGGCTGTGTTGGAAGTTTTTTCCCCTTTTTTCGCGGGCACGGGAGTTTTCCCCCTTGCACCGCCGGCTCCGCTCACTACGTCCGAACCGCTTCATCCTCTTCCGGTTTATCTTTTGGTCAGTTTTTGTGTTCCCCTTCCCCGCAGTACGCTCGCTCGAATTCGTCGCTCGTTTCGAATTATTCGCCCATTTCTACGCCGGTGTGCGTTCTTGCGATCGTTCATCTTGCGGCTAGCAGCAGCAGCAACAGCATCATCAGCACCATCATCATCATGAACATCAGCGCGATGTCGCCGTGTATATTGCCGCGTATCGAATTCCTTACACTTTTATGCTAAAAATATAGAAAGCCCCCCCGTCCCCCGTCCCCCGTCCACCCTAGCTCCGATCGCATCGCGCGCGCACTTCTCACCCAACCCTCACGCTCACATGCTCATGATGCTCGTCTAGTTTTCATCGAACATTAGCTTTGATTTATACCAACGCTTGGACCGGCGTGGCGTACTGTGGTGGTGGTTTGTGCGTTGTCGGAAGAAAAATTATATTAAAAAATCCGCACCTTCCTGCGACGATCCCGCCGATGCAACGGGCGAACACCAAAAAATATAATAAAACGGCGTACAACCGTTCGCTCTGCTCGACAGCTTCGTTTCGGTGGATGTTCGAGCCAGTTCTTGTTCGAAATCTGCGGCGCGGAGAACTCCACCGAACAAGCGGTCGAAGGTAGGTACTCCGCAGCTCCCAACCATTGTGTTGCCTTTGCGGTCGGTTTGTTCTTTGGCTTGTTTCGTTGCGGCTTGTCGGGTGATGTACACGCGCTCCAACGGAAACACGACGTTTTCCGCAAAGCCTCTACTCGTCTTGCTACGATTTTACCATTGGCAGTTCTTGCAGGCGGGCAATGCCTCGCCCGACGTCGTCCACTATTTCTGGTTCTCCTTCAGCTTGCGGATGAACTCCTGCTGATATTCACACTTCACCTTGACGTCCGGCGGACACATGGACAGCCGGAACTCGAGCGTGTCCGTCGCCTGATCCAGATAGCCCTCCTCCTGCAGTCGCTCGTGATCCATGAACTGTGGCCAACCCCAGATCTTCTTCAGCTTGAACACGTTTACGCCCTCCATCTTGATGTTTGCCGTCGGGCTTCGATGATGGAGCAGCTCCACGCGATACTCGAATCTGCGGGAAAGAGTTTTGCGAATCGCGTCAGAAGTTGCTCCAACCTAGGGATGCAATCGCTCACCTCGCCGATACGCCCTCGAACAGTATCAGATAGACACTGATATGATTGCCGCGGGCCTCGTTGTGTCCGTTAGCGTAGATCAGCAGCCGCCAGGAGAATCCCAAGTCATCCACCAGCGGATCGGAGTAGACAAAGCTGTCCTTACGCAGCATTTCGGAAAAGTTGCGCAACGTATAGGTCATCGTGCTGTACGCCGGTATCAGCTCCCTGTGGGAAAAGGGACAATCGGCGATTTGGGTTATTGGGAAATGAGCCCCACACCAGGGCCAGAGCGACATTCTCCAGTTGCGAAACACACACTCACCGTTTCAGTAGCTCACACTCGCGCTTCGCTTCCAGCCGGAGCAGATGGTGGTATTCGCACTTCGCCTTGTAGCTCGGTGGCCGCAGAGAAAATCGAAAGTACAATGCATCGTGCTCCTCGCTGACGAACCCATTCGCGCAGATCCAGTCCAGCCGGGCGAAACGTGGCCAGCCGAACCGTTCCTGAATGTCGAACGATTGTGTTCCCTCCATTTTCACCGTCTTGGCCGCATCGTTGTGCAACAGCTCCACGCAGTACTCGTAACTGCGATCGGATGCGAATAGAACAGTTGCAATCCCGGTTCGCTCATCCGACAGGCACGACACGCTACTCACCTGCCTGGAATGCCTTCTAGCAGTCTCAGGTACACGCTCAGACATTCGTCCCGCCCGTCCTTGTCGCCGTTGGCGTACACGATCAGCCGCCAGCAGCAGCCCAGATCGTCGTACGCATTGTCGGAGCAGATGTCTTCCTGGGCCTCACGCAGTGCGGTGAAGTTGCGCACCACGAAAATGTTGGACGCATACTCGGGATAGACAAGGGCTTGCAGGGACGTGTTGTCATCGCGCAGACACTTTATCCTTATCAGGTTCTGGTTCAATTGACTGTGGGTACGGAAGGGCATACAGAAAGCTCGGCCCATATCCCAAAAGTGAGGGGAAAACTTACGTATTAAACTGGGTGCGTAGCTTCTCCTCTTTCAGTGTCTGGTATTCCTCCTGGTACTGGCAGCGTAGGGCTAGGTTAGCCGGTCGAATCGACAGCCGGATGAGAATGGATCCGTCCTCGTTCAGATAGCCCTCCTCGAGAAGTCGCCGCACGCGGATAAACTTCTGGTAGCCCCGGATTTCGCCCACCTGGAAGTGATCCTCGGATTGGAACTTGACCTGGCGCGTCACGTCATCGTGCAGCAGCTCCACCGTGTACTGATATCTAGTGCAAACGAAAAAGCCACCAAACAAACTCAGCTGCCTGCCGTTCGCGCCTGGTTTCGACCACGATCCATGCTTACCTTCCAGCGATACCGTCACACAGCTCGACGTACGTACTCAGATAGCGCTGGCTGGTGTTGTTTCCCTTCGGGTACACGTTAAGTCGCCACCGGGACCCGACCGTGTCGGTGTACTGTTTTGAAAGCACGATCGACGTTGTGGGATCGCGAATGTTACAGATCGTGATTACGTTGCTGTCGTATTCACTGCAATGCGTAAGCGGAAATTAGACAGAATGAGAGGTAAAACAATGCAAAACAAACCAAATAACTATCATCCACCAAGGTAAACACTCTTTGCTAATCTCCCGCGCGATCAGGACGATTCTGGCGCTGGAAACCTCCAGGCAAAACGGCCGGCTAAGTGTCGTTATTAGCGCCCATTAGTCTACATCAACGTACCGAAAACGGCCACAAATTGATCGTTTCAGTTAACCTTCGCCAAACACTGTGCCTGGCGTAGAAATTATCACCATCATAATTAGGACCGAACGGCGGGTCCGACCAAATGTGGCCCGTCCTTTACGCCACCGCAAACCGCAGCGGCTGTCACACGCCACAGACCGTATCGCCGTGCATAATTACGGGCATCTCCTCTTACTGTGCTCGCTGCTACTAAATTCCACCAAGGTCACCCGAAAGATCTAATAGGCCGCCCATAACGAGTGCGATTGATCCGGACTCCGAGACTCCTCGGGTACGGTTGTCCGTCCGTCTAATGGCAGACCGCAGTCGCCGGCATGAACCAGTACACCACTCGCCCGATCCCCAATCACGGGACTCCAACGGTTGGAAACCGGAGAACACCGTGTCACGGCACAGTTTAGGGAGCTAATGGCCCACGAAAGACACCATCGTTGGGGGAGCGCGTACAAAGCGGCTGCGTTTGTGGAGCAGGTACGAAGAAAGCACGACACAAACCGCGTCGGGTGGTAATTATGATGCAAACCGACGGAAAATGGCCGCGGTGGTGGTTTCGTGTGGAGGCTCTTCTTCATTGTTTCTGCGGCGACCGAAAATTGATGGTTTCGGCCGATGGACCGATGATTGGCAGCAGTTAATCTTCCCCAAGACTACACAATAGTTTCATGTTTGCGCCCTAATCGTTTCGTGTCGTACGGCTTGGAGGGGGATCCCGTGCGCGTTGCCTTAAGCTGTTTGCTCGGCTGCGAATGCACCTAGGACCCCTCGCTCTCGCCCCGGGCACGGGTGTACTATGCACCGAAGATGTAGATCATCCTCTCGCTCCGAGAAGCGTCGGGTGGAAGCATAACCGATGCTGCCCAATTTGGAGCATTCAATTAACGCAAGGTTACGGAGCACGAATATCCAAACCGCTCTGAACGCTCCGTGTGGATCTTTTCAACGCACTTCGGGTGTCTTTGGATGGATTTCTCACCTATTGCGGGCTGCGATGCAACCCCGCTCGCACAAGTGGGTCAAGTACTTGGGGGCACTATTGTGCTGGCGTTGTGACCACAAACAACACACCGCATTTGTGACGAGACACATTTAACCAAGCCTAAGCACACCACCAAAGCAACCAATTAATTCCCCAGCCTCATTGAATATCTATCATCCATCATCGCAGCGCGGTCGGGATTTATGATTTCAATTAATGCTCTGAAGGGTCTTTTGATGAAATTATTTATTTGTCACGCTATCTGCCGTGGTGTGCGCGTATGCCATAAAAGCCCACACGACAAGTTGGTCGGTAGTCGGTAGGCGATACGGACAACTACACTAGGTGTGTTGTAAATTGCACTGATAAAGCATGGCACGATCGGAAAGTTATCCGAATGTATGAATGCCGTATGCGATGGGGCGGCCATTAGTCGTTATGCAACAAGCGATTTATTCAATTTTAAACGGTAAATCGATAAATTCAAATTGAATCCGATTGACTGACACCCATGATCCACCTTTCAACGGCCACATCACAGCACAGGAGGTCCCCCAAACGGTCAAACCATAAATCATATTGGCTGCCCGGCTTGGCTCGCCAGGCGTGTTTATTGCAAAAGCATCGATTACCCGGTCCAATAAAACATATTGCCATTAAAGCTTCATTGTCTACCCCGGCAAGGTGGGTATGAAAAAAAGCCCTCCATCATAATGCGACGTGCCCCACACGAGGCTAATTAACAAACACGCACGCAAACCACCAAACAGCAGAGGTCCTTGAATGGCACGACCATCAACTCCCAAAAATGGCACTAAACGGCACCAGAAATGGTGCAAATTATAGCGCCAACTATCGCGCGCGAATATTCACGCGTGTACGCGGTCGTGTACACGCGGCATGGGCGAAAAAAAAACACGGCACGGATCCTGGTGTTTCGTGGGTTTCTCATTCTCCACATGCCGTTTCTAAGCATCGTAAATCAACACGTATTGAGCTTTGTGGTGCTGATCCCGTGCGGGGTTGTGATCCGTTGCGAAAAGCGATCTCAAGGTTACGTGTCCGATTTTAAACGCTGTAATCATCCCAAACCCAAGTTTTACTTTCTCCGAGGATAGTTTTTTTTTATACAAAAATAAGTTCGAAGAACCCCTTGTATCCCTTTTTTACAAACGTACTTCTTGAACGATCGTAACTTGTGGTATCAACTTGAATCTTCTATCGAACAACGACGCTGCCGGACGATGGCGCCTCGGTGCTTTGACTATCTCAAACCGAAAGTCGCATTGTCAAAAATGAAACCATGTCAATCGGCTGCTAATGAACAACCCCGCAGGTCGCACACTAATTGTAAACTGATTGCGATCATGATCAACCCCACGATGTTGGTGGCGCCGTTCGCGTGCGAGAGAGAGAAAAAGGAAGCGGTCGCGAAAAATGCCGCGGGCCGATTAACGCAACGAATCGAATGAAAAGTCACGCAGCGACAACGGCTGAATTCGCATGCGGCGCGTCACCATAGTAACGGACATGGGTCAACATCCAGAAGCCAGTTGGAGTTATCAGGCCCGGCCGTTGCGCTGAGCTGCTTATCGTTTCGACACCAGCTTCAAACAATAACCATTTGCAATAAATTATTACGCACTTCGCTTCACGATTTGGGCACTTACAACCGCTCCCACCCAGCGCACACGAGCCGTGTGGGGATGAGAATGCATTAAAAATAAACAAAATAAACATTCATCAACGAAACGAAACGGGTTGTCTCGACGGGAAAGGCACCCACCAGAATATCAACACCATCAGGCATCGTCTTCGTCGCCGATCGTCGGCCGCCGCGAAGACCGCCGAGCGCATACAGTGTAAATAAAACATAATTAACACACCATTTAAATGCACCCACCGCTGGCAGCTGCGACGGCCAACGCCGCAGAAGAAGGACGACTAGACGACGCACCGCACCGTCACACCGCGTACTGTCACTGGCCACTACCACCAACACGCAGACGACGAAGGATGGGAAAAGCTTAATATAAAAATCGGCCGCAAATCGACGACGGGCAGAACAGAACGAAAGGGGTGTGAACTGGGTCATAAATTGCAGTTTGCTTTCGTGATGTAAAAAATGATTTACAGCTGCACCTCATAATAGTGCCGGCGGTGGTTTCTTTTCCTACGGGAAGCGGAAGGAACGGCATGAGAAAGATCGTATAATGCTGGGCTGGTGAAACACTGGCGAATTTTAATTAATCCGCTCCCACCGGGTCCCTGACGCTATTCTTGAGCTGCTTCAACACATTTCCCAACGTTTGCTTCGCGTAGTTATGAATATTTTTACTCCTAGCGTGCGTGTGTGAGTCGCCACCGGCAGATTTAATTAAGCATTCTTCCGCAAAGAAAACATCGACGCGTACAAGTGACACAGGTCGACGAACAGGCTGTCAATAAATGGTCCACTTTCGCGCTGATCCCTAACGCAACGGCATAGTCTCCACATTGTTTGTCGCCTTTCGGCGGCATAATTTGGGGTTCGCCATTTTCATGGCACGGCTTGAGGGGGGAGAAATTCCCTCCCTCTCTTCCCAACAAAAAAAAAACGAGTCAGCATGCGTCGACATTAAGGTTCTGGCGACCCCGGCCGAAAACCTTTGCGCGCCGCTGTTCGCGGGTGGCCCAGTATGCGCTAATTGACTTCACGCCAACAACGCACGTCAGCATGCTCGCAGCATCCCTCTAAGCTGTAGCCGAACGTCAGCGAGACGATACGCTCGGCTGTTACGCTTGGCGCGCTTGGCTCGCCATACACGAACCCAGTACTTTCATCCTCTGCACCATTGTTCTCCGACGGTTTGTTTACCGTATGCCACACGATCCGTCTTTTGGGTTCGCATGATAATTAGCGTTACATTAGATTAATATGTTCCATTGGTGACTTCAATTATGCGGTCCCAGTGTACACCGCACACCTGCAAGATCCGGCCAACCGGCTGTTGGTGTCGGTGGACATCATCGTCACGTGAGCCACCACCGGGTCCGAGTGAATCATGGTGTGCGGCTCACGTGGTTCGCATACTTCACCGCTGATGTCCATATCGCTCCCACTGTGCTGCCGTCAGCGCCAAGGGTTTGTCAAAAGGGAGTGGAAACTATTTTTACGCCACACAGCGGTGTGGACTCTACCTCTCTTCTGCTGCAGCCGAGGGGCCAGAAGCGACGGGCCTGCTGGCGATGGCCTGCGCGCTCACCCCGCGGGGACCAATTAAAATTTCTACTGATTGATCCCGGTGCACTTTCGCGTATTTGCTCACCGAAAGCCGCAAATGCCGTGCCCGTACCGGGGTGCTGCTCGGTTCGTGTGCGGCAAACGAGCCGTCTTGCTTGGAGATCATTTAATGCCACCCGAAAGGAAGCTGGACGACGACGAACGCCGGTGTGCCGGACGTGCATCGCGTACTAACAAGCGTACGTTGCTGAAATGCCCGCGCTGAACGCATCGTGTTCCGGCGTCTGGTTTCTGTTTCTGTGCGGAATGCGATCATACGCGCTCTAATTGGATGATTAGTTTTCCGGCAGTTTCCCGGAACGGCCCGGAAGGTCGACCGGATAGGTGTGGTTGGTACAAAGTAGCCCGCCACCCCGTCGCTACTCACTTGATGTTGTCCTTCATGAAGCGATCGATAAACTCCTGCTGGTAGCGGCTGACCATGACGATCGTGGGCGGACGAACGGAGAACTTGATCTGGAGCGAGTCCTCTTCGGGGTTGAGGAAGCCTTCCACCTCGAGCTGCTCGTTTTCGATCAGATCGTGCACGGGGCCGGTCTGGTGCAGCTCGAAGTGATCGATCTGCGTCAGTCGGATCGCTTTGGCCGGGTCCTCGTGCATCAGCTCGATGCAGTACTCGTATCTGCGGAGAGAACCGACGGGACATAAGCGACGATCGTAACAGCGCTCAGTCTCAGCCGTGACTTACCTTCCAATGACACCCTCCGTCATGATGAGCGTCACCGAGAGATGATCGCTCTTCCAGATGTGCAGACGCCATCCGAAGCCGACCACATCCCGTAGCACGTCGGACGTCCGGCACTCCTCCATCGGCTCGATCGCGTGGTAGTTCTTGATCACAAACACCTCCGACCGAAACTCGGGCACGAACTCACTGTGAATCGAAAGCCAACGGCGATCATTAGGCGCTCGTCCCCACCGCGCGCATCTTCCGCTTACCAATCCAGATCCACCGGAACGTGGTCGTGCCGGAAACCTTTGGAGGCCGGTGTTTGGATAAGTTGGCTGCAGCGTTGCACGAAATCGTCGTCCTTAAACAGCAGCTCCGGCTTCGGGCAAGTCTTCAGTTCGCTCTCCAGCCGCCGGTAGGCACCGGTGACGCGAGCGATCTCCGCCGTCACCGCATCCTTCTGGCGCTGGAGCAGTGTCAGCTTCGCCTGGATCTGGCGCTCGATGTTCTCGGCCTCGGTGTGCAGCAGCTGGCTGAGTTCCTGCAGCTTCCGGGCCTTCGAGGCCCGCACCCAGTCAATGTTCTGCTCGATGTCGCGCAGCACCGTGCCGACGTCGGCCAGGTACTCCTTGATGCCACCGAACTCGTGCCGGATCTTCTCCACCTTGCTGTCGTACACGATGGTGATCTTCTTGAAGGTGTGCTCGGCGTGCGTGTCATCGTGCAGTGCGCACGTCTCACAGATACACCCATGGCACGACAGACAGAAGAACAGCATTGGTAGTGCGTGCGTCGGACAGAGGCTGTCTCCACTCCCCGTACTGACGTCCACCGGGGGACATGTTTCCGAGGTTGTGCCATTATGTGTGGGCAGATCTGCTGGGGGCAGTGTTGCTGTCGTCTGTTCGCATACCTTCTTGGACTCTTGTTCTTCAACAGGCGATGGTTGCTCGATATCGACACTGTTGAGTTTTGCACTGTCCGTCGTATGTTTGTTGCGATAGCCGTTCCTGCGTGTTGACTTTGGCTCTTCGAATGTCACCGTAGCTTTGCCATTGCTATGACCACTCTTCGCTGCGGTTTCCGCATGCGATCCGTTACAGATGATCGGTTTCGGCACGTTTAGACCGTTTTCTGCAGGCGCTGAATCTGCCGAAGTCTTAACGGTGTCCGCTGTCGTCTTGGCACCATTCGAGAGCTGGCTCTTCGACGATAGGTTATCCTTTCGCTTACCATGCTGCCTGCCGTTCGTTATCGGTGGATGCATCTTCTCCGTGCCGGAACCGTTCGTGAGCATCGTCGTCTGTGCGCCGTTCGATGCGCCCGCTCGGGACGTCGTCCTCGGTGGAGGTGATCGGTGCCCGTCGCTCGGTGACGCATTGGTGTCACTTTCCAGCACCTTCACCACAACCCGAATCGTACCTGTTTCGGCTACCGGCGTAGCCGCACCATTGCTCAGCTTAAGTGACCCATTGTGGACCTCCGCAGTGCCGTTGGTGAGCTGCACCGGCTCACAGGCGCTCGTCAGCTGCTCATCCACCTCGGACGCACACTGCACCAGGTTCTCGAGCGGCAGCTTCGAGTGGCAGTTGGGACACTCGACACCACCGGGCGTTTGCACTCGCCTCGTACCGAACCACTTGGTGATGCACTGCAGACAGTACTGACGGGCGCAGCTCGGGCAGCGGCTCGGATCTTGCGGTTGGTTCCAGCACAGCAGACACTCGTTTAGTGTGGCCGGTGCGCTCGACTTTGGTCGATGGTTCAGAATCACTCCATTCGGCAGTACGATGTTGCTGTTGATGTTGTTGTTGTTTTTCCCCACATGTCCAACGCAATCGCCCATTATCGTGTTCGATGACTACCGCACGGGTCGAGAACAAAGGTTAATGTCTATCGTTTCGCTTACATCCAGCAGTCGCACATCGTCGACAGTCGCGCACATGCCGGGCCGCTGGGACTAAAACACACTCCCGACCGACCAGCTGCGATCCTGCACTGCACCGCCGGCAAAGGACTAAAAAAGAGAGGGCAAACGATCACACTCACACCACGCTACGACTCATTTGCAAAAACCTCATTAACCAACTGCATCGTTCGCATCGCAATCCCCCTCGTCGGTGACTTGCACGGTGGGTTGCACAATTTACATCACATTAACGCTCACTTGAAACGCTCCAAACGGTTCCGTGACCACATCCGGCGCAAACCATTCGCATCGCTTTTCCATCCCCGCGTGCAGCGGCAGTTTGATCATCTTATAGCGCAACCTCAGTCCACGGCGAGTGCATCGTGTAGAAAGATGCAGTGGCCGTAAATTCAATCTCCCGTCCCGGTCAACACGGACGCTCTGCGGACGTGAATTGTGCCGGGCTTAACTTGATGAGACAGGGATCAAAATGGCACACAGTTGCGATCGAACACGAACGTCCAAACATCCCGCTCGAGGTGAGTGAAGTTTACAGCCGGACCTCGCTGATCCTGAAACAAGACCCGGGCGATCCGCGAAGGTATCGTTTTCATTGCTGCGGGCATAACAAAGAGATCGCTGAAGCGATTACTGCCCACATTACACAACACACGGCGTGCATCGTTGCTTTCGCGTACAGGCGACCACCGCGGTTCCACAATCCGCTCGAAGCTCATTTCCTGCTGTTACACATTTCCCAAAATCCTGGCAGTGGTTCGCGAAACATGTCATTCTCACTCATGTGTACATTTGGACAAATTGGAAACGGGTTAGTTAAATAAATTGCGCCCCATACTCGTTCTTCCTCCACGCGGATAGCATCCAATGGCGTGCCGTCCGGGCCTGACCAGGAACGACGGAGGTCACTATTTGTATTTTTATTTCTATCGTTTTTTTTTTGTCATATGTTTTCGCTATTTCGGCTCGATTTGTCTCCCATCGCCCGTCGCATCGTGCAGGCGCTGCCAAGCGCGTTCTGGCCGGCCTGATTTCAACACTAAAGGATCACGGTGGGGTATGTTGGCACTACCAAGACAAGACGACAGCATTAAATCCAATCTCGCGCCCCGCAGCATACGCTACGAGTCCGCAGGATGCGTGTAAGCGCACCCGCACACCCGTTTCGGCGACACCTTGAAGGTGGCAGAAATTTGAGACGAAACTAATGACTTCTCGACACAAATAGTTGTACCATGTTTCAGTGCAATCGCCGTGCAGCAGATGCGGCGGTGGTTCTATGGAAGCTTGGGGCTGCTCGTGTGGGGCTGCTTCGAGCAGGCAGAGAACTTCAGGCGCAAGGGTCATGCGCAATCGGACAGGATTCCGACGTGAGTCTGCATTTTTATGCCTGATTAATTAAGATGTTTCGGCTCCTCAGACCTACTGGCTAGCACGGTTAGAATCTTTGTCGCCGTCTAACAGCACACACAGACACACATGCGCGCACAAGTGTATTTTCTCTATTATCTAGCAGCATTTGTCTGGTCGAACCTAAGTTACTTTCAACGAATGGGATTACAGTGTCTTCTGAAGGATGCTAAGGATATTAGCAATAAGTGATAAGATGTAATGGATGTGATAGTTAGTTGAGTCGGCTCAGAATCAAACCCGATAGTATGACTGGGTTGACTAAACTTAACTGAATCTGTCAGCACTGCGTACTATAATACTTCCAAACTATACTACAAAAATAATATAATCATTCTTCCCTTTTTGTTGACAGTTACAGGTGTACCTTTTTAAATAACTTGTTGTATGCTATTTCAGTCGTTCAATAATGGGATTCATGAGTCAAAAAAATAAATATCTCTACGGATTTCTGTTCTACATCTGCAAACAAGTCATATCGAAAAAAGTAAACAGTAGACAAAGCCAGGATAATCAAAGTAGACCGATATGTTATTCTAGCTGTAGACTTTACTGCTTATGTGTTTTTTTTTTGTATCAGCTTCTTACTAATAAACTTGTTCAGACCCTTTCTTCAATAATTCTTTCTAGCTATCAACAAACTCTTTGGCTACTCTAGGCTTAGGAACGTCTCCCAATTCTATCAAGTTTTACATAGAAAGCAATGTCAGCTAGAATTCTCATGAACACTCAGTTCGTCAAGCAACAGTCGCTCATGGAAACTGCCTCTCATTTCCACCTAGTCTGTTCTCATTCTCACGCTTTTCCGCACTACCACATCACACCATCAAAACTCTAGAGAGAACTCTCGCTCTCTCTCTCTCTCTCACACACACACACACACACACACTACCGTTCTACGTACGATTGATCACTACTCCACAAAGATGGCGCTACTGTAGCAGCAGCGACACCTCGCGCGCCTCGTGCGTGAAAATCTCGCGAGCAAAGTGAACCCCAGGTGTCGCCGTGTGTGCGTGATCGTGATCGTTCGGGATCGCACTGCCGCGACCACCACCGATGGAGGTGAAAGAAAAAAAATATTTTTAACCAACTGTCGTCGATGTTCGTCGGGTGCGTTTCATCCACCGTCGGAGCTCGTTTCTCCCGTCTCGGCCATCGTGTTTTCTTTGCACAAGCGAAGGAAAACTGTGTCACGGCGAGGCGATTATCTCAGCCTAAAGCGAACCAATCGAAACCACCGGAAGCACCGGGAGGGCTATTCCAGTGGTTGTTTTTACCCCTTTTCCACCGCTGTGTCACCGATTTTCACATTCGGTGACATATTTCCGCTAATGCCTGCTTCGCACACTTCCTGCCACTTCCGATCTCACACTCACTTCTATTCTATTCCCTTCAGTTTCACGGACACACACACACACACACACACGCACACACGCACGCACGCACGCAGGGTGGATGAGATTTTCCGAGTGCTTCACGCACGTCTCTTCCTCTTGAATGGGTTGAGGAAAACCCGTGCTATTCACTACAGATCACCTCCGCTTATAAAGTGGGCCACGAATACATGCATAAAGTGCACGCACACATACACTTGCCTACTGCGGCTCATTCACATCCAAGCAGCCAGAGCCATTTTGCTACTCTGCTTACTAAAAACCGATTTAGTTTGCTCAATTTCGCATAATACTCGCGTGGAAAACTCGCGCAGACACGGCATGCCCGATGTAAACCGAACACCCCATTCAAAGTAACGCCAAATTTTCGCCTTTTTCCACCACCAGAGGACACTAGAGCAAGTGTCAAGTAGCGTGAAGATTAACTAACACTTTGCATGATCGCTGTGGGACGTGGGTTTCTGCAATTCTTCCTAGCGCCCCAGCTGCTCGACATTCGCAGCGCGCCGAACACTCGCACTTCGACGCTTCGATAAATGGGGAAAACGATAAATAAGGAAAATATGAAATAAAAACTCTAAACGCCACGCTGGTGGACGGTGCCGTGGAAATGTCGATCGAACCGCACCGCCCGATCCGAAGCCGCACAACGACCACCGAGAACTGAGAAGATTCGGTGTGGAAAATCGTGAGAAAATTATTCGCACTAATCTTCACTCGCATCCCGCGCCGTGCTCGCACACAGGATTCTAGCGTTTTCTTGAGCAGCACCGACGGAGAAAATAGAGTCTCACATAGAGCGCGAGCGAGAGAGTGAGAGTGCGATTGCGTGCGTGTGTGTGAGTGTGTTTGTGTGCGGAAAACTCGGTGACACCAATACATCCGCGGGGGATCAGCTCTCATCTGTGCCTGTTGTATCTCGTGCGTACCAGTAGGATGTGCATGGACTGCACGTAACATTCGATCACGAGCACGATCACGGACGGTGGCGGGTGGCGAAGATGGGCGGGTGGCATCGGAAGCCGGCGGGTTGATAGTAATCAATGCGCTCGTACACACGATCCTCGTGAGAGAACGCTTCAGGACCACGCTTCTTGTGCGGAGCATTCCCACGGGTTCCCTCAGCCGATCGAGCACGGTTCGTTACCGTCTTCAGATCTACAGGTCTCTAACGTAGCTACCGCCACCACCACCACCACCACCACCACCACCATCGTCTAACCGATAATATACACTTAATAAAGTTTTATTTTTAGCACCCTCGAAACGTCAGATGCGTCGCTCGCTTCCAAGCGCTGCGTGACAGTTCGGTGCGTTTCCGAATGTCGCGATCTTGATGTTGTTTTCCCAACGCGGTATGGCTCATCCAGCGCAAGCCATGCGAAACGCGTGAGCGCCATCGGACGATCGGGAGATGTTTCGGGGATGACGGTAACGAGCCCGGAATGCTGTTGTTCTGATCTCCGGGTGGTGAGATAGATCTCTGGAGCGTATAGTGGCGTCTTACTACTTAAGACTTCCTGAGCAAAATCATTTGGAGCGGTTTTACGTAAGCCCAGATCCCTTTCTTCGAACCAGTCAGCTGACCGATCGCTTTCACCACAGCACATATCTATTGGTGCTAATTTAGACCACTATTTGTTGTTCCAGAGCAGGTCATTAATAATGTTCGCAACACACCAAACGGCGTACCGCGCTAACCGCCGACGGTGGCACTCGTTGGAAGGCCGCCCAGAAACGGCCGCCAACCACTTTCCGTGTTACCGGGTTGACCGATTAACCGCCCGCTGATTGATCCGACAGGCAGGCATACATGATTGACTCGCATGATTCGGCATTCGATTACACAAGGGGTACACATTTTTGATGATTTCATTGACCCACGCCACGTTAGCGGCTGGTGGCGAGCGGCGAGCTGTTAGTTAGACGAATTAGACCAAATGACACGCTACCAAGCTCCGTTGGCGGCAGCCGATTAGCCGGTGGTCTGTAGTCGATCCGGACACCATCGATACCATTGTTTTAGTAGCGAGCGCGACCAGGCAACCTTTAACCTCGTGTCGTTAATACGTCACGATTAAAATCGGACCGCGCTTTCCTTCGTTTCGCTGCCCTGGGTCGCTGGGTCGGATGCGTTCCGACACACCCCGCCCAGCCTTTCGGACGCTAAAAATATCCCGCCACGGGTATACATTTCCGATTGCATAAGTTTTGGAGATTCTATAAATATGTCGATTACTGCGGTCCGCCAGCTCAGCGCGCTCATTTGTTCGCGTCGGGCCGTCTCGCTCGCACTCGCGGGCCAACCGGCTCGTGCCCGTGCCGCAATGGACAAACTCCGAAGACAGACACCCGCGAGTTAAGCGTCTGTCGTCGTACAGCGCCCCGGCCATTATAGCACAACAGCAGCGACGGGAGCCGATGGGACGGCAAGACGCACGTGCATCTGCCACCGAGGGGCCCGCTACCGATCATTAGTCATTCGTCACCGTCGGCTACTTAAGAGCGCGCCTTGGACCTGCCGCGTCTTAGCCCACTCCCTGCGGCTCGAGGGAAACTCCGATCGGTCACGGTTACTCGGCAGCGCGATTAGCATATCCGTGCAAGAGCTGGTCGTGAACGGCCATCGCGGAAGGGAAAACATTTCAATTACACACTTCCATCCCATCAAGTGCGGCAGCGAGTACTTCAATTTTCCAACTACAACCACGATCTTAACAACATATAAACTTGGGTGATTGGACAGGTGGTGGATCTTGCTTCTAAAATAGCCCAATTCCACTGGGAAATGGATTTTGGGCAATAATGTTCTCCACCCGACAGCCCACTGATAGTGCAGCACTCTAATTGCTACATTGGTAGTGCGCGGAAGGCCGCGTTTCCTCTTTCCCAACGCCATCAAAGCCACAGACGCTTTGTCGGCCACTCGGTGACACCGACGCCGGTTGGAAACGGATTGATTTGATCTCAGATTACGGTGTGCGCGATTCGGTCGTTTGTTTTATTGCCGGTACCTTTCACGATGTGATCGGATCGCTTGTTTAGCAAACAATGTATTTGTTGCGCCCGGCGTGAACAGCGTTCCGGCGCTCGTGACACACAAAGCTTTCGCGCCGGTTGCGATACCGGGCCACCGTAAGGAAGTGTGCAGATCGCACGATATGGCCGACGGCGGCCGCATTCAGGTGAAATGGTTTCGGTTTGCTTCATGAGATCGGGCTGCCACGACCGACGGCTACCACGTTTCGCCACACGATCGTCACTCGGTGCTCGCACCGCGGCCTAATTTGGGGGGGGTAAACAAATGGCAAGGAAAAGTAACGCTGCGTCGCCCTTTAGTCGGTGATACGATTCATGCAACCCAACGCAGAGACGGATACGGATAGCTCAAAATGTGTGGGTAAAAGTTGTTTCAAGTCAATGGACCATCTCTTCGGGTGCGGAGCACCTCTTTTCTTTCTGGAATATACACTTTAAACTGATGTTTTAATACACTGTGATGCCCCGATGGCAACAATGTCACCATTCGCTTTAATTACTCCTCCGGGCTATTAATCTTGCACGCTGGATGCACCCTGCACTCGATTGGCCGCTCGCTCGTAGGAGGAGAACACGTTGACCGACGATGCCGAGGCGGCAGCAGCAGAAACATCAGGTGGCACTGAGGCAGAAGCGGCACGACTTATGACAGAATGCACTTAAAGTGCAACGGCAAACGTGCCGCATATTTCCATTGAATCAACCCTGCTGGAGAGCAGGCAGGTGACCGTACGGACCGTTTAGATGCGTGACCCAGTAGCGCCTGAGCCCGACAGACCATGAGAAATGTGAGCACTTTCAAGGCTCTTCGGCAGAACGAACCAAACGACTCTTGAGGGCAATATTCTAACGAGCTCAAAATGTCGTTTAAAACAATCATGGATGCGACCGTCATTAGCTGCACGGTGTACTACTTGCTAAATAAAGCAATGAAGATAGTAAAACAAAAACGCTTTACTTCATGTCTCTGCAACTGACAGCAGCTGACCCACGCGACCCAAACGAGTTAAAACTTGGCTTTCAAATTAAACTATCTCATAAGTAACAATAACGTTGCTTTCGCTGACAACCTGTTGAATCGATTCCAACAAGATGTAGCCGAATGCTGCCGGCGCTGTAAAAATCGCATCTGATACAAATCTGACAGCAACGGAGTGTGATAAGCCGCAAAGAACCCGAGTGCGTGCCATTGTCGTGACTTTCGATTTCGGGCCCCGTCGGCCCCAAATTACGCAATGCGCGCTGTGCTGCACCAGCAGAAAGGGCTGCTGCTGCCGAGTCTCCTCGTCGGTGACAGGTTTTGGCTACATCACCCAACCTGTCAGCCCATCCGTGCAACAACTGTTCTGTATCGTCGTACCTTTCACCGATGCATTCAGCTGTCGCACGCCGTCCGCGATGACGTGAACGCGCGCAGTACGCGCCCTTGCGCCCAGCGAGTTTTGGCACTTTCGAAATGGCTCCTGCATCGGTCCGCAGCCCCCCACACCCGAGATGGACACTTCCTAGCGTGTCTATTTCGGTGCCCAATTTTCACCGGAATAATCTCGCCCGGCTGGGCCGGGAACTTCGCTCCCCGCAGGACACACGGAGTGTCCGCGGTTGATGACAATCTTTTATTTCCGCTCAATTTGATGTGACCGATCGCCCGGTGCTGGCCTGGTCCGCTCCGCTGGGCCCGCGGCGTTCGTCTCGGCATGCATGACACGAACCGGCCGGTCGTCCGAAATGTCAAGTCTGCCACCACCGTGCGAGCAATGCAAATTGGGTGCGGAAAATGCATGGCCCGCCCGAACCCGCACGCCGGGAGTGGGTTCACAATTTTATGACGCTCCGACTGCCGACCTGCCCCACGGCCCAGACGGACGGCTTCCCGCGCTCGACTGCGCATCAAACGGGAAGCCATAACCTAGATATTGGATGATATTTTCATTTCACGCCGGGGTGCATTTTTTCGTCTCGGGGCCGCGGATGTTCGGTCCGTTGTCTCGTTCTTGATGCGAAACATCGATCAAGCTGTGATCAGCGCAGTGATGGACGTGTACGCGTCGTGGTAGATTTGCGAACAAATGACGCTCTTTGAGCCGTCTCTTACGGTTTGCGCTGGATCGCTGGGGCCGATCTTGCCCGTTTGTTAGTTCCGAAACATAGCGCACCGTTTTTCCTTCTCGATTTGCAACAACACGCTCGCTGGTTCGCAAAAAATTGACTGTGAAACATTTACTTTATTGCCCCCGGCAGGAACAAGACAAATTTTTACGAGCTCCGTCTATTCCTATCAACACCGCCTCCTCTTGCCGATAGACGCATTTCGCAAGATCGACTACAACACGCACCCGTTTCGTACACCGCGGACGCGGAACATGGCGCCAGTTCGGCAAAGGGACGGGGAACCGGGTTCCAACCGGAGAAGAAACTGGGACAACCGGCCCGCGGTGTACCTGTTGCGTTGCCGGACGGGGCAGCCGGCCCAAGACACAATCGTCTTCGAACGTCAGGAGCCGATCGGCCGGTCGAGCGCCCACCAGATGACACCGGAACGCAGCGCTACGCAACGGAACAACCGCAAATGAGGTTAGCTATTCTTGGAAAACAGAACTTCACCGTAGTGGAAAAAAAGCAACCCAAACCGGTACGCGGCCGCCACCGTTCGATACCCTTTACAAGCTTGCCGGCCCGTTGTGCGATGCCGATCGGGGTGGAGAGAGAATACGACCGGAACGACCTTGCGGCATCGAATTGAATTACCTGTCACCGGAGATAGTGCGGGTGGTCAAGAATGAGGCATGGTCGAAGGCCACAATTTACCACTTTTCACCTCATCATCATCGACCCCGTGCCGGACCCGACGGGATGTCGGGCAGTCCGGCGGCACTGTAATTAATCGATCCGTGCGTGATCATTTTCGTCCACTGCCATGCCAATGTCAACTATTGATCGCTCCACCCCGTAGGAAGTGAAGCCGACTGGTCCATGGAGTTGTCCTAGAGATTTCTTCCTTTTCAGTCCGCGCCAAGCCGGTCGACCTAAAATGCCCTGCGGGAAGGTCGCAAAGCAATCACGAGCAGCCCTATCTGCAACCTCACTCACCCGTTACGACATATGCTGCGTATGCGAGTGAAATTCTCGTTACATCCCACTGACGGGCTTGGAACATTTCTTGGAACGTTTCGAGGACACGTACGGTAACAGTGGCGGGAGGCACAACTCATGATTCACCATCAAGGCCAAGCGTTGTGTCCCGCGAGACAGCAAGAGCACAAGCAAACCTGGTGAGAGGACTCCAGACTTTCAATCCGTTCCTCCAGGCACTTGGGATGGCTGGAGCACAATGACAGACACCATTATGCAAGATCGTTCTTAAGATCGGTTGAAATGCACACACGCTTACGTCACTTTTGCCAAATTCACCCCCCCGAGGACAGAAGAAAGTGTGTTCCCTTTCCAATTTTATCTCCAATTCCTCCGGTGACGTTTCTGCTACCGGTGCGCCGGTCACCAATACTTGCGCGAAAGAAAGAAAGGAAAGTGTCGTTGTCCGGAGACCAGGTGACAGGTGAGTGGTGACCTCGTAAGACTGACCAGAGCGCGCCGAGCACACGCTATAAATCAAACACAATCAAACATATGGACGCGGGCTAGCGTGCCGCCATTACTAGCATCTGGGCTTCATGTTGTCATAGACTGATCGCGTTCCGCAATCGGACGCGTTGCGCATAATCGGTTCATTGATTCGATGCATGGCCATATTTTACATCAAATTATTAAATTGGATCGAGCTGACATGGTAAACAGTATCCCGCCCAGAACCAGTGTAAAACGATTTCTGATCTGACCTCCTGAGCTGATAATCCTCGCCCTGCTCCACAGGATTGACCCCCATTGGGCCTCCTCCTTGGGTGACAAACAAGCAAGAGAAAAAACGCGCTTTCTTGGGAAGCTGTGAGGCACAGGGTAAAACAAAAGATAAATTAGTGGTAACCGTCGCGTTGCGGGCTCGTTGCATCGCGAGTCTTTTCTCCCTTGCGCGCTCTGCTCTTTCTCCTTTCGATTTCGATCGCGAAAGAAGCGGGAAACCAATCAGTCGGCGCGACAGGAATGCGTTCGACTGTGGGCCGCAAAGGAACGGCGGTGTCGCGCGGCGTTCGCTTAATTTCGACTCCTACCTTCCTCGAGGGCACCAGGCGAAGCGGGCAGGACTAGGGTGGCCGCCGATACCGTTTCTTTTGCTCGGCTTATATTTTGCCTTACTTTTCGTGTATTTTTTTCTCGTTTTTTCGGTGCCCCAATCGGACGCCACACCGGTCGGGTGTTATGCAATGTCTGAAATGCGCCCGCCGTCGCTGACCATGATGTCCTTCCGAGACAAACGGGGCGCAAGCGAAACGTCGAACCTGCCTCAGGTTCAGGCTGATAATCTGTTTCGATTACGCTCAGATGGTGAACCGCACGGAGGACGAATTCGGTGCGCCATATAAAACTGGAGCAGTTGTGCCTTTTTTTGGACAGTACCCAGGGAGTGTCCGTACGCGTACGTTCGGTGTCGGCATAGGATTCGGCAGTCGTATCGTGTAACATCGTGAGCAGCATCGGGTGCTCGGGAATCAGTGGCGAAATCGTTGACTGAATTGAAGTTATCCTAGATTGAAAGTGCCATAAACGCCAACGTACAATGAGGGGGTTTTTAGTGCTAAGTGCTCTAGTGATAGCGTTGGCTAGTGCAAGGCCCGAAGGCTACAGTTACTACACCCCGCACGGTTCCAGTTCCGGCCACGGGCATTCCGCTACCTCGAGTGCTAGTGTGCTGTTTTCTTCCGCTGCCGGTTCTGCCGGAACAAGTGCACAAGTGGACGATTGTGAAGAGCCTACACATGAGCAGCTGTCGCCGTTCCAACACGGCCAGGTTCATTTCTTCGCACCGCATACCTCCGGAGGTCATGCGGAGTCCTCGTCGTATCTGAGTGCGTCTTCCGGACATCACGAGCAGCATCAGCAGTCCCTACCGGTAGTAGCGCACGCACAGGTATCTGCTTCGAGTGGATCATCCGGTTCCGAACTCTACCAGTACCAGCAGCATCAACAGCAGGAGCATCATCAGCAACAGCAGCACCACCAGGTCGTCGAGCATCAGGTCCAGCAGCATGTAGAGCCCCAAGTCGAGTACTTCACAAACGTGCACCAGCAACAGTCTCATCACCAGCAGCAGCAGCACCATCATCACCAGGAAGCATCGGTGCATTACGTGCAACAGCCTGTCGTCAAGGAGGAAGTCCACAAGCACGTCTACGTGCACGTTGCTCCAGAGGAGAAGGAGGAAATCCACCAGAAAGTGATCCTGCCTACCTACACCAAACAGAAGCACTACAAGATCATCTTCATCAAGGCACCGTCGCCACCGACCCCCAGCAAGGTGGTGCTACCTCAGCAACCCGTCAACGAAGAGAAGACGCTGGTCTACGTTCTTCATAAGAAGCCCGAGCTAGAGCAGGAGATTGTGGTGCCACCGCCGGTCACTTCGAAGCCCAGCAAACCGGAAGTGTACTTCATCAAGTACAAAACGAAGAAACAGGAGCAGCACTCGTACCACCACGAGGAACAGCACGCCAGCTCGGGTGCCTTTGGCGGCAGCAGCACGGTCAGCAGCAGTGGGGGTTACGAGGCAGCCGACCTGTCCGGGTATGGCGGCTCCTTCGGCAGCAGCTTTTCCCAGCCGATCATCGTGACGGAAGGATCGTACCATCACAGTACTACACCGGCGCCGATCAAGCTGACCACCGTCCACTCCGTTGCGTCGTCATCGTTGGCCACTCCAACTTCGTCCTACATCAGCAGCACGGCTAGCAGTGCCGCTGGCCACAAGTCGCAGAGCATCAAAGTCACCAACATCGGGCTGTCCGGGTATTCTACCGGCGGAACCGGACTCGGCAGTGTAGCCGCGAGCTCCAGCTCGGGTACTAGCAGCCGCCAGCGCGGTTCCAAAAAGTCGTGCGGAAAGTGCTCGAAGGCCAACAGTGCACCCGTGTCCGTCAGCGGAACGCTCGATGCATTTGTGTCGAATGTGTACTAGGGGTCCGATTGGAACGCACGTTCTTTAGTTGTTAAAATAAACTCTAGCTCCATTGATAGATCACACTACCGGCCCCACTGTCTACCCGTATCGTTGTACTTCGCTCTAGTTGTTTTCGCAACGCGCAGATGAACAGTGTCCAGATAGTATTGTGAATAAAAACAAAAACTCCCTTAGCTAATACAAAACCATTTCTGCACACGCTGGCCTTAAGCATTATGCAATACAAATGAGCAATCACACTCACTCGCTCATTGTCAGTGGACAAGGGATTGCGTATCGCTAAGGAACGGGAACGTTGTGAAAGGCTCGAACGATCGATAAGCGACGATCGCAGCCGACGAAAGAGAATGTATGGAAGACACACACACACAGCGATAGTCCGTCCCTTTCCAGGAGTTTCCTTCGGCCGTTGATAATGTTGATGTTCTCCGCTTCCTTCAGCGGATCGACCTACACGGGAGGTACGTAATTAGTGGTGCGAATTGGCCACGATTTGTCACCCCTCCAGTGATGGCGGTGATGAAGTGGAGGACCTGTCGGGGCCAGCCATTTAGCTGGCAATGGCCCGAGGACGCCCGAGGATGTCTGGTTGTTGGTTTTTGGGCTCTTTTCTTCGCGCTCTTTCTGTTTTCTTTTGTTCACGTTTGTCCATTTCGAGTTTACTCCTAATGTTGTTATCGTACCCCCTACCACTGGCTCCGAGGCGGTAAATGAGCGTTCAAAGTCACGTACGCGAGTTAGCTTTTTGACGCAACTGGTGCTAGATAACCGAGTACGTCCGATCGAACCGTGGTAGATTGGCAGACGCTCATAATCGTTCCCTTTCTTTTCTCGATTTCTGTTTACCTTCTGCTACAACTTTTTTTGCTCCTCGGAAAGTAATAAAATATATGTAACCGGTAATCCAACGACTGCTGCTTCTGTGCCGCTGCCATGATGACCTAGGGTTATTTTTTTTGGTGCTCTATTCACAACCGATTAAAAATTTGCCAAAGCATCCGAAAGTGAAGGTGAGCCTGTTGAAAACTAATCGTTTACTGCCATCATTGAGTTTGACCCTCATGTTTGCTAGTTTTTAAGTTTAGTTTAGCGAAATGCCTAAGCGTTAGGGAAGGGGTGCAATTTGGATGTTTATGTTCAACGATCTGCTTAAATGCGGATTATAGCCATTTCTCAGCTACACCGTTTAACCCCATGGTAATACAAATCGGCATTTAAGCTCTCGGAAATCATCTCTACAATTAATGTCCCCTACTTCACTTTGCTGACGCACAGTGTTATTGTACTCCCGAACGTTCTGGGGTTTTCCAAACTTCAATTGAATCTTCATATACCCTTGAACATCCATCAACGACACAGCACGTGCTGTCCGAAAAGTGCTACCAATCTGCACAACAGTACACTGCTTCCATCGGCGCCGTTTGTTCGTCTTGCGTCTTCATTGCATATGCTCGCAACGCAAGCTTTGAGCAATAGAAATTACAATTTTCCTTGACGATGTGATGGTGTCGTTACGTCGTATTCTACTTCTCTCTCATCTTCCGAGCGTGGCTCGCAAGCTCGCCCGCAAGAGGAAACAAGTCACACACAGTTAATGAAAACATGAAGCATGTTCCACCGCATTACGGTGCATTGTGTGGCGGTCTCGAAACACCCGAGCACCGACGAAGGTCTCGTGCAGATTGACGTACTCGTGTGCATTAGATGAGTTCGCGTGCCACACGCGCTCCTCCGAGATGATCACCTTCAACCTTTCGTTTTTCTTTCACTTCCGCAATAGCTCACATAGGCAGCAATAATAAAGACAGTTTTGATTTTGTTTAAATAAAAAATTTGTCACCGTTGTTTTTTTTTTAATTCTACTTGAGCTGCGCCTGCCGCTTCGTCGGTAACGTTTCCGTCGCTGAGCGAAACATTAGAACCGCACGCTCAGTGTATGCGATATTCTTACAGTAATAAATAACAAAATGGTAACGACTATGGCGTTCTCTCTCTCTTTCTCTTTCTCTCTCTTTCTCTCTCTCTCTCTCTCCAAATCATATGTTGTTTCTCTCTTCCTATCTTTATGAATTTGCCAGCTCGAAACCGTTTAATTGCTTCCACTATCTAATGTCGGTCTAGATCGTTGCTCTATCGTTAACTATCTCTCTTTCGCTAGTTTGCCCGATCGACTGTAGATTAGCAGACGGGAAGAACAGATGAGTAAAAGAAAACAATATATGTCAAAGAAAAAAGCATTACGTGATCTATATACAAGCGCCAACCACTGATCGTTCCTGTCGTTACGCTGCTCCATCCTCTGGAAAGGTACAAGGTACAACGACAAGAAGATAGCGTTCGACTTCCGATCGGGTGATCGCGACCACGACCGGCTAATCTCGTGAGTCCTTCTTCGTACGGCAGAAATGCATGATGTCCTGGGTGCTGTGGTGTCTTCGTCGTGTGTAAGTGTGCTGTGTGGGATGTACTGGCCCTGGTATGGGAAGTCGGTTCCACCGCGTGACGGCTTAGTACGGACCGGACTGGGCCGGAGGTCCGTACTCGGGCTTGACCTGCTTCTCCTTCTGCGTCTTGTACTTGATGAAGTAGACCTCCGGCTTGCTCGGCTTGGTCGGGGGCGGTGTCGGGATGACGATATCCTCCGGCTCCTCGGGCTTCTTGTGCAGAACGTAGACCAGCGTCTTCTCCTCGTTCTGGGGCTGCACCGGGATGATCGGAGCCTTCGGAGCCGGTGGGCTCGGGGCCTTGATGAAGATAATCTTGTAGTGCTTCTGGGCCGGTGCTACCGGGCTAACACGCGGGTAGTAGACGTCTTCCTTCTCTGGTGGCGGGACGTGCACGTAGATGTGCTTCTGTACGATCTGCGGCGCAGGGTTGTAGTTGTATCCAGAGCTGCCGCTAGAGCTGCTACCTGTTGGTTTGGACAACAACGGAGAACTTTCTTTAATAGGCTCGTAAATAGCTCCTTGCAGACAGAGAGCTTCCAACTAGCGTTCACCGGTGCTTGTGTCTCAGACATATCACTTTTTTATATGAGCATGTATTTCACCGCACTAGCGCTATACATCACAACCCACATCCTTCTACGGACCTGTGTAAGGACCACCAAAGTCACCGACCGACGTGAACGACGGAGCTGACGAGTAGGACGAGAATCCGGCTTCCGGACGAGCGGCGGCGTACGCCAGAACAACACTTAACACTATGAACACCTTCATCGTGCGTATCGTTTGGAGTGTTTTTCGTTTCGGGAGCACACAAACAGCACACGGCACACGGCGATTGGACTACTGCTCTTGCTGCTGCTGCTGCTGCTGGAACAATGCACAATTTGAAACTGTTGCTGAGTCTTGAAGTGCAATGATTATTTATACTGGCGCATCCGTCGGTACCGACGGGGCTCATCAGCATCCGAAGACGATCCCCCACACCCGAACCAAGCACGCACACCACCAACACCAGTGGGCCCGGGTGGCGGACACCGTCGTAGAAGATGAGCTTGGACCTCATTCATAGTGGCGCATCCGCCGGTGGCGCACACTAGCAAAACCGTAGCCCTTCTCCAGCGCACGAACCAATGGCAGCGACCACCAGGGGGAATCTACCTTCTCTCCTCGTTTGCGTGGTGTTTCTTGTTATTTTTTGTTTGTTTCGCAGCGTTCAAGCACAAACCGCAGCAATGCCCAAAATCACCGAGATCCACCACCACCACCAGACTGGCTCAAACGTGACTTTAATTTCGCGAGTTTGAAGCATTCGGACTCGGAAAAGCTTCGGATCACCGCTGTCGCTTGACGATAGGATAGGAAGATGCATCCATCCACGGGCAGTTATTGCCGAACGCTGGCCGGTTAGCGAACGAAGCGGAATTAACTCGATGGTTTTGCTAATCGCCACTGACAAATGCGATAATGCAAGCGACGGGAGTCTGGAGGCCGTAAGGCTACACCGGCCGAACAGTAGCCCACCACGGTTAGGCCGTGGCGAAGTCGCCTGTAACGAAACCGGGGAAGCCTCTTCACCAGCCGTCTCGCCAGCAGGTTCTCGGTGGTTCTTCAACAAATTGCCAAGCGTAAAGCCGGCCAGATAGCGCCAGGGTCCACGGTGTCTGGTGAAAGGTAACCAATCCCTTCCGCCGGGAGGGAAGATTCCGACGCGGAATGTGCGTTATGAAAACTGCCAGTCGGGCAGTCGGGCAAACGGAACGCAGGGGAACGAAACACTACCATTAATGTGTTACGACATAACGACTAAACTAATGTGTGCTGGCTAAGGTGTCTTGCGGTGTTGGTTTTTCTCTCTATCGCTCCGTCGAGATAAGCCCCACGAGGATCCTGGTTGCCATGGCGTACTAAATGCTCACTCGTTTATACGACCGGTTTGACTAATCAAGTTGACATTACGCGAATGACGCTTGATTGATTACCACTCTTTTGCCATGCTTAACAATTAAGTTGGTCAAGCATGTTGGCTTCGCATACCCATCTAGATCGTAGCGTATGCTTGGGCAATTTAGTTTACGCGGCCATATCAAGGCCAGACAGCGTCTAATTTACTGGCATGATTAATTAAAGTCTATATCGATGAGACCCTTGAACATGTTTCCTTAGCATATTATCTCTATTATCGCTGGGTTTTATTACATTCCCAAAACAATCTTAATCCGATTCCCTTTGCGATAGAAAGTTGGTCGCTTTCTCTGCGATGACCTTTCACATAGATTTCGTTCTTCTAAAGAGGTTCTTCTTCTTAGGGTTCGGTAACTCTACAAACATCCATACATCAATCCATCCACCCTCCAATTGCATGCCTCACAATGCAATATTGCAGCTCGCTTTTACAGATTTCGTTGCTAGCACTTCCTCTTATTATGCAAACAAGAGCCCATCGTGGGCAACCGTAAGCACACGGACATACGGATCGTCTAAAGGTCGCCCTTCAATAGCACTTATCGTCTATCGTAACGCGCACAGGAAAAAGCGGGCCACGCTGTTGCAATGCCAGCCCCGGACTTACCTGAGCACATTACGTACATTTCTCCGCGGTTGAACGAGATTTATACGAATGTCTGCAGGTGAGAGCACCCTTTTGAAGCAGCGAGAAGGAAGGCGATCCCTTACTCGACTTGTAGGTTCTGATGCCAATTTATGCCAGATCGAATCTTCTCCGAACCCTTGGACCGTAGGCCGACTCAGTCGCAGAAGTCACCAGCGAGTGGAAAGATCCTCCACTTTCGTGAGCGAAACCTAGCACCAGAAGTGCTCGGATGTAATCGTTCGGATTGAGTAACCGCTGCGCGAGCTGTCAGTCATGGGTACATGGGCAAAAGGAATCCCCCGAGATCCCGACCGCATCGTGCAACAATTCAATCAAATCTTCTGCCCCATAGTTGAATAGCGAAACGGCCGCGCACCAGCTAGTACGGAGGAACAAAGGCAGAAAATTGGCAGAAGATATCGCAGTCCGACTCCAGCTCGGCGGCTCAAGCCCGATTCCGTGTGGTCCGCGGACGGCAGCGTGTTGGCGAAGGTGAACGTCAACCCTACGACAAGAAGCAGAATAAATCGATTTTGCGCCGTCCTGCCCAACCGATGATGGGTTACTCGTCCGTGCTAAAGGGGGCTCGCCAAGCCAGCGGTCCGGTCCAAATCGAGCGGATGGATGCTGCGGAGAAAATTTACATAACTTCAAACGTCACATCATGGCGTTTCCTGAGTAGTCACCGATCCGCGGGCCCACAGCGGAGTGGCCCCAACAATTCGCCCACTGAACTGATTTCGAAGTTACGAGCGTAGGGCACCCCGAACCCAAACCGCTGTGATCCCAAAGCCAGCGCACACCAATTCTCCCCACATCATCCCAACGCGGACAGCATCCCAGCAGCAAGCTTCGACCCTCGGCTCGACCGAATTTGGCGGACCTGATCCGCTACGCAAATCATCACTTTGTTCCATCAATCTTGGGCTCCACTCTGGCAGCGGAGCAGCACGCACCAGCACGATGAATGAGCGCACGAACAGGTCAAACAAATTCGCCCGGTTCGCGCTCGGTTGCCGTTTGAAAGCGAGAGTCTTAACCGTTTGACCTTGCATAATTACATACTCCGCAACGCACGGCGCCCGTGCGCGCGTTACGTTCGCGCTCGTCCATTTTTCCGATGCCGAGCAGACGATGTTTTTGCTTCCTACGCTGCTCTGCCGCGATGGTCGTCCCTTCACTTGGAGCTCCCAGCGGCGGTCACCATGGCTACCGAGGATCTACCGCGTTCGGTAGCGTGTAATGAGGAGTCCCAGGCAAACACTCACCCCGAACACACGGTGTAGGATCAGTGTCCCCGTTTTTGGAGCAGCTCCACCGGTCACGAACGCTTCTGTTACACATTTCTCGGGCACACTGGAAGCCACTCGAGAAGGTGTTGACCAGTGTTTTCGCCATCGCGCGTTTGGGTGTTAAGATGCTGCAGTCACAGTTTGTCCACAGTACTCCACAAGGACAACGCGACTGATCTCAACCCGGTTTTCTGGGACAGGGGGAGGGCATAAATAGATCTATCGATCCGTTTGATCAGGGTTACGTTAAGTGGCTCTACATAGAGTAACTGACCGCCGCATGCTCGGTTCAAGCTTGCCTTGGCCCCGCGGCGGGATAGGAGTGCCCGCTTGCCGGTGAAAGATGTCATCGGACTGAACCCACCGAGCAGCAGGTTGCTCGCTCGGCTTTGGAAGGGAAATTTGGCCCGCGGGAGTTCGGAGTCGGACAATAAAACCAGACGTGCCATTTGCCGTGCGGACCTTGTGGCGCGCGCGCCAAGTGCGTGCAGAGAAAGGGCAGAGAGTGTACGCAAATTAAATTCAACTTATTCTTCCACCGGCCACCAGTGTCCGGGCATGCGCGTCAAGGTCGATGCGCAAAACGTCGCAAACGCAAACGCACGGAGCCTCCAAGGCTCCGTAGTTCCGAGTTCAACCGCCAATCAAACCCCGAGTGGACCGCTGTGTCGAGCATTTCGGCTCCCCACTGCAGGAAGTGGAATCTGCCCGGCGGTTCCATTCGCGACGGTTCGCGCGCTACTCTGTGCGCGCGTTGCATAATTACTGCGACTTCAATTGAGCGCCGGCTGAATGAGGCCTACTAATGAGCCGACACACAGCGGCGCGGCCGAATGAAGTTGTCCGAGTTGGTCCGCGCTTCTCACCGACGGTGGTGTTTCCTCACTCGCGCCGGTTTTCGGTGAGCTGGAGCACGGTTGGAGAGTCCAGCGCGCCTTGGAAGAAAGGCACTTGTGTCACTTTCGGAAGTCGGCCGGCGTTACGTTCACCTCGTCAATCAATTAAATCTTACCTCAAGTGCCAGCCGCGGAGGAGCCACTTGATACAGCGCTCGAATGGATTAACGACCTTACGAGAAGACGATCTTTTGAGACGATACTTACTTCTCCGCTAGCTTTTGGGAGTTATTTTTGCTAATAACTGCGCGTTGTTCTCTCGCACACACGCACACGCTTCTGGTGCGAGCCTTGGCTAAACCTTTAATTCCTAGTCTCGGAAAGTTGATCGAGAGAAAATTATGCCCATAACAAGCACTGCGACCTTAGCTTGTGCGTTACTGTTTTCAAATGTATGTATGATGGTCGCATGAAAATGTTTATCAAGTTGTTTACACCTGCATACTAATACAACATCGTAACAGCTTGGTAATGCAAAACTTCACTCCATTTCGCGTTTAAACATAGATCCATAAAACAACCCATTAGCCGCCATCGAACAAATGCTATCTCTCCCAAGCCATCGCTACTAATTCACAGCTCAAACGGAGCTGGAGCTGATCTAATCTGAAAGTCTTTTCATGCCTCGCTGCCTAATTACCAGACGATCATCGTTGGGCAACTCGTCGCTCCCCGAACGGACCATTAAAGAATAAATCAAATGACAGTGGCATGTTAAAAGACGACACGAGCCCGAAAGAAGTCTCACGCAATTATCGAGCTCCGTTTTTAAGTACACTTTTTCCCCTAATGCAATCATCTGACCTGCCCCCGCTGCTGCATTCCGACCTCGCCGGTTCCAAGAGTCTGTAATTTGGGCATGAATAATGCATAATAACGATCCTATCCGCTATCGCGCTCCTGTGCGCTGTACTTCCTTCAACGGGAACCCGAACCCACCGCAACCGGCTGCAGCTGTTTTGGCAAACCTGGTGCCTCCGGTACATGGCACCACCCGCAATTTCGCGGGCCGGGATCCCTTCTTTCGCTGCCGCAACCAAACCCGATCGTCTAGCTTCGGGATAGCAAAATTATATCACACCATCATTCATTAGCATTAGCATTACGTCAGCTTAAGCTATCTCAGCAATCTATTTCTGCCATCGACAAAGTCCTCCGGGACAAAGTGATTCACGACGATCAGCCGGCCCTCGCGGTACTGGGTCGGTACGGGAAATGGAACAACAATAAAGCACACGAAATAATGAACTGAAATGAAGAAAAAGTAGATCTTCCTCCACTGCGACGGTGGGAGACGAATGTACACCGACACGAAGCAATAAAGACGCAATCATCGAGATCGTGCCATCGGGCGGTAAGACAAATCGCTTCTATTCCACCGTACTGACGCGCGCGGCGATAGCGCAGAAGCTGGCTTCAAACTGTTTCAAATTTCGAATCGATTTTTGCTTTGCGAACAGTGTGAATGTGGAAAATGTGCTAAAATAGTCCAATTGACGAGGCTTGATTCAAGTTTCATAAAGCAAACATCTAAATATTAAGCAAACAGATTAGGAAAGATTAGGCGCATTAACCCTTGGGAGCGTGTTTCTTCCGTTTGTTGCATCGATTTAAGTGTTCATACAATTCTTCACCCTCAAGTCACACTCTGCACAGGCTAATGCACTCATTTCATCGTGTAATGTTCACCGCAAACGTACGAAATGATCATGTAAGGGTTTATGACAGTGCTTGCAGTGCAGCTGACGTACTCACTCCCACCAAAAGCTCCCACTGTGTCTCTAGGGCAGCAGGCCCTCCGAATGATCGCAAAGTGATAGTCGCAAGCCACCGTAACGATGCACAATTGTGCAGTTTACGATGGTGACTGCGTATTAGTGCGACGCCGGAGCTACCATTAGGCAACCGGTGGGTTGTTCAAATCCAAACCCCAACAAGAGAAAAAACAAAAAAAGCACCTGCCGTACGTGCCTCGTGTGAAAAAGATCATCTAATTAATTTCGGCATCCGAGTGCCTTTTTAAGGAATCGATCACCGACCGAGGCGAGCTGAGGTGAGCAGCGCAGCGCAGGAAAAGCGCAAATTGACCGATCGGGCTTTACATCCTTCAAGTTCGCAACGGTGCTGCGGTGCCGCCGGTTCAAGGCTGCGGGACTAAACTGTGGCGCTTTTAAAACTTAGCGATTTAATGGAAGTTTGGAGTAATTTCGATTCGCTGCTTTTTTGTTTGTATTTCGCACATTCCGTAGAACAGGCGCACCACGCGTTCGGATGGCGCGGAATATCGGACGGCCGAAGCGTGTGAAGAAGCATAAACAAAAGACATCAACGCGCTTCGCCGAAGAGGTTCGTCGCTTCGAAATGGTGAATACAAGCATCAAAGGTGAGCTGATAGACGTTTGTTTTCATATGTCTGCTGTGAAAATGGAAGTAATCCTTGTACCACCGTAAATAGCATATCTTTTACGTGTTTTTTCTTTCTCTCTTTCGCTCCAACTAACTCCCTCCATCTCTCTCTAAAGCAGTGTGCAGAAATACGAAAACGCGTTACCCACATGTGTGATAAGACTGTCTATTCAACTCGTTTACGTTAATCACCAAACGACTCTCAGCGAGGACTCCTTTCATTTTTCGGTAATTTTTTGTGCAAAGTTTTCCTGCACAGCAAGCAAGCAAGCAGCGCAAAAAAAATACACCAACAGCGAAGCGTTTACTCCGTGATCGACAATGACGGGTAAGACAGTTTTATTTCAACCCGAAAGTGAATGGCAATAGTATCTGAGGAAGAAAAAAAAATAGTTAAAACGAACCTAGTATCGTCTGCTTCATGTGAGATCGTTAATTTTATTACGCATCCACCTGTCCCTCCGCTCACCGGAGTGCTTCTATCAATCAACCACCGGCGACACGAACGACACGGTCAGCAACTCAACGCTTCCCAAACGGGACTGGGCCAAGTGCCGCATCCCCGGAGGTATAATGGAAAACAAAATTATATCACCGGGTACTTTCCACTGACCAGCTGGAATACTGCAAGCGATAGGAGCTTCAGGTGTGTGAGTTTTGGTGTAAATAATGCTGAATATCTCTCGAAACTGTTGAACAAGTTCTTGCCTTATCGGTGTTATGGCACCAGAGCACCACTGCACTGGAAGTAAGCAATGTTATCACTTCAAAAGGTACTGCGTTTGAATCAGAACTGGGTAGTTTGTCCTACTTTTAAGTCCTCTAATCTCCATCAGCAACTTAATGAGATATGTTTTTTGTGTGCTTCAAATTAGGATGCAACACCTCTAATACCGAAAGTCCGCCAAACAGCATAGATATTCCAGGAAAAAAAACGAGTGAAAGGCCATCATATAAGGTTATCTTACGTTGTCGATCCCCGTGCAGGCGTTGCAGTATAATCATCGTAACACTCATCTTCGCGCATCTGCATTCCCATGTCACCTTCAACAGACATTCCGCGTCGATGTTGTTTTTAACATTTCTGCCCCCTCTGCTCATTTCACCGTCCTTTCACCCGAACCCGGGCCAGCGGCAAACCGCCACTTCCGCGTTCTTCGCGCGCAAAACCTCCAGTGCCGGCACTCGATCGGTTCGCCATTTCGCCCACACATCACCGTTTCACCCATCCCGCAGTTTGCTCACAATCACAAATTACGCGCCAGAGCAAAACCGACCAACACACATAACGCCAATCCGGCTCCCTTCACGTGCGATACGACGATAATCGAATCGTCTTCGGCGCAACCTTCACCGGTCACTCGGGAACGGAGAACAGGTTGGCCGAATCGGCCCGTTGCGTGTACGATCTTGCGCATCGTTTTTCCTACCGAACGCGCGGGAGATGCCGAACACAGCGCTGCTTGTCGCGATCGGCACAGAAGCGGCAGAAGTTTGCCAACCAACTTCTGATGCCTGCATCCATGCTGGGAATGGGAAATCCGGATGAAAAAGGCGGCTGGCCAACACACATCGGTGGATGATACTTTTACTTTCCTTACGTACCCAGCGGGATACGTGCCGATAAGTGTTTGCCGTGTCTCTCGTCGAATATTATGACAATAAATATGTTTTTATATTTCTCCTTCAATCCCCTGTGCCCCTTACCAGTAGCGGTCAAAGTAGTCACGCAGGGTGCATACTTTTGATTATTTTATTTAAAAAAATGTTTCCACCCTAAAGTACTACTGGCTCGCTGTGTTTCCTTCACATGCTGCACACGCTATTGAACACCTTATGCATACAATGACTAATCAAATAAAGCAAATAAAAACACAAACATTGCACTTAAAACGCGCGAATCAGTTCGAATCACTCAGCGACTCATCGTCTTCCAGCGGTTGCTGCGATTCCACGGGCTTGCAAGGCCGAATGTTATACAGCAGCTCGAGCGAATCGTTGACGCGCACATAATCTTCATCCAGAATCGTTTTCAGCGTTACGAAATCTCGCAAACCCCATCCCTTCTGCGGTGTCCTATCGAAGTACTGGCGGATGGTCTTGCTGATGGTCTTCTCCGGGTTGAGATGTATCAGCTGGAAGGTGCACTCCATCCTGGGCACAATCAAAACGGCGATTAACTTAGCAGGGGCATCAATGGACCGAGTGCATTCCTCATACATACCAGCACGGTCGTCCGCTGACCAGCTCCAGATAGATACCGAAGTGATCCTCCGATATCACGCACCACGCCATGATGCGCCACGTGCGCCCCTGACAGTCGGAAAACTCGTTAGAGTAAATCACCTTGTTGTCGTCGAACGTGGAAAAGTTCTGCACCACGAACACGCCCGTTTCGAAGAAGTCTGGAATTTCGCTGTTCCAAAGAAACGTGTTCCGTGATAAATGTGTGTTTGTGTGTGAGTGCGTTGACCGTTTGTGCGGTTTCCGTCTATCGCACGAAAAGACTCACATTTTCAAACTGGCCGGCACGCGTATCTGCTTGAAGTCTTTTATTGGATGCGAGCGAATGGCATTGCAGGTGTCAACGATTTCCGATTTCATTCGAATCAGCTGGGGCTTGCTGCAGAGGGACATTTCGAAGCGCATCGCTTGCAGCTTCATGTCGATGTCCTCTATCTGCCGCATCAGCGTGCACTGGTGAACGCATAGCTTCGACAGCTTTTCCTCCTCCTGCCGGTCGAGACTTCTCAGCGCGGACGCCATGATCGCTTCGAGCTCCTTCTGCTTAACACTCTTCACCGTACCGATCAGCTCGATGTTGCGCCCGATCTTGTGGTGCAACAGGGACAGCCTGTCCCGGTGGTGCTCCACCCTTTCCAGCTCGTTTTCCAGCAGCTCCGCGTGCTGCTCGTACGTCACGTGCAGCGTCTTGAACGAGTGGTTCTGATGGCTGCCCGCCACTATTTCCGTGGCACACACTTCGCAGACACAGGTTTTGCAGGTGGAACAATAGAAGTTGACCACCTTACGGTGCAGCGGGCACAGCTCGCTATCGGTCGCACTGTCATCGTTGTCCGAGACGCCCTCACCGAGTGTGCGCAGGTCCTGCTGGAGCTTCTGTACATCCTCAAACCAGCGCACCTTCACCAGCTGCTCGTGCCGCAAGCTGGTCTTACAGTTCGGGCAACATTGGCTACTGCCCGAGTCCAGCCACTCGGTGATGCATTCGTAACAGTACAGTTTCGAACATTGTGGGCACAGGTGCGGATCTTCCAGGTGCCCGAAGCAGATTGTACACTTGAAAATGTCATTAAACTGCGATAGAGCAAGATGGCGAGAGGAATCCCGAGCGGTGCTGCTGGATGCTGCTCGATCCAGCGGAGGACCACTGGCCGATGAACAGCTCGCTACCGCTGATGTGGAGGATGTGCTTGCAACAGACGGTGACAGCGGGTGAGAGGACGCCCCGTGCCTGCGGGGCTCGTTTCTACCGGTGGGGCTGGCCATACCGGTAAAAGAAAATGCTCTGCAAGAAGAAAACCATATATGTTGCTACTTGAAACTGCTCCTAATTCGTGGCTTCTCATACTCCATAATCGAACGCTTCATTTTCACAAACAGATAGACACAAATTCACATACAAGCATCCAAACGTACACCTCTCACTGGTCTCTCACACTGATACTAAAATGGTGACCCACGCGATATCTGACGCGAATGGTCATCGAACTTGAGTACTTAATGAGAGCAGAGAGCGAGGTGATATCATGCCAAATTTCTCTACACTGTGAAGTATTCGTAGTGTGCCCGTGTCCACTGTTAGTAAACAGTATATGTAGTTTGAGCTCCAAAACACTTCTCGTTTCGAAAACAAAAAATGATTTTTTTTTTTTCACCAAAAAACACTAATGAGCCTCACCCGAGCACGAAACGCCGAGATAGACATCAAGATGCCGTGGCTACTGTGATGGCATGTGGCGCTCTGCTCACAGTGGCGTTCATTGTCATGCAAATTTCGTCAAAAGTACGCGTAAATGTAACTGCACGTCGCCATGTGCTGTTGTGAGGCCTAGTAATAAAACAATCAGTGCATGAACGAAGCTACTGCTGCCTAAGAAATTGCGTTCAGAAATGGTTTCATGCGGTAGCTTGGCAAAGAAATCTCAAGATGAAGGTAAGGGTGCTGTCAATGCCGTTGACATCTTTAACAGTCAAGCAGTTACGTTGATCTTACGTGCTTATTTCAGTGCGAATCTGTTCAAGGAAAGAGACGTTAGAAGCTTTAATTATTCAAGCCTTTATCAGGAATGCTGCTTTCAATGACTAACTGCTCATTAAAAATACCAGCTATTATTTCAAATTACTTAAAATCATCCCAAAATAGCATGTAGCATTCTTAGCGCTCTCGCTACCACAATCGACTGTGCCGAGTGCAATATTGGAATAACAAAAAAAAAAACACTTAAAATTCAGCTGTGATCAATGCTCCAGCTGTTGCGAATTCACAGCACAGAAACGCTGGCAACAAAGAGATCCACGGATCATTACGGTTTCCAGTCACGGTAGACCCATTTCCCACTTTCGCTGTCGGCGAGCGAGATGAATTGTTTGCACTTTGTACTCATTTTATTAGCATTTTCTCACTGCACTAAGTACAAAGAATCACCAGTTCCTGCAGCACTGGAACGAAATTTATGTTTGCTCCAAATTGTTAGTGCTTCGATCAGCATTCGTTCATTAGTGCTGGCGTTACGCGTCGCGCTCTGTGTTGAGCTCGTTTGAAAGTGAAATTCGTTTCCGGGATTTTTCGACACATTTCCCCATTCAGCAACATGCGACGCAAACACAAACACAGATTGTATCTCAGTGCACCGGTTGCAACGCCTCGTCACGAATGTATTTGTTAGCTAATTTGGTCTATCCGATTGACTTGCGATCCACATCCACGAGATCATGCACCAAATAGAGTCCGCACTTTGCCGAGCGAGTTTTCACCAGATACGCACACACCTGCACAACACACGGGCACGCGCAAGTTCATGGACCAAGTGCAATCAACTTGCGCTTGTAAGAAGGTTTCCAAGAATAAGTCACTCTGGAAGAGCAGTCTATTTTAAATACTAATTAACTTGCAACTGTACCAATTTAAACGCTTATGTAAGTAATAGCACCAGATTCAATTGTACCTTCTTTAGATGGCTATTCACACTTTCTCACGCCTAGATTTATCGCTTCTGGTCTCCTGTGGAACCGGTCCATCCGACGTAGCACGCTGAATAGGACTTCTAAGATCGTCACTGTTTCACGACGATAGTGCGTTCGTCCGTGCGTTAAATTTATTCTTGCTGTCTCATGACGACATTACTGTACGCATCAGTTTTATTCTGTTGAGTCGAGAACGACTTTCTTATAGCCGTCTTTGTTGTACAGCCATGCAATGGGATATTTTACAGCATCTGCCGGGAATTGATGCAAACAAGCGCCACAAAGCATTTGGAGCTGTACTGCAGGCAGATCCATTTCTACACTATAAATCGTATTTGCAAAATTTAAACGTTGCAAAAGGCATCTTTATGAAATTAGTTAATTAAATTATATTACGTGTACTTCAAAGCTACATATCGGCTGTTAAATAGAACAGTTTAGCTACTTTGATAAAAATATTAAAGATCAATGTGAAATAAATCCTGAATGCAAAAATATCGATTGCAGTTGATGTAATCATAAAGCCGATCACGAAATTGCTCTTACCGATGGTGTCATTTGACCCCTATTCATTTTCTCTAGTGATAGACCGCGGTTCCACACAGCGAAAAGAAAATTTTGACATTTGAAACCAAGCGTTTCCGAAACGCTTTATTTTTTATGTTCATTGTTTCAGTCGCACGTTTGGATGATTTCACAAAAGAATGGGAATAAATTCAGTAAATGATGGATTATTAATTGTTTATGAACATCGAATCAAACCGATTCCCACAAATAACAGTTTCATTTCGATTTGTTTTTCACCACTGCAGCAATCAAGTTTGAGGAGGGTTTTTGACAGCCGCCTGCTTGCTCCGAGCACTGACAGATCTCTCTTTGTAAACAAAAACACGCGGTTCGCTTGGTTCCCGCGAGGCCGCTGTGAATTTTTTACTAAAAACGTTCGAAATACGCAGTAAAAATGCGTATCGAGACGTGTTTCTTCTGTTCCAACAAAATCTACCCCGGACACGGGATGGTTTTCGTTCGAAACGACTGCAAGGTGCGTATTTCCAGCGGTTTTGAAATGGTTACCCGGCCGTGCTGCTATGACGCACTTCGGACCCTAATGTTTAACGAGCTTCCTTCGTTGGCCCACAGGTGTTCCGGTTCTGTCGCTCCAAGTGCCGGCGTGCGTTCAACAAAAAGAAGAACCCACGCAAGATCCGCTGGACAAAGGCGTACCGCAAAACGAATGCCAAGGAGCTGACCGTCGACCCGAGCTTCGAGTTCGAGAAGCGGCGCAACGTCCCGGTGAAGTACGATCGCGAGCTGTGGAACAAGACGATCGAGGCGGTGAAGAAGATCAACGAAATCAAGCACCGGCGCGAATGCCACTTCGTCATGCAGCGTCTGCGGAAGGCACGCGAGCACGAGATCCATCGCGATATCGTGGATGTGCAGAAGAACATCTCGCTCATTCGCTCGCCCGCCATCGGTCTGAAGGAACGTCGGGCGAAGGAGGAAGCCCAGGAGTCTGCCCTGCTGATGGACGTGGAGGGTGCGGAGAAGGAAGAAGAGGTCCAGTACGTAGACGCTCGGAAGCTCGAGAAGCAGCTCGAGGAGTCGGCCGGCATCGAGGATGACGAAGAAATGCTCAAGGCCTAGACGCTGGAGCCCGCAACGCTCCGCGGTTTCGTTCGATAAGGATTACAGTGTAAGGAAACTATCATATGGTGTATAAAAAAGAATTGCGCGATAAAAACAGGTTGAAGCATAATAAAAGTGCTTCCCGTGAGTACCAAACAAACAAGTATTTGTTTTGTGGTAAAAATAGCTCTCAGCTAAACACGCTTTCACCCGTAATAGGATTAAAATCGTCGGTCAGACAGCGTTTGCCGTGGGCTGTTCCGTCTCACAAAGTATCAGTATCAAGTGAACTCTGGAAACGATGGGCTGTCTGAAGAAGCTGGTGCTAGCTGCGTTCGTGTCGGCCGTTCTGTTCTGCAGCACATTGCTGCTGCTGTGGATATGGTTGGGTGTCGAAATTATTCCCAATCAAATTCGTGATCCACGCCTTCTGCAAGACCATTCGTTCGATTACATTATCGGTAAAGAAAGTCACTTAGGTCTCGTTTAGCATCCTCCTCCAAATAATGTTCAACTATCCCATCGTTAGTCGGCGCCGGAACGGCAGGATGTGTGTTGGCCAACAAGCTCTCAGAGAATCCGAACGTTACCGTGCTACTGGTAGAAGCTGGCGACACCTTCGGTGCGGCTTCCATCATTCCACTGATAAGCACCGCCATGCAGGGCACCAAGTACGATTGGGCTTTTAGGACGACTCCCCAGAAATACTCTTCGTTCGGTTTAGGAAATAATGTAAGTAGACGAACCGTCAGTTCACAGTGTCTCCTTCAATATCCCAACAACTGTTGGTGAGCAACAACTCATATTCTCACCTCACTCGAGTGAGATACTGCGATTCTCACAATCACGTGTTTCGCTATCGACCGATTTACGCGCTGCGTTGTGTAGCAACAACTGTTACCACGTGGAAAAGGATTAGGCGGTTCGGGACAAATTAACTACATGCTACATTTTACGGGCATTCCGGAGGATTTTGACCGGTGGGAGCGTTTGGGTGCACAAGGATGGAACTGGCATGCAATGAAGCCCTATCTGGATCAGCTCAGCCCGCTGGTTGACCGCGACATGGATGAGACTGATGACGTCATGGCGGAGTGCAATCAAGAACTTACCGGAGAGGAGTTGTACGAGGTAGTTGGCATGCTCTCGAACAAAAAAAGGCGATAAAGTGATCGAAAACTCCTTATTTCTTGTAGCCTAACCATCGTTATGCATCGATGCTGGCGGAAGGTGACAAACATGATAGCGTAAGTTTTTGCACTAAAAAAACTGTGCCAAAAACACGACAGGCAGCCTCGATGGATCGTTTGCATATAACGGAGGTGGACAGTGATGAGTCGCTCCTGGCAAAAGTGTTCACAGAGGCACCACTAGAGCTTGGCCAAGGGTACATCTTCACACCGGCTCGCTACACCATTCGTAACGGAATTCGTTGGAGCAGCTACCATGCCTATCTTCGACCTGCCTTCAATCGACCGAATCTGTCCATTCTCACGTCAACCACCGTCGTTAAGGTGCTTTTCGATGAGACCAAACGCACGAGAGCAATTGTCGTGAAGAAGATCGGAGTAGACCAGAAACCGGTCACTGTTACCGTAGGTCGGGAGGTGATTCTTAGTGCCGGGGCACTGCATACGCCACAGCTTCTGAAGCTGTCCGGGATTGGGCCAAAGCTGGAACTGCAAAGACACGGTATCGAGATGGTGCACGACTCACCGCAAGTGGGGCAGAATTATTTCGATCACCTCAATCTGCCACTGTTTGTGAGCATCAACGCCACTGCAAGCGTGACCGTGGATAAGGTCTTATCGCTAGAAACGATCGTGCAGTACCTGAAATCCGGCCAGGGAGTGCTCGCCACGACAGCCGTTGCCGGCATTGGCAGGCCACGTGGGGGCCGGCACGGAATCATTCTTTTCGGAATGGGTAGCGTGGATGAGCAAGCGTTACGCCACGTGTCCAACATGAAGCAGGATACGTTTCGCGCCTTTTTCCCTTCCTACCAAAACACCAGCCAGGAGGGTTTCCTCTTCCTCAGCACCTGCCATCAACCGCGTAGCCGCGGAGCGATCTTTCTACGCGATCGACACATCGACAGAGAACCATTCTTCAATCCCAACTATCTGAAAGATCGCACCGACATTGAGTGCATGACCGAGGCCATTCGATTGGCGGCGCGCACGGTGCGGACGGAAGCATTCCGCCGGATAGGTGCGCATCTGCACTGGCCACGCATTAAACGCTGCTCGAATTTCGGTCCACCGGACAATGATCGGGAAGAGCCATCGGATCGATTTCTGGAATGTATTCTGCGTACTTCCGCGCTAACAGGTCATCATCCTGGCGGAACGGCTGCCATTGGGGATCGTGCGGACGCGGTCGTTGACAGTGAGTTAAGGTTGGTAGCCATTCATTTGGAAGCGCACTTTCCAACTTACACACTTCTTATGTTTTTTTTGCAAACAGAGTAAACGGAGTGCACGGGCTACGAGTCATCGACGCGAGCGTATTTCCTGCACCAGTGTCCGGAACACCAAACTCCGTAGTGATTGCTGTGGCCGAGAAAGGGAGTGATTTAATATTGCAGAAAGGAAGTCAGTAATTGTTTTGAGTTGATTTAAATAAAAAAACACTGACAGGGGAGAAAATAAAAAAGTACAAATTAAAAAAACTCCTCTCCCCGACGGGGAATCGAACCCCGGTCTCCCGCGTGACAGGCGGGGATACTGACCACTATACTATCGAGGACTTGTGAAGCTCGTTGTTCAAAGCATAATAAAAACATTGACTCCAACTTGAGTATGTTGATCAATGAGGGCTACGTTATGCGTTCAACCAAATAGCCCAATTGAAAATTCTACCTTTTTTATCAGCCTAGCATACAGCCCATAAATTTGAATTATTTCATGTCATCAAGTATATTTAGCCGTATTGTTAAAATTAAATCTATTTTTTCCTCGAAACGAATTAGATTCCTTTGCACGTACTGCATGGTGAATGTGCCTATCAAAAGAGTAGATAATTTCATAACGCACGCTGTTAACATGTTGAATACGTGTTCAAGGAGAGTGAATGGTAGCGGTTCTCGATGTACTATCATTAATAAAAGCCAACAACGCTTGATCTTGTTGTTGCTGCGTGCCCTATAACGCTATACGATTCAACTGAAGTCTGTTTTCGATGTCAACGACATTGCGAGGAGATAACGTTTGGAGCACGGTGCAAAACTACTGCGCCATCGTCAATCGTCATGAAAAAATAAACTCCAAATTCGATGGGAATTGAGCAACGTCATATGCAGCGTGCCTCGCGCAAATTCTATCACACGGAAGGTGAAAACGAATCTTATCTCAATTCAATGTAGAACCCACCGGTGGCAATGCCACGAACCACGTTGATGTTTTCGGACGTTTGTTATTGGATCGGTGTACGTAAACAGCGAAAGATAGAGTCGGGTTTACGTTTTACGGCTTCACATTGATAATATATAATTTTCACCAAATAATTTTTGTCAGTTTGAGTGTTTCACATCTTAATGTATATACTTCAATTTCCTTGCGATTTTCCCCTGCATCGCATCGAAAGTATACGAAAAAGGAGCGGTCTGAGAGTGTTATGTTGTGAGGGTATCTATTTTACGTGATTCGTTTGTTTGTTTAGCTTATGCTTATGCCACCTCTCGCGCACGGTGCGTTCACAATACGTTGGTCAAGAAGCAACATGTTGGTCATTTTTAGTTCGGAAATGTAGAATCCGGTTCCTTTTCCTTTGCTCCACTTCTCGCACACCAGTGTCCGCGTACACCGTCCGACAGCAGCTTCGATGCAAAGTCATTCATTCGATTCGCGCGATAAAACGCGCGTACGGGAGACGAGGCTATTGCGTTGTTTCTATATGATTTCCACACGTGCTATTCTCGCCTAGGCCTGTGTCACCTGTTTGTTGCGTTTGCACACTTGTGCATGCAGTGGCATCTGGAACTCCGTCTGTTGGGCTGCTGGGGGTTGTGTCCAGATAAACAATTTCGTTTTTGCGTCTCAGGCACATCCTCTAAGACGTCGAATTGTGCGACATAGTATGACAAATCTAATTACTTGCCAGGCCTGAACTGGTTTACTTTTCTTAAGTGGAATCGACAAAGCAAGAGTAGTTTTTGAAACGGGGAAAACAAACCTTATAATTACTCCGTCCCTAGTCCTCTGTCCCACGCTTGCTAGTTTTGATGCTACTAGAACGTTATCGCATCTGCAGAAGGAACGCACGTCCTACGCATCACCCTCTGCGAGCCCCCACCCGCTTACAAATGTTTCTGAGCAGAGCAAAATGCATACACGAAAAGGAAACAAAAAACGTATCAGTCAGTGCAGTGGAAGGACCTTCCCACCTAAAGTCTCATCACATTAATATTTTACAAACGGAAACTGTAAATATACAAACAAAAAAGCACGATCGCTCTATAGAAAACGGGACGCTTTGCACATCATACCGACGAGAGCACACGTTTTAGCAGTTGCACGTAAAACATTTTAACACGAGGCAGCTTCTTGAGCTACCGCAAGCTGTCCGTCCTGTCCGGTCCCGTCGCGGAGGACGCATAAAAGTGGGAATGGAAAATAAAGAATCATAGCGGAAAAAGCAAAACTCGCTTTCCCCGGCAGAACATAACGAAACAAAACGGAAAGAGAACGGGGTGTCAGCAAATCAGGTTGACTACTGTCTGGCAGGCGGTTGGCATTTTATGCTATGCGAATCGACTGGATGATCTGGAATATCGCCGAACCGCACACGACGAAGATGAACAGAGCCAACAGCCACGGTCCCACGGGGTACTTTTCGTCGTTGTTTTTCGACGATTTCGGCACGTTGCCACGCATCGTGATGTTCTTGCTGGCCTTCTCGTTGGCAATACGGATTCGCTGCTGCGGAGCCATGTTGTGTTGCGGTTTGGAGGTGAAGTGTGTTTGGCTGCGAGGACACATTAAAAAGCATTAACATCCACGCGGCTGGGGGCAGCTTTGCCAGACACTCTTACCTAAAATTCAGCGAATATGTTGGGCGTTTTTAGGCGCTTTGTTAGCAGCTGGGCTATGGATTGGTTCTGTGGATAGAAAAAGAGAAAGCCGAACGTGCACTGATGAGTTTCAGATGTATGTATACGTAGATAGTTGATAATTGCAATGCAGCCAGTCGATTCTTCTCACTGCACTACTTCTTCGACCGCACTTTCACTACGTCGTCATTCGCACCAAGCCACAGCTCAATCGCCGTCTATTGCTTATCTTGGATTTCTATTAGGAAACGTGGCGTGTTAATCTCGTTTCGTTCAACATCACGGACAATTTTCCAGCTGTACGTATGGGAACAAATGGATCGTCTCGAAAGAATGGCAATCCGCACTGAAAGTGGGCCGTATCCTCCTGGGTGGGATACGCGAATTGGATCGATTGGGTACACACAAAACCTGACGCACTTTGCAAGGGTAACAGCGCGCGGGGTGATGCTGCGATTGAACGAAAGAAACTTACTGCAAATTACCTTAAGCGGGCACTCGCCACTAAATCTCGGACCGTCGCTGTTTTATCGTTGTGAAAAGAAACAAGCGAGAAACAACAAATGTGCGACGTGGCTGGCGACGTAGAAACACCCAGGTAGCCTGAAGCGGGCTTTACACGTCTGTATAACGACCTGAGAACCTGGCGAAAAAACTGTCAAAGTTCTCACTTGGCCGTTCTCGCTTCGATCGTGCATTGCAGGAAACCTCGAGGCGAGAACGCTGTCAAACCGAATTGAGTTTTGATCAAAATTGATTGGAGTTTGAAAAATATGGTTTTATCAAACAAAAATCTTTGTTTTCATACTAAAAAATATTAAACTATATTTTAATTCATTTTTGATAGTAGATTTTTTTAATTTTGTGAGCTATCGCGCATGGTACCGCGCTTCTGTACTCGCTCGGTAGCGAGAAACGCGTTTCTCCGTACGTAGTGAGAAGCTGGTGAGAAACCCCGTCGTTTGGCGTCTCGCTAGGTGCTCTCGCATCGTTCTCAGGTCGTTATACAGACGAGTAAAACCCGCTTCCCAGGGGCACAACATGCAGGACAATTTGACACGTAGATCGAATTATCGAATGTTCGAATTATTCAAGAAAACTTTTCACATGTTCTCCTATTTCAAGTCAAAAACGCACAGTGCGATTAATCCTGGGTAAAAACTGGTCAATTGTGTTTATGTTGTGAAGAATAAAAATGATGAATCGGAAACATGGTTACCCAGTTTGATATGGATTTTCATAACCCGAAACAACTAGGATGTTATCAGACTTTATCTTAGAAGGATGCAGGATAGCCTTTCGCTTTGTGGTACCAATATCTATAGGGATTGGAAGTGTAATAAGCACTGCAACAGCGCACAACTGTGGAGCGTTTGCAAACCCGTATTCAACACATTTGTGAAAAAAGTTTATTGAAATAAACAACTCTATTGCGGAACTATCAATTTATCGTAGAAAAGAACTTGATAAAAAAAAACAAATTGTTCATAGATCATATTTACTAACCGCAAACAAAAAATGGAATGAATGTTTCCTTGTTCCATTGCTTCTCTTATCGATGTTGTGTTGATGTTGCTCTATGGCTTGAGTATAATCCTAAAATAAGAAAACTAATTGCTATTCACGAATGGCTACAAACAATCAAACTAAAAACAGTAATATTTTCTCAATATAACAATAATAAATTAATCACACACACACACAGTGTAGCACTTCGTTTACGAGGTACAAGATCCTTCCAGGCAACTTGTATTTCTTACATTCCATTCCAGCATACTGTCTGTCCTTTCCGCACTTGGTTTACAATAAAAGAATCCTCGTCCTTTTTCGCGTCCTGGCAGCCGGTCCGGCACTTGCAAATCGCTGCCGATCATCATCACCGCAGGTCCAGCACCGTCGGCACGCGAACGATCCGAGCGAGCTTCTTACGAACGCGGACGCTCCTTCTTTTCCTTGTACAGGGCCAGCAGGGAAACGTTTGCCACCTTCACCACCTTGAAGCGGACTCCGGGAATATCACCGACGGCGTGACCCTTACGACCGAAACCGGCAACCAGCACCTCGTCGTTCTCCTCGATGTAGTTCAGGCAACCGTCCCGGGGCACGAACGCGGTGATTTTCTTGCCGTTCTTGATGAGCTGCACACGGACGCACTTGCGGATGGCGGAGTTCGGCTGCTTGGCTTCGACGCCCACCTTCTCCAGCACGATGCCCTTAGCGTGGGACGCTCCGGCGAACGGGTTGGACTTCCAGCGGGTACCCAGATGGGCCTTCTTGTAGTCCTTATCCGCCCAGCGCTGGTCGCGCCGGTGTCGGATGTGCTTGCGGGCAGTACGGATTCCACGTGGTTTACCCATTCTGTAATGGCGTCTGAACCGAACGAAAACTTGCGACGAAAAGAGCTCGCGTTGCGGCGTTGACAGCGACGAACGGAATTTGACGTCCTGGCCGAACTCACTTTGACGTCTGGACGGAAACGTCATTTTGGGCGATTTTTCGAAGTCGAATTTCGTGAAAAATACGCTTGCTAAATTATTTCGTTACCTGCTTCCGCAGGAGAACGTATTTTTTGGGCTCTGTGCATTGAATTCCTATTTTTATCACTCCTCATAGCGCAAAACAATCTGTTTTTCGTTTCACCTTCATGGTTCCAACATTGCAGAGCAGCCATCATGTTGACGTTATCGTTTTTCATAACACAACGCACACACAAACAAACACGTACGTGGGTACGAGCTGCGCACCAGTTTTGCATTCTTTACGCACGACGAACTCGGAAAAAATCCTGCCAGACAATCGCACGGCGGGGCAGGTGTTGTTCGTCTTCATTTCGTGATTAATTCATTTCGCAGCCAACCAGCCAGTGCATATTTACTTCCGCTTATCATTTAACATATCGCTTCGTCCAGTTTAACTGGCCTCTGGCCTCTGTTCCGGATTTTCGACAAGAAGCTAGACACGGGAGAGAAACGGTGGCGCATTCATGTTGGGAACGTTGGCGGTCCGCTGACTTACTGGGGATGTTATAAATGTTGACCCAGCGTGAGAAAACTGTGGTGTCTACTGCCGTCATAGCAGCCGTTGGTGTCGGTTTCCTGTACGTACTCACACGCTACCGGAGAGGCATCATGAGCCGGCTAAAGGCACTGAACCAACGGGATCCGCTTCGTGGCCAGCAGGTACACATCATCAACACGACCGACGACTGTCGCATCGTCGTTGAAAAATTACAAAGGTAAGAATCGATTGGACACGGCTGGTAAGTGCTTACTTGTGCTAATGATTTGGTTCCGTTTTCCACAGACACTGTCAGGAGTATAATGTTCTCGGATTCGATTGCGAATGGGTAAGCCATCAGGGAAAGCGACGGCCAGTGGCGCTGCTGCAGCTTGCATCACACCGTGGCCTATGCGCCCTGATACGGCTGTGCACGATCAACCGAATACCGCAGGAGTTGTACGATTTGCTGAACGACGACAACATTATCAAAGTTGGCGTTTCGCCGTATGAAGATGCGCGCGTATTGCGCGACGACTACCGACTGAAGGTGGAGAGTACGCTCGATTTACGCTACATGGCAGAGCGGGCCGGTCTGGAGCCGCTCGGGATCGCACGATTGGCCAACGAAGTGTTGGGTCTTACACTGGACAAACATTGGAAGGTGCGTTGCTCCGACTGGGAGTCTCCGGAGTTGTCCGAACGGCAGATCAAATATGCTGCCAGCGATGCGCACGTCGCCGTGGAGCTGTTCAAGAAGCTTTCATACAAATTAGTCCCGCAGTAAGTAGAGTACGGTTCAACTTTATGTTGATGGGCTGTCTAATCGTTGCACTCCTCCTCCTAATGTAAAGCTATCCATGGACCAGCCGTAAGGTGGTGCTGGAGCAAGTTCTAGAGGAAATGGATTGCTTCATGGATCAACCACACAACAGTCGCAAATCGAAACCCGCCGGAAATTTCAAGCAAAAGAAACTACTTGCAGCTCCGCAAAAGTAGGTAAACCCCCGCGCACCCGTCTGATGCCAGTGTTCTAATATCGTTGCTCCGTTCTTAGCAATCAGAAATCGAACAAACGGTATCATTCTACGCGTACGAAGCCACTGTATCACAACTGTCTGATGCAGGCCCCGGATGGGGAGCTGTTGTGTACGTGCGATCGTCGCAAGGCGGAATGGTACGTCCAGCGCGAACTGGGCGATTTGGTGTGCGAGGAACCGTACACCGTTCGTTTACGCTTCGAACCGGCCGGCCGTGCCGTTGATGAGGCCGGCAAGTACTACCTGCACGTGAAGGAGAACATATGCGTAGTGTGCGGAGCGAACGAAAGCTTCAACCGCAAAAACATTGTCCCACGAGACTATCGTAAACATTTTCCTGGTATGTATTGCATTCTTTTGGCATAGAAATAGAAGAAAAACGTTTTTTGTTACTTTTTGTCCTTTTAGTAGTAATGAAAGAGCACGTTTCGCACGATGTTTTACTGCTGTGTGCTGATTGCCACCAGCGGAGCAGCATCTTTGACGAACGGCTACGGCAGGAACTGGCCGAACTTTGCAGTGCACCACTCGCCGGCCAAAAGAACGGCACGAAAGAGATTCGGGTGGAGTCGATGGCAGAGATCCGGAAGGCAGCCCGTGCACTGCTACACAGTGCGGCAAAGATTCCACCGGAACGTCGCCAGTTCCTGGAACAGAGACTGTTATCGTTGTTGAACAGTTTGGGCACTGGTACGGACGGTGAACCGTTCGGTTCGCCCGAGCAGCTACAAAACGGAGAGCAACAATTCACCGAGCTTACCCCGGAGCTGCTGGAGGAGTACAGCAACATCGATATCTCGGTGCGCAATGAGCTGTACTGTGCGCACGGGGAGCGTGTGGTTGATCACTTCAAGCAGACACCGGGCGGGTTGATGCAACTGGAGCGCAGATGGCGCGTAAACTTTCTCCAAACGATGCGTCCGAAGCATTTGCCAGCGCTGTGGTCGGTGGATCACAATTATAAACGGTAGAGTTTATTTCTGCATGAGTGGTCTTGATTAATTCACTAATAAATGTCGTCTTTGTAGACTGGAAATACGAGCCGTCGAAGGGCGTGTGAACGCTGAAGATCTTGCAATCGCAGGCATCAGTCTCAACTCGTCTCCTTCGACTTCTGCTACCTATTCGAGCCAATCGTACAGTTGCTCCAACACCAACTCGCGCACCAATGGCAGTCGTTCCTACAGTGGATTGGTCACTACGGATAATCCGGCTACATCGACGCGTTTCTATTCGAACGTCCCCTCTCACAGTAGCAGCAACGCGGCGAGCGCTGGAACTATGACGGGTGCCTCACCGTACACAACAACAACACAGTACAAATCTATCGTTCAACCCCATGCCCAGAATGGCCGGTGGGCGCCCGCGGACCCAGATGAGACAACGTCCGGCGGTACGACACAGTTTAAAACAGCCCAAAATCCGCCGACGGCCGTAGGGTCGTTTCTGCAAATGGACAGCGAACCGGCAACGGAACGAGACTTCGCTTCGCTTCAGCTCACCTACGACAGTGACGATTCCAACTCGACGCTCTCACAACCATCGTCTACGCTGCTGAACTCCAACGGTGCGTTTCCAGATGAGGAGGAGGACGAGGATGACGAGAACGGAGAACCGGCCGAGGACGGCGACGAACGCAGCCTGAACGCGATCGACAGTTTGGCTACGGACAGTTCTTCCTCGTCGGTGGCAGCCACCGGCGGCAAGTCAAAGCAGGGTGAAGATCAGCCCGTTCGTGGCCACCAGATGGCGTGGTAAAGAAGGGGGCGATTGAAGGGAGGGGGCGTGATACATGACCACCGGTCTCATAGTCAGGAATGGGGTTGTAGGATAGACGAGATAATGGAAACGACAGTAAAAATATATTTTTGAACAGAAACAGAGACAACGCTGACGGTAAATGTACACACGGAAAACACTATCGTTTCACACAAGAAGGTAACAATAATAAACTATAACCTACGTTGGTTCTAAACCGTAAGAAGGTGTTTAGCGAGTGTACTGGCGAAAAAAAACGCGAAACACTCCTCCTATCGATGAGACCGAAAGTGAATTTGCACACTAAATTACGCCAGCATAGTGGCGTCTTGCCAAATATTTCCCTTCACCGTAACCTCCTGCTGACACAGAAAAAAGCCGATCCTCTCGCCGCTACGAAGGATAGGCGATTGAATTTGAATGGGAATTGTAACTACCGGGGCTGCCAGGTGCAGACTGGTAGACGACACCCGAGATCCCACCCTATCCGAATTCCACATCCGGCACCCTGCAACGTGTGCTCGGAGTAATTTTATCTTCATTCACTAAAAACTCGACCGTTGCGTTCGGAAATGCCGAATGTCTATGTACTGGCATTTGCCACTTGCAGTCTAACCTTGAACTTCACATTGGGTTGAAATGGATAGATGTACACACATGTTCTGGCAGCTTTTCGCCACCGTGCAACATTGTAGACGAGTGGGACACTTTTGGGCAATTCGACGTGAGCGATGCAGTAACGGTAGCCATTACAACGTGCAACATCATCTCCACCGAGATTACACCAATACGCACGCGAGCGCGCTTGCAAGTCGCAAGGGTGCATATGAATGGCGGGACGACACGTATGAGAGCCTTGTTGGGTGGTTGAACGACAAGTGGACGTAATTCGTTCAAGCAGGTTAAACTAAATCCGATTATGTACTTAACTGCTTTGCGCGCGTGTATGTGTGGCGAGTGTTCTTCTGGGGTGTACTATTTTGCAGTATAAAACAAATGAATAAATTGTTTTGAATCAATCAACCTAACCAACAGAGACACATATTGCTAGAGAGAAGTCCATCTTAGCACTCCAACGCCGTCTGGATGATGGATTAACGATTTACTCCAATCAAGGCATTGTCAGTAAACGAGCATGTCTGGCGGTAGACACTGCTAACACGTGTTCGCTGGGTAGGAACGGTTGATTAGGGCCATCTTCTCCGACCGCAAGAGCAGGTGCCTGGGTTATGTATCTACATCTGTCTCCCCCCTTGACGCTGCTATCTTTAGTTCGGTTGGATACGATGGTAGTTGCACACCATCTCATCACCATAGTCCATAGGTAGTGGTCGGTCACTAATCCCAACGAATTGGAGGGTGAGGAAAGACTAGCCTTTAGTGGTGAGTGTAATCTCACCGAATAACCGTCGCTTGTCACGCCGTTCCTAAATGCGCGTTCAGCACGATGCGCTGCCGAAGCCAACCGCACAGTTGCCAGCTGTTCGTGGGTGAGGATCGAGCATTGCGCCAACACGGCAACGGCCAGTGTCCGAGATTCGCGTCCACCTGATCCGATGTACACCTGCCCGTGTGCGGTTAGCGCTCGCAACTTCCGGCTTGGTGTAAACCTTTTCCGTGTGTGTGTGTCGTCGTGTCTGAGTGTTGGTGGTCGAAGGTGTTAGTTCCCGTATCCTAAACACCACGGCTAGCATCGATCATGGCTTCGGATCTGGAGGATATAGTCGAGCACCTGGGGCGATTCGCCTGGCCGGACTATCTGGTGTTCGTGTCGATGTTACTCCTGTGTATTCTTATAGGCGTTTATTTTGGATTCGTGCAGCGCAAACCGAACACCGAGTCCGAGTATCTGATGGGTGGCCGGACGATGCTGGTATTCCCGATCGCCCTGTCTCTTATCGCCAGGTGAGCGACCGCGAACGCCATCGAACGCAGCGCAGGTGCTCTGGTGATTGACCAGATTTGTATTACAGTTTCATCTCCGGAATTACCTTGCTCGGCCTGCCGACGGAAGTTTATTCGTTCGGCATCCAGTACGTCTATGTAGCGCTCGGTGTCACTTTGATGGGCTTTGTGATGGGGTTCATCTACTTGCCCGTGTTTCACAAGCTCAACATCACTTCAACATACGAGGTAAGATATCCGTTCATAAGTACACCCGCGTACATTTTTAATACGTGACCGCATCGGAAATGAGAGGAAGAGCATGAATCGATGAATCAGTTTCAACCCTGCGCTCTGTGTTGTTCAGTGTGACAAGGGTGGATGATTACCTAATTGAATCAAATTAAAATTTTTACCCTGTTTCGATTTGCGGGTCGCGCTCTGGCTGACTGGTGGTGGAAACATAGGAAACGGAATAGGATTGGAAAGGGAATATGGAGTGAAGTGCATTGAATCGGTCGCATCAAATTGTTGTTCGTATCCCCAACGCTTAAAGATGATAAAATTAACTAACATATTGCGGTGACTGTATCGCCGCACCACAACCACTATCACCACCACCCGATAAACGGTCGTGTGCCAAGCCGGAAATAGTGAAAGTGTGCTCTTGCTCAAGAACCCTTTACACCGCGCGGATTCGTACGAACCGAGGTGATCGAAGCGCCAAGCGCCACATGTCTATCAGGGATTTTGATGTACAATCTTCTGAATGAGGCACTTCAGAATACAACCGAGTGATAAATGCTTGTAGGTACTCAATTAGAGTAAATTATTTAAACCACCTCGTTTAGGACGCGGTATGAAAAAGTTTTTTGTTGCATTGCTAGCTGTCCACTTTTGTGTGTGTAAAGATCCAAATTTATGATCACCGGTCATTATGATGCCGATGATGGATAGCGTGGCGTTTTACGATGCAATAAAAGTAAGGAAGTACCACAATTTACTGGAGAGTACGGTTAGTTTGTGCGATGATTCAATGATGCGGGCGATGCATGTATTTAACGACTGGACCGGTACTGCCTAATCCTGTAGGTAAATTAAGCCAATAAAACTCTCAGAAGATTGTGGCATCAAAGAAGAAGATCTGAATTATTCCAAACTTTACCACTTCATTGCTATAATTGTGTAGTTGTATCTAACTTAGAACGTTCGTTATATTCCAGTACTTGGAGACACGCTTTGACCGTCGATTACGTATGTTCGGATCGGTTATGTTTACCATCATGAATGTAAGTGGCGTGTTGAGTATCGAGCAGTAAGTTTTAGTACTAAATGTCGTTTGCTTCTTTCTTCCGTTGGTTCCAGATCGGATACCTTCCCATCGTCATTTACGTTCCAGCATTGGCTTTCAATCAAGGTATTGTCATCCCTACTTAATATTCGCACTAGATGTTCTTTTTCCCTATGTAAACACACATTTAACGTACGTGCATCGTGCTCCACGTGTCTTTTCGCAGTCACTGGTGTTAATATCCACGTCATAACTCCCATCGTGTGTATTGTCTGCGTGTTCTACACCTGTGTGGTAGGTTTTTGTCTGGTTCATTGTAACGTTTTGCTTCAGATACTCCTGTGGCTGCCGGTATGCATAAACTCATTATCGTTTGATTTATACTCTAATAGGGCGGCCTGAAAGCCGTCGTCTGGACAGATGTGGTCCAAACGTTTTCGATGTTCGGTGCGCTAGTGCTGGTGGCCATCAAAGGCACGATCGATCTGGGTGGCTCGGATGTCGTGTTTCGCAGTGCGTGGAGTACGGGACGGTTGGAGCGACCTAAGTAACTATGCGATTAATTTTCACAGTAGCACATGTTTTTCACAGCTAATCAATCGCCCTGTTACCGTAGCTTTGACATTAATCCAACCACTCGGCACACATTCTGGTCACAACTGATCGGTGGTTTCGTCTACTGGCTGCAAACGAATGCCGTCAGTCAGAACATGATCCAACGCTATTTGTCCCTCCCGTCGGTGGCCGCCGGGCGACGTGCCCTGTGGATCTTCGTATTCGGCGTATGCCTGCTGATGTCACTGTGTAGCTACTGTGGTCTTTTGATCTACGCAACGTACCAAAACTGTGATCCCCTCACGACTAAGGTATAGAAACTCACGATCTCGAAACACACCTCGACAATACCTAAAGTAACACTTCGTTGTACTTACAGCTTGCCCGTGCCAAAGATCAGCTGTTACCGTTGTTTGTGATGGACATTTTGCGGGATCTTCCCGGGCTTCCGGGGCTCTTTGTGGCCGGTGTGTTTAGTGCGGCGCTCAGTTCACTTTCCACCTGCCTCAACTCCATGTCGGCCGTAATATTGGAGGACTTCGTTAAGCCGTTTGTCGAGAAACCATTGTCACAGCGGACAATCAACTGGATCATGCGTTCCGTCGTGGTCGGTGTCGGTGCGCTCTGTGCGGCGCTCGTGTTTGTCGTCGAGAAAATGGGCACCGTTTTGCAGCTGACGATGAGCCTGGAAGCGATCACGAACGGACCACTGCTGGGAACATTTACGATCGGCATCCTCATCCCGTGGGTTGAATCGAGGGTAGGAGCAAGCCTATACGTGATAGATGATACATTACTGTTACTGTAAATTTTAAACGCGTATATTTGCAGAGTGCTCTTACCGGTGGCATCTTCGGGGTGATATTTATGTCCTGGTTGAGTCTGAAAGCGCAGTACTGGGTGGCAACCGGAACGATAGTTTTCCCCCACAAACCAATGTCGGTCGAGGGCTGCACGTACGAGTTTGATCGCGCACTGGTCAATGCCACCAGCACGAGCGTATACACAACTGAGTAGCTATCGTGCCGAACGTTTCCCTGCCTTTCTTCTGACTGACTAACCACGAGTCTTTTTTCTTTTCCAGCGATATTTTCCCACTGTTTCGCGTATCGTACATGTGGTATACATTCCTTGGAGCGGCTGTTACCATCCTGGTTTCGTTGCTCTGCTCCGTGTTGCTATTCGGACGAAATGATCCCAAGACCGTCTCGCCCGACCTGATGGCTGGCTTCGTGCGGCGCTACATCCACGGGCCGGACGACATGCTGAAGACGAACGAACCCACCACACGGGCCGACTGCAGTAAAAACGGCAAAACTTTGCACGAATCGGCATTGTGAACGAAAACTGTACATGCTTGCTCGTACCAACCATAATCAGTTGATAAGTTATTGCTTAGAGGTAACATTTTGCGACGATCGAAGCAAACGTTAAATATTAGAAAATAATAAATTTCGTTTTTTTAAACACTTTTTATATCTCATTTTTCTCATCCATTTTCAATGTCCATAAAATGCATCAAGTATGCTCTTTTATCGAAAAAAATGCTATTTCAATGTAAATGTTTAATCTATTTTGTAAAGTAAAGTGAATAAAAGAAATCTTAACAGATTGTTTTCTTATATGTTGATACTAGCGCCTAAAAGGATACACTGCAATCCTATGCTCCAACAGCAAGCTTGGATAAACAGCTAGTGTAGTCAACAAGATTCGAACCGGACGGATCCGGGTACTACGTGGTTTTATGGACACATCGTAAATACTTCATAGCAATGGATTGGTCAACTGAACAAGCAAAACAGGGTTAGTCTGTCCATTGCGCCACAGGCAATAATAGGCTTTTTATTGTTGTCACGTCGTTTCAATTATGATTAGTATGTGTAGTAAAACGTTTCCTTACATTTCCTTCTACTCTGCAACTCGTGGACCATACATGAACTATGATCATGTCTCTCAGTTTCTGTGAAATTAAAACGGACAAGTATTACAAAAAACAAACATATAGCGCACATTTAGCACCTTTACCTTACCTTTTACAATATTTTGCATACTCCTCCGATGTGACTACTTGAATGGAGTGTGCCGATAACGATTCTTGCCGTTTGTCCTCAATTTTTACAACTGCTCGGCCGCTATCATCGAACAAGCTTAAAATCTGTAATAAAGTTAGAACAAGAGTAAACACTTAGTGTTTTGGAAGGATTCATTCAGTGGTGATTGATTTTCTACTAGAAGGGATAATCAACAGCTATATTTGCGTTTTTTAACTTTTTATTAGCGTTTTCTGATTAGGTAATTATTTACAAAAGAGAATAACAACACTGCTTCAATGCTACAGAAATCCTAATCGGAACACATCCTTCAACAGGCCGACCATACGCGTTTGGTACTTTGCGTCGCTCGTATCACTTATTTGCACGGAACTGGAATCTTCCCGCTCTTCGTTTGTTTCGCCTTCCTCCGCGGCGGCCGCTTCCTCGCTTGCGACTGTCAGCGGAATATGCAGCATGCCTAGCAGCAGCGCCTGACGTGCCTGCAGTTTTGTCAGACGCATCAGCACCGTCAGCGGGAACCACTCGGTAGCACTGTCATCGCCGAGTCGCTCCAGGTGGCTCATCAAGGCGTTGTGGTACGTCTGCAGCATGTTGTCGTAGTGATTGCGCCGAAACGACTCATCCGTCGACAGAAACACGGTATGCACGAAGTCCAGCGCCGGCGACCCATACTTGGCCAACTGCCAGTCGAGCAAGATCATACGGTTGGGAAATCCGCCCTAAGGAACGAAACAAATTGTACAGATCCGTCCGTATCTTCATTAGTCATTGTACACTCACGTTGTACGAGAACATCATGTTGTCTCCCGCATAATCACCGTGGCAAACGACGCAGAACGGTTCCGACAGGGCAGTGTCGCTAATGTTCTGCAGCTCCTCGGCGAAACATCCACGGAGGCGCGCCAGCTTTTCGCGTCTTCCCACGTCCCCCGGATTTAACGTGGCGGACGCACTTTCGAACGCTTGGTCCATCGCCTCCTCAAACCCGTCCATCGTCAGAACACGCTCGCCGGTAACGTCTCCCATGTATCGGTACTGTTCAAACAGTTCCGGCTGCTGTTTTTTGAGCGCTAACGAAATCGCATGAAACCGTCCCAGCTGCATCATCGCAAGGCGTGCATGATCGTAGTCCATGGGTTGAAACTTGTGGCGGTTGGTAAATCCACGACTTTGCACGTTCTCCAGCACAATGATGCCTTCGCCCTTCTTCACGTCACAGTGCGCGTGGTAGCACAACGGTCCAAAGGCCACCGATTCCTCATGCTCCACAGTCGTACCGGCCTTTACTAACGCTTCCTGGCGGCTGCGCTGGAACTGCTCGAAAGCCGGCAAAAGCTTCCCGTACACAAACACTTCGCGCTCGAACAGGGCCAGCACGGTATCGTCGGCTTCGGGAGGCGGAACTTTACACAGCACGGTCACTTCACGCGGTTCCTCGCGAAACGTCACCCGGTAGAAGACGGACACCACCGAACGGGCATCTTCGGTTGGGCGAAAATCGTAGTCCACCGAGTGTTGACCGCCGGTGAATCCCAGCTTCTGCGCCACACTAGCCAACGCTTCTTTTACGTACTCGGGAATAGTCAGAGCACTTTTCATCCTTTTGGTCAGCGATGAATTAGGCAGTGGATGAAAGTGACAACAGGTACGCGTACGCGGCTGCGATACTGCGACACAGTGGAGGCATATTGAACAACGCTGCGATAAGATAAATCGGCATGCGATAGGAAGCGGTTTATCGAAGTGCGCCTATCGACACCGACCGCGACCTGATTCAAAGCACGGCACAAGGTAGATAGAAGCGGAGAAAACCAATTCGAACGGGTCACTGGCTTTAACTTGCTCTGGTTGTTTATTAGTGTACATAGCACACTTCGTTATAATGCTTCTAGAAAATAATATCTACAAATATTGGTAACAGTGATCGTTCCACGATCGAGACGACGACTGATTCTCTCCGCAGGGCGCTATCTGCCTCTACAGGTAACCGTACCGAACGGTATCTCGTATTACCGCACTCATACGCTCCCGGTAGGCGTTCACATTGGAGTTCAGCTTCATGAAGCTCGGGTCCATTTCATTCGTATCGCGGAACTTTTCCGCCGCCTCGTCCATGTCGGGCAGATCTTCATTGCGCGTGCACATCATCGGCACGAGAAAAACGGCCATCAACACACCGAACCGACCGAAGCGTCGCATCTGCCGCACCAGCGCGGTACGCGGGAACACCTGCTGCGGATCGTGGCCCAGCTTTTCCAGGAGCGTTGCCAGCGAGCTGTAGTAGATGCTCATCATCTCGTCGTAGTGCAGCCGCCGGAACTCGCCGTCCGTGCAGCAAAAGATGAAGTACGCCAGATCGAGGGCGGGAGACACGTAGCGTGTTATCTGCCAGTCAAGCAGAACAACCTTGTCCGGAGCTCCGTTCTATCGAACAGAGGCAAACAAACGAAAAACAGTGAACGTAGAGCAACCGTTTGGTTTGGTTTCGATTACATACCTTGTACTGAAACATGAAATTGTTCACCCAGCAGTCACCGTGGCCCAGCACTGCGTGAGGTTCGGCCGTGTCGCTCTTCGAGCACGCCGCCATCTCCTGTCGCAGATTCTCTATCAGCTTCTGCAGCTTGCAGCGTTCCTTCGTTTCATGTGGCTCGAGCGTTTCTACCGCGTCCGCCAGCATTTGCTTCATCATCGCCTCAAACGGGCTTCCCTCGGGCATCATCACCTCCATCGGGTCCGGCACCTTCAAATGTTCGAACTCTTCCGGTCGGTCGCGCTTCAGCGCCAGCGACACCGCATGCAAACGGCCCAAACTCTGCATGGTCAACCGTGCGTGCTCGTAGTTCACGGGCAGCATTTTGTTCCACATGCGGTAGTCCTGCAAGCGCAGATCCTCCATAATAATGACCGACTCCTCGGACGACTCGTCGCAGGCGGCGTAGTAACATTTCGGCGTGTTGAAGAACCCATCCTCGCGGCCAACACCCTTCTCCTTCTGGTAGGCGAAGATGAGCGGTAGAAACTTCGTGTAGGCGAGGGTCTCGCGCCCGAAAATCGTCATCGTTTGGAACTGCTTCCGACGTGCCTCGTTTAAGGGCGGAATTTTGCACAGATATACCTCCCGCCGAGCACCCTCGGTTAGGAAGGCTTTGAACATTAGCCCCACAAACCCGTCACCCTTGTTCGAGCCTACGTCAAATTCGATTTTGAATTGTCCCGGTGTGAAGCCCTGTTCGCTACCCACTTGCTCCATGGCCTTGTACATGTACTGCGGAAGTTCTGTACCAGCGGCGCTAGCAGGAGCAGGAACAGGTGCTGCGGTTTCTGCACCAGCGACAGACTCCACTGGGACGTCTTCTTGTACTGGCAGGGAGCGTTCCTCCACAGCAGTGCTAGCTTCACTCGGCTCAGCTTCCACACTATTTTCTACCATTACAGGCGATTCCGTGGTATAAGTGTCTTCCTTTGGAGGATCGCAATGTTGATGTTCCGCTTCCAAAAGTTTCTCTCCTTGGGATGCATTCTCTTCTTCTGTTTCTTCCTGTCGACAGTCCTCCTCAATGTGCTGCTGTTCCGGAACGTTTATCTCTTCTTGAGGTGCACTCGCTACTTGTGCTTCTTCCTCGCTACATTCTTGTGAAGTGTGCTGCGGTTCCGGGACTTTTACATCCTCTGCCGTTTCAGTAGAAGTCACAACGGGCTGTTCGACCGGCCCCGATAGCTCCACACCGGTGTCCGTATTTGTTTCCACCACCATTTTGAGCCACTGGGTGCACCTGTTTTGAGACTGTAATTTTCAACCGTGTCGGTAGTACGTGCGCAGTAGGTCGTAGCGTGTCCGATCAACTGAATCGTCCCGGCCTTTTGACGGGCGGTTATATTCAGATCCGGTAAGATAGCCGAACGAAGTGATGTCGGTGAGAAGACGAACCGATAAAACAATGAAATACCGCCGTAGCTTCGATCGCTTTGCTGCACAGGGGGGAGTGATTTATCTAATCACCTCCGTACAACTTGCCTCTCGGCGCCACCATCACCGTTAGAAGTTTTCCTCGCTTATCACGCCCATCATAGGCCTTCTTAAAGGCACGGTAGTTTACAGGGACGGTCCCATTTTCGCACCCATTACGGTCATATTGTTAACACCAACACTAACTGCTTGAATTCGCAGCCAAATCTTTACAATCATGAGCTATCAGAAGAGGGAGTCTCTGATTCATAGAGTTTGGCAACAACACCCGACGAAGTTTCGTCAGACGAGTAATTCGACACTGAATCAATTTTATCACGTGCGTGAAGTGAATGGCATTCGCGATAATGTTGGTAGAGGAGGTTGATATTATTCCATGATTTGTACAAAATAATACGAAACTGGCGCTGACGGTGTGAATTGGCGACGACGCGCGACATACCCATATACGGAAAAAGGGGAGGGAATCGTTATAAATCGGCCACGAGCCAGTCGCACGTCGCCACAAGCTACTTATCTTATCGTGTTTGTGTGTGTGTGTGTGTGTGTGTGTGTGTGTATGTGTGTGTGTGTGTGTGTGTGTGTGTGT